>VXBT01011130.1:585887-734006 GCA_013400235.1 Oriolus oriolus
CTGTTCAACATTAAGTTCTCTACTGTCATCTTTTAGTGCATTATTAAAAACCCTGCATCTTTAGAGATTCTAGAGTTTCTTAAGAAATTTGGAAACAATATCTGAAAATTCTTGTGCAGTATCCACTGTCTTACAAGGTCATCTTGTTGGATTCTGAAGAGCTTCAAATCTTTGAATTCCTCCTATGTGTTTCTGGAGTTCTTTTTTATTTTCTATACTCACTCAAAAACAATTAATCATGCGTCAGAACTTGAATGTTTCCCTGCTTGGCTGTGTGACTGAATTCAGCTTCAAAAAGAAGCCACTCTAATTCCATCTGTTTGTATTCTTCCTGCTTTCTGTTTAGATTTATCCTTTGCAACTGAAGTGACATTCTGCAGTTATCACCTGATCCTAAAGCTCTTTATCCACCTAGCTTGTGCAGAGCGGGCTTAAACTCAGTTCTGGGCAAGGCTTGTCTGCGGCAGAATTTTGCCAAAATACTCCAAGCTGTACCTCGGCAGCAGCGTTTGCAAGGCATGCCCTGGCCACTGCAAAGGTTTGCTCAGTCTGTCACACCTGTGACTGCTCATTCTGGCACTGTCATTCTTCTCCCTGTGCCTGGACACACAGTGGCAAAGGAGAAGTGCTTGGACACATCTTGGCACTGGTGCCTGCATCCTGCTTTCTGGCCACAAAGCCTCACCTGAGGGCTCTCTTCCTTTTTTTTTCTTCCACTGACAAATCTTCTCACTGAAAGTTGTTTCCTGAGCTTCACAAATGGCATCAAAATCAGAGACTCTCTATTAAAACTGTTCTTTCACTCACGTTTTGTGCCTTATAATTACTTTTTCCCTTGTTATGTCTATTTTCCATTTTAGTAATGTACATTAACATTTCTGATAAGGCAAAGAGGTCTAAAGGACTGTGTTAAATAGGCACTCTAAACTTAAATATTTAGAAGTAGATCTGCCTCTACCATAAATTCTGACTTTTTCGTTTTTCAGCAGAAAACAATATTTTTCAGTAGCAAACTAACTGAATGCTTCAGCACAGACAATTTGTTCCACCTATGGTAGTAGACAGTCAGTGGATTACCACCTTAGGTTAAAGATCTAATCTTGCTGAGGAACTGAAGCTTTAGGTTATAAGACCCTTTGTCTCTTCACAAAGCTGTTTCTGCCTTATTTCAAGCTAAATGAAAACAGCTGTGTATCTCAAATTATGCATTCAGAGAGCATTTTGACATGATACTCTTCAAAACACAATTAATTTTAATCTTTTTCATACAAATTTCTGTCAAAAAAGATTGATGGTGCTTTGTTTCTCCTCTTTTCACTACAATTTTGACAGTGAAATATCAGAGTCTATTAAGGAGTCCGTTAGGCATCTGATTTGAAGGTACATAATTCTTATTCAGACTATGACCAGGGAAGATATGGCCTATCTATTTCACATTCACTATTTCATGAAGCAAATCCAAAACGTAATGTGACTGATATATCTAACAGAAAAAAAAAAGAAACTTCAATATGCTGCCATGATACATTTCTTTAAACAAGGGTCCTTAAGTCTGTCCATTGCTACAGTGCAGTTTGTAAGGCACTGACGGGTTAATTTAGACCTTACTTAAGTGATATTTGTAAAGCCTTTCTTATTTGGACTAATGCTGATTAACTCTGGAGCAGAGGTAACACTCAACAGCAGTGCTGACTGCCTGAAGTGTGTGGTACAAAGGGTGTGTTCAAGAGCCATCACTGCAGCAGTTCCTCAGCATTTATTAATATAAAAAATTATATTAATAAATCGAGTGGAAAAACACTCGAACAGCAGTTGTTGTGAATGCATTATTTCCCCTTCTCATTTTTCCCAATGCAGTGTTTGAAATTCACCAAGACCATTGGTTGAAGCTCCTCTGCTGATGTGGTGTATTCTTCATGCTTTTCTCTTTACCTGAACATGAGTGTATCAGCAGCATTTTTTTCTGTTTACTGTAGCAACTAGTAACCTCAGAGATCTACGAAAGCTTGTTTTCCTAGTGCCTGCTCAGTCACTACTGCAAAAGCCCAAGGATATTTTTTGCTGTGGAGATGACAACAAAATCCTTGACATGGTAAAAGATATAGGATGCCTATATTATTGAACAGGCTTGACCCATCTCTGAATCTTTGTATCTGCTAACCCAAATAATTAACACATGTTTTTGTCATGATCTGTGAAAATTGTGTAGATTTCAAGAGCATTCTTGCTCAAACCTGCCAAAAAACATTAAGTTGTGAAGAGTTTTCTCAAAATTGAAATTTCGTGTTAATAAGGGAAAGGGTTTCATCCTGTTTCCTTTAAAAAAAGGAAAGTCTTGTTTGCACTGCTTTCCAGGAAAACAAATAAGATTTGTTAATTCAGAGACAAACAGCAGCTCATTGTCATAGTAGGGACTGAGAGTGCCCCAAAGCCCTTTTATTGGCTATATAGTGGCTGGCACAGGAGCCCCAGGAAAACTCCCAGCTGGGTGACTCGTGGTGACTGCAGTCTGTAACTACCTGCTGGGAAAATGAACTGGGAGTGTGCTTTAAGCAGCTGTACCACAATTATCAAGAAGTGCAGAAATGAGATAGGAGATGCTTTTCAGTCTTTGAAAGATGCAGAAAGGACATCTACAACACTTGAAATCCTGTAAATATTTCTTAGGCAGAGGAGTTGCACAGCAGCAGCAGAAGTCACTCTTAATTCAGTACACATCTTTAAAGCCTGATGTATGCTTCCAAACTATAACTTTATTTCCAGTTATTAAATGCAATAAAGTTCTAATGAGAAAGCAAAAACTCTGCTAAAATCCAATGTGAATTTGAAAAATTAAACTTGTGGTTCCTTTTCCTTCAGTTGCGAGATTCAGATATTCTTCTCATAAATCTTGTAAATTCTGTAAAGTTACTTTTATAACTGAAGTTTGCAGCTTTCTTCTACCAGATTTGCAATCTAGATTTTTTTCAATATGATATAGGAGTGGCTTGCATTAAAGAAAAATCTAAACTCTTTAATGGCACCACGTAAAGAAAAGTCAATGGAATTGTTATAGCCTAACAGTATTTTAGCTGGTTTTTAAACTGTTCAGCATTTCTGAGCTAGATGTTCTTCCTAATTTAAAAATTATATACACATATTATTGTAATTATATGAGATGTGCTTATGGAAATATTAAATGGAACAAAATAAGTCTTTTTCCTCAAAAATTACCTATCCAGAGGCATAACTGGTATTTCAAATATTAGGCGTCTGATGTGGTACGGTGAAACAATGTTGGACAATGTGTATTTTGAACAGGATTTATGAAAGACTGACAAAAAGTTTTGTAAGAGATATATGAAACTCAACAAATTATTTTTCCCTATGGGCCCAGTATAATCTGTACCGGCATCCTATCATTATTCAGAATTGCTTGCAGTAATACCTCTGGCAAATGGATTTCCTGAAGCAGCTGCAGCCTGTGTTATGTGGATAAATGGCATTTTGTTTTGTTTGCAAACCCCTGGCTCATTTAAGATGGTCCCTGAAATTTTAACAGGCAGTTGAGCAGCGGTAATAGAATAATATTTACAAATTCAGCAAGTAAACATTGTCTCTCTTTGCATTTGATCAGCTTCTCTGTCCCAGCTCAATATTCACTGACGTTGTGACTGGAAAGCAAAGAGCCTGTCATCCTGGCAGATAGAATGCTGCATGCCCCCTGAGCCGTGCTTCAGAATCACTGTTTGGTTTACAGTGGAAGCATCTGTTGAACAGTAATGGTTATTGCATTTGTTGTTTCTCACATAACAGAAACAATTCTTTCTTATTCTTTTTAGAAATATAATCTTTGTTTTGTCTAGAAACTGTTCTTGAAAATTTTCACTAGCTTGCCAAAAATGGCTGAAATGTTCACCTTATATAAACTATGTTTAATGTGGAAGAGATGAATATCAAGGGACTGTAATTTGACATTAATCAAAATGTTAGTTATACCAGATAACACACTATTAGCAATTCTGGAGCTCACAGGAAGATTTACCTGAGTACAAAGAGCAAAGTTCTTTGAAACACCCTCAGCCCATTTTGTTACTAAGTCTGTCTTATATTTTTCTTACAGTTCTGCATATACTGTCAGGAACAGAGTATTTTTGTCTTTGCCAGATAGAAAATTGTTTTTTCTTTCAGTTTTTACCTTTACCCGAATTTCCAGTGTGTGCATTTCATGTAATGCTTAGGAAACCGAAAAACTGCACATGCTGTCTTGGTAGAAAGAGAAATCAGTTGAACAGAAGTTAGAAGGATTCCTCTCTCTTTGCTTTAAAAGCAGGCACTTTTTACACATACAGTAATTTTAACAGAGCTTTCTGTTTACTCCTATAGAATTTAGCACATTTGCAATTTATCTTATTTTGCTGATTGCATCCTAATTTTGCCTCAAACATTGGCTGACACTGAATGCCTCTCTGCAGCCTTTAGCACTGAAACAGAGGTTTGTGTTTAGCATGTGTGAGACAGCAACACCCTGTTGGTTCCCTGTGTTTCTACCAAATTCCAGTTGATGCCATTTTACACTGTAAAGGTTGATAGCAAGACATAATCACAGATTTCTGAGATATCTTATTTTCTATGACTTTCACCTAGAAATAGGGTGTTACATGGAAGACCATGGGGTTTTGAGAAAATTTCCAATAGATAACTTTTCTGTTCCAGCTAGATTGTGCTGCTACTCTGCTAATGTTGCTCTGTTAATAAAATGCAGAAAAAACCCACTATAAACTATTTAATGAAAGAATTTTCCTTCTTCACTTCGCACTGTGAGCTTTTATAAAATATGTTCGCAATAAAATGGCTTTGGGCATTCTTATGCATGATTTATCACAAAATGCATATTACATAGACTGGCATTCATATCAGTACAGCAGTAGTTCATGTAGTACAGCAGTACAGAAAAAAACTGTTGAAGGAGAGGTAATCAAAAACCAGGCTACTGTTCTTGTTAGTGATTCATGATAATGCAATATAGTAAACAGAAAGTTATATTAAATATTTATTGTATTTAAAAATTATTAGCAGTGGCTAACTAGTTTTGATAGAAATATTTAACCTTCCATCTACTTGGGCTGCAATGATATTCTGTGACACTGCCCTACAAGCTGTAAAGTAATATGGAAATACCTAAAGCAAGCTTAATTTCCAGAAGTAGTCTAATTGCAGCAGGGTAGCAATTCAGCACAGGTTGTTTCTCCACCAGAGGAATTCTTTCAAAATGAATCCAAGCTGTGAACTATGAAGATTGCCTGGAGAGTAGATTAAATTTCTGTCACACATCTTAGAACATTTCTGCTCTTTTCTATTTTTACTCTAGAAATAGGAATATTTTACATGGTGGGTCTCCCTGCAAAGCTAAAAGGAGACAGAGGAATTTTCTGAGTAGTCCTATTTGTTCCCCAGGATGTGTAACTTTGATGCACCATGCCACTGAAGTGCTCAGTTGGCTTTGTTTGGAGTTGCTGAGCTGGCCCATGAGCTCTATGCCAAGTTTCATGAGTAAGAGCAATGGAGAGCTATCCATCGTGTACCCATGGTGCAGTTTTCTGTACCACTGCCATTAAACTCACTCAGTAGTTTTCCAAAGGCAACCGGATTCAGACTTTAGTACAAGTTATTAGATCTCTTTCAGATAGAAGGCCAGAAAAAGAAGCTGCTGAAGCTGCAGCAGGGAAATTGTAGCTTACTTAGGAAAAAACAGGTTTCAGGGGGAAAAAAAATTAACGTAATTAAACTCTGCGAAGAGAAGCCTGGCATAAATGCCTGGATTGGCAGCTAGAAACAATGCAAAGAACCAACGACTATCAGGAGTCAGAGGAAAGGAAGGCTTTGTGGATGTTTTGGCCCTAATACCAACCTTTTCTCATCTGAAATCAGTAAGACATCCATAAAAAAGATACTGGTTCTTCTGTGTTCTAGAGTGTGTGAATCCTACCCCCAGGCTTCTTAGAGCACTCTGCTGTCGATAGCTGAAATCAGAGGGAAGGTTCTCTAAGGCACTGCCTCATGAGAATGAGGATACCAATAGCTGGGAATCTTTAAATTATGAGGTGCTGTATTATTTGTATCAGAGTTGAATTTCTATGCACAAAATAATACGAATTCCAAAGCATCTAAAGCTGACAGTTCCTATCTTTTTGGTGGTTTCAGTGGCTATAAATGCTGTTTTGGAAAGTATTGTTTGGAACATGAGTCAGTAATCCTGAAATGAGTTGTTCTACCAATGTGGCATTTGTTTTGGCCTTTTCTGGAGAAATCTGTGTGTATGAAACTAGAGGAAAAAAACTGTGGAAAGGAAAAAGGAGATGAAAATTAATTTGAAATGTGGATGAAGCTGACCCAGTGGAATGAAAAAGTAAGCAGTAAATAAGATGCTTAAGCAAGCTTTTCAGAGCTCATTACTTGCCTAAAGACACTCAAGCACCTTAAAATCCCCTTAGTTAGCTGTCTACATCCTTAGGTAGATAATGACCCTGCAAAGGCAAAGCTTGTCCCATGCATACTTCTAAAAGAAACACCTGAGCAGTCAGCATGTGTAAAGTGCACGTGGAAAATACAAAGTGAGATGTTCTAATTTTTTTTCAGAACAAGTTGTGATTGAGTACAACTCCTAGCAAGCAACCCTAGCATGATATATTCTACTCAAGATCTTATTTAAGACAACGTTTTAGTGATACCGATTTGGTTTAGCATGGTTAATGAAGAGCATCAGTTCATTGCACTGCGCATAACTTCAGAAGTAAATGCTTGTTAAAACCACATTTAGTAAGCAGTTAAATAACACTTGACTCTTTTGAACCTTTTTGAAATGGGGTGAGGAAACAAACTTCTATTTGCTGCCCATGAGTTCCTGCTGTCGTAACAACTTCATGGTAGTTGCTTTGTAGCATTCTTTCTTGCATTTCAGCATCTATAATGCTCAGATTTATTCAAAACTAAGTAATTTTTCCCCACTGAGTTTGCATTCTGCAGTAAGAGGAGCTTTATATCCAGGCATTTGACAGAATTATCTGCTTTTAATACATCCCTCCATCATTTTCAGTAGTATAATTAATGTTTTAAAAACCGGAACAGGACTTGAATCCTGATTTAAATAGCAAAACCTTTCTTGTTCAATAGTAAAATAACAAACATAAAAATACCCACAGAAGAACTTCTATTGCTATATAAACCAGGAATAGTCATCTACAAATATGCCACCACTGTTTCCAGAAAGCAAACAAACTATGCTAGTTATAGGTGTTACTATTCCCAGTTTCCAGTTTTCAGTCTTCCAGACAGTTATGGAACAGCAAAAACATGGAGTATTCTGGCACAATGGGTATTTTTGCTGTCTATTTCAGCACAGACAAAACATAACTGAACTGAATGTGCTGCTACAGAGCAAGTGGTGAGAAGACATATTTGACATCAGAAATGCGGCAGCAAGCCTAGGTTACTCACTGGAGTTTGTGTTTGCAGGAGAACAGCAGTAAATGCCCAGAGCAAACCTGTCAAGCGTTATTAAGAGTCTTTTATTTACTCAGTTTTTCTATGCTTGGTCTTTTCCAGAGAGGTTGGCAAATGATTGATGTCTATACATTGCTCATTCTGTTCATAAGATCCAGATACACCAATGCTCCTTGAACTATCATTCAAAGTTTAAGAAGAAAGAAGAACTCTCCAGGATGAGCTTTTTAAACAGCTTTTTTTTCACATCATTAGTTCTAAAAGTTCCTTATATACCATTTTCTATTTGTTATTTATTCCAAAAATCTCAGCTTGGGACCAGTCCTCAGCTCAGCAAATACCAGTCAGTCATGGCACCTGACATCTCTCAAAACATCTTCTGTTAAAGTGTAGGCTCTGAATGTTCTCATTCAGCAAAGCTGCCTTTCTGCTGCCCAAATGATTCTCCTACTCAGTCTCAATTAGTGACGGAATCTTCAGTGCAGCTTTTCCACATAGCCATAGTTTAACGCAGGGTTTCTGCAAACATAAACCTCAGTTATGGCACACAGTTTTCGAACAGGCAGCACTCTAAACTACTTGGGAAGGTGCAGACAGAAATGGAGCACAGAAGTATCTGAAATAAGCCAAAGAAATTATTGTTGAGGTTTGCTGGGCAGCATGTTTAGCCAATGTATCAGCCCCTCTGATTTGTGTTTACTGGTGTTCAAAGGTCTGCTGAGACTACTTTTGCCCTGATTTTAGCAAAAATGTAGTGAAATTTGAGCTGGAAGATATTTTCAATTGTGCTGACGCAGGCCTTTGTTCATCCACTTGACTGATGAAATGTAACACATCTCATGGATTTTTCATCTTATTTCATCTTTTTACTTGTAATTTTAGGTTGGTTTTTTTTTCTTTTGGCTTATATTTTTTCTCTCTCCTATGTGCATAATTATTTTGTTCTCCTAACTGTACCTGTTTTTCAAGTATAAAAACATAGCTGGAGACTTCAAATAAATTACGTTTTCAGAAATACATCTTTAATTTGGGTTTATTTTGTTTTGAACTAATTGAGAAATCACAAATAAAACTAAGTGTTTTAAAATATCCTACCATTAGGGCTATTTACAGAAGCTTACATGGCATTGATGTCTTCCTGGAACTTGCATGAACACCATTCTGATTTTTTTGCTTCCATGTTACATTTTAAACTGTGGGTTTAATGAGACTTGTTTTATCATTTCCTCTCTTCTCTGGTATGGCTGCTGTCCAGATAACACTCTCATTTCACTGTGTTCTAAATCAGCTTATTTTCTGATTTTATTTCCAGTCTTTCTAGGCCAAATTACTTTTTTTGGTGATAACCTCGGTACCTGATTTTATTAACTTGGGTTTTCCTCACTTACCCAATGTTCTCATATCTGTGAAAGTAGCACCTCACTAGAACTCCTTCCTGAATATTATGAACACCAGGGTATCTACCTTATGGTTTTAACCATGAATTGTCTGGTAATTTTTATTTTTGATCCAGTAGTATGAACTTCTAAGCCAAGAAACCTTATTTTAGGCAGAAGATTTCATTATATACTAGGAATAAATATGTATAGCAGCTGGAAACTGTAAGTATGATATTAGAAAAAGAGACGCAAATTAGCAGGTTAAACCACACTTGTGCTGCCCACACTTCCAGCAGTACTAGGGAGCTACTCTGTCTCTAACTTGAGAAAAAAAAAAATCACTACAGCATTCTGATTCTTCAGGCAAGGGCAACAAACGTTTTATTAGTTCCCTGTCTTTATGCCTGATGCCTTCTATGCCACATCTGCCTCTTTTGCAGTTTTTTAAATCACCAGCGTGGTATAAAAGGATGGGATGCAATAGGGAATTCTTGCTTCTATATCAAATGCTTGACTGGAGTTTAGCTGTATTTGATTTATTCACCTCCTTTTCCCTCTGCCTTTGGGGGTTCTCAAAAAATTAAGCAACTGGGTTGTTGAAAGGATACATTTTTAGGAAATTGAGTTGATGATCACCTTCAAAATATTTCAGTGTCTCTGAATATTTCATTTTGTTCATTTCAATATTCATTTTACTGGAATTTTATTTACTGATACTTTATTCCTCATCCTTTCTGATTTTCTGTGATTTACCAAAAAATTATTCTGTGAAGATAAGTCTGGTTTTGAAGTCATACATGTTCATTGTGTTCATTTGTTGGTTCCCTTGTTTTTGAAAGAACATTGGTAAGATTTGAACTGCTTTATGACTTCTTAAATTTTCCTTCATTCATATAAAATGTATTCCTTCTGTGTTGTATCTCATAGTGAATTTTGTCCTTTTAAAAATATCTCCCTTGAAAAAAAAAAGAAAAGACAGTGAGATCCGCCTCTAAACAACGAAACCCCCCTCTTTCTTTAATGCTTTTTTCACCAAATCAATGTTTGTGTTCATATTCTAGCACAAGAGCATGCTTTTCACTCATGTGAAATAAAACTTCACTCACAGAACCACTGAAAAGGAGCTGGTTCTAATTGAGTTCTGCTGCCCAGCCCTGTCAAGGCTGAAGTATTTCTAGACACCCTCAGGAATAAAGCTTTAGTTAAGTGCAAATGAGAATGCTGAAAATTTAAAAGCCTTTCCTGACTGATGAAAATAAAATTGGCATTTTCAGGTTTGCCATGTTGAAGAGGCTTGACTTGAATCCATCTTCTGGACAGTAAAATTTTTTACTGCTTTATATTCTAGCTGCTGCTGGAAAAGGTGGAAATTAAGGTTTAATCAGCATACACATTCTTCTGCCTTTCTGTCATTTTTGGTGACTTTCAATGTACTGTGTAGCTGTAGAGTTTAAATTCTTATTTTCAGAATTTCTTTTCACTTTGTAAAACCATGGCTATTTCCCTTCCTACACAAAACAGGATGTTAATTTGCACTGCAGCTTGCATGCTCCTATGCCAGCTTTCTAATTTCTAGTTGAACTCGTTCCTCTCCTGATTTATATTAGGCCTCTTCCAAATAACAAGCAACAGGACAAGAGGAAATGACCCCAAGTTGCACCAGGGAGGTTTAGATTGGATATTACGAAGCATTTCTTCACCAAAGGGGTTGTCAAGCATTGGAACAGGCTGCCGTGTTGGTTCACTATCCCTGGAGGTATTTAAAAGCTGTGTAGATGTGCACTTAGGGACATGGTTTAGTGGTGGAAATGGGAGTTTTTGGGTAGTGGTTGGACTCGTGGAGGTCTTTTCCAATCTAAATGATTGTGAGGACATGGAACTGCTGGAGAAAGTCCAGAGAAGGGCCACGAAGTTGCTAAGGTGACGGAAGCAATTCCCTAATGAAGACAGGGTGAGAAAGTTGGAGTTGTTCAGCTGGAGAAGAGAAAGTTGCACGGAGACGTCATAGAACCTTCCAGTATCTGACGGGGCCTACAGGGAAGCCAGAAAGGGACTCTTCGGCGATAGGACAAGGAGTAATGGGTACTGATTGAAAGAGGGGAAATTTAGATGGTAGAAGGAGACTCTTTACTGTGAGGGTGTTGAGCCACAGGAACAGGTTGCCCAGGGAGGTGGTGGATGCCCTAGCCCTGGCAGTGGATGAGGCCTTGAGCAACCTGCTCTGGTGGGAGGTGTCTCTGGCTGTGGCGTGGGGTGGGGTGGGACTGGATGATCTTCAATGTCCATTCCAAACCCTTAACACAACATGATTCAATGAACTTGGCAGGAATAATCCCATTAAAATTTAGGGTTTCTCAGCTATTCTCAGAAGTAATGCATTAACAAAAATGAAATCTTTCTTAGGCTAGTCTTTAGTTCTTAGATGAATTTTGACTTTACAAGGAAGCTATTCTGGTCCCTCTGAGACCATTGTATTTTCCAAGCATAAAAACTGCACAGTTCCGCTTCAGGCATGCCATGGTTTTATAGGATATAGCTCCAAGCTCTTTAGAGAAAAAAATCAATTGAGCAGTGGATTTTGAAGAGGGAAAGCTATATTACATGGGAGATTGAACAAGATCTGTATGATAGTTCTTCCGGCTTTAAAGTCTTTAGAGTTATAGAACGTGTTTAAATGTGTGCTACAACATAAACTTAATACTTAAAACTGCAATTTAACTCTGTTATGGGAGCCATGCACAAAATCATTGAGTGACTTCTTTTACTAATGTTACAGTATATAATAACAGCATAACATGGTACATGCCCTTTGGGCTTGTTGGTGTGAATACTCTTGCACTGAAGCACAGCAAAAAGGACTCATTCTCTGCCAGGTAATATTGGGTGAAAATGGCACCTGTCTGGTCATATTTAAACGGTGTTTCAGGATAATATCATGTGTGACCTACATCTTCATTTCACTGAGAAAATTCATGGTGATAAAATAGGAAAGTAGTTAGTATAATGATTTTTTTGTCTTAGGGCCTGTGATAGTCATATGAATCTAAATCTGTGTAGTATTTAAGTAGATAATTAAGGGGTGAAGTATTATGGAAGCCATAAAAAAAACCCCCAAACACTACATTTGAAAGTGAACAGGTTTAGTTTTGCCAAGATAGAAATTAGTATTTTAGAAAGATCCTGTAATGGTGAAAGAAATGGTTTCTGGCTATCAAGTTTCAGGCACGTGATCAAGTAGTTAAGTTCTGATTTTCGTTGCCTTGTTCCCAGCTTTGTGGATTTCTCACAGCTTTGTGGATTTCTCTCAGCTTTGCTTAAAGTATTGATATTTACTTCATAACCAGGATTTAAAAAATCATCATAATTGCATTTTCTGCACCCAGAAATACTCATTTTTCCGCTGAAGAATGAGCAGTCATATAGCAAGCAGCAAGTACATTCTTGATATTTTCAATGTTGGATGCTCTCCTAAGGTGACTTGGGAAAAATGTGCTCTAAAATACTTTATGTCAGCTCATAAAATGTCATTAGGAGAACAATATGCTCATGTTACTGGTAGGTTTTCTGGGAATTCTATTCCAATTGTGAATACTTTATAATATATTAAGAGTCACTGAACAAAATTGTTTGACAATTCAATTAAGTGGAATACTGATTTCTAATTAGTATTTAATTAGAAACTGAATGCAGGTTGGGAAAACAATGCCTTTGTTTTACTGATTACCAAACAATGTTTGTTGTTTCGAGTTAGCCTGGTGGTTAGTAAACTCCTTGCACATGAGAGCAATGAAATAAAATTGTGTGTATCCCATGCAGTATGTTTGGTTTATCTCATGAGTTATCTACTGAGTTGTTTGGTTTTGGTAATGTGAGTGGTGGCTTTGTGTAGCTAAAAATGTATGCATGTAATACTTGAGAGGGAAATGGGTAGCGTTTAATGTGTAGCTTCTGTTTGCACTTCACTTAGGTGAAGCAGGCTGCTGTCTCTCAGACCTGCAGGGTCCATTCATGTGCAGATCTAGAGCCGTGATAGCCTGGCCCTTACAGCAAGAGTTTTCCTTCCAAAGGTGTTCTATTCTGGGGGCAGAAACTTTGGCTTTGGAACAGGTGTACAGATCCAGGGAGCTGGATGTGCCCAGCCTGTTAAACCTGCAGCTGTTTCTGCCCAGGAGAAGGAATTTTGGGTGCTCCCCCTCACCATGCAGAGTACTCAGAGTATTCAGAACAGCCAGATGTCTGCGAACTCAAAAAATTTACATGCAAGAAACCTTAACAAGCGAGTATATCAGTATATCATGAAAAACCAGGTTTTTTGTTTCTTTAATATCAGATGTAACAACATTTTCTAGGGACAGTGGATTTCTCGCTGCTGTGGAAATGTGGTAGTGAGATAGGTATTTAACGCAATTTCTTAAAAGGTATTCACCAAAACCAAAAAAAAGTCACTGAATAATTCTTTTTATCCTTTACCTGCTAAATAAAAAAGCTCAGGTATAATTTGAAATTATAGAGGGGGAAAATTAAATTTTTCTCCAGCTAAATTTGAAGCCCTCCCTTTCCATTTTTTTAAGAAATCATAGTTTTGACTAATTCAGGTTCATCCCATGACTTCTAGTAGCTAATACCTGTAATCTAAAGGTTATATTATTGTCCAGGGTACTGTTAAAATTCAATTTTCAAACTTCGTGTTCCTTTAGAGGTATTAACCTGCCCTTGCTGGTTTCCAATTTAAAGAAATGTCTGTGCCTCAAAACGATTTGTGGTCAATTCATGTCAGGAAATTGTCATGAGGTATATGAAGAGACTGTTAATCTGTAGCACATTTACTATTCTAAGATTGCTTCTACAGACAATATGATAAGGTCAGAGATTTGATCTCAGCTGTCAAACCAGAACTTCTGGAGAGCATATCATGGCTACTGAAACTGAACTGGAGCAGAGGAAATGCTTATTTGGAAACTTGCATCGTTTTCCAAGTAAATGAATACTGACACTGTTGAATAGCTGCTTCATCTAGGTCAGTGTTTCAGTAAAGCTTTCTAATTGGTAGGGAAAGAAATTTTAACTCCATTTTGGAATCTAGGCATCTTTCCTTAACTGTTTTTATCAACACTTAAATGTAGTTTTTCAACTGACCAATATTTTGGCCAACTATTTCCAGTAGGAATTGGGAACATGATATAAAGAGGTTGATTGGAAAAGAATGGGGCACCAGCAGATACAACAGCATCTGCAACAGTGGGAAAATAATGATCTCCAGTCCAATTCCTTTAAAAGATCTGCAGTTTTAATATCACTGCTGAAGGAATAATCTGAGTGAGCTGTTGAGGTATCTTAAATCAGTATGTTCTTCTGAGCTCGAGTGAATTCTCTTACCTTGGAGTCTGTTTAATTATGCATTTCCTTGATTCATGCTCTTGACTTCTGTAAACACCTGCTATATAGCTACATTGCTATTTAGCAACTTGCACATGTTTATAAAACCCAGCTTGTTTGCAGTTAGTTTGTTTCTGCAAATTATGAAGTGTAATGGTAAAACTTATCACTTCAGAGATACGGGGATTTTTGTTTCTTAGGAGAGAAATAAACTGATTAACTGAATTTTTGAGATCAGATTTTTTGCAGTAATCTTCACCTTGCTGGCACAAATGACACTATAGACATAACCTGTTTTTTCTATGGCTTTGGGTGCAATTAAGCACAGGGATACCTTTCCTAAGAAAGGTAGAGAAACCTCATAATTAGGAGCTTTAAAGAACAAGATGAACAAAAATGTGTTGGGAAAAAGGCAAGTAGAACTCATGCAACAGTTTCTTACTGTTGCCTGCAATTCTGTAATTCTGTGCTTAAATGACTAATATATCATTAGGAGCAGCTGAAAACCCAGTTCTTCAATAAAAGTAAAATCAGTTTTTACTTTGCATAAAGACAATAATGTATTTTTCTATAAATTACAGTGAAATAAACTATACTTTTCTAGCAATATTAGTAACTACGGGTTTTTTTTCTTACAGCAGAGTACTGTAGTTCTTCATTTCTTCAAATGCTGAGCCCAAGGTTTTATGCCCTAATCAGAAGTAATACAGGCATTTGAAATTTCCTGTGAAGAAAGATCTCTTCTGTACTAGTTTGTTCTGCTGATATTTTGGTGGAAAGTGTTCTGGCTTCATCAGATTTGTAATGCATGAAAGACATGAATCGATGCAGCTCATAACAGTGCAGAAAACTGCAGGAAAGACCAGTGTGTGATGCAGTTAATGACAGCCTTTTTGCGAGTGTGTCCGCAAGGGATTGTTTTTCCTCTCCCTTTTGTCACCGTGCATAACTCTCCTGGTGTTTTGGTTTGCACTTAAACAGTCTGGCTCACTCAGGAGGATCTGTGCATTAGTGGCTGCTCCACTGTGCCCCACTGCCTGGGGCTAGTGGTCAAAAGCAGGAGACTTTTGTGAGTGGATGCAGAAGGTCTGAGTGCAATGTGCTTGTTTAGCAGTTAAACTCTGCCCTTCAGTGTCCCTGTGCCACGCTGTGCTAAATGGCCTGACTCCTGGCATGCAAAAACTAGAAGAAATGGTCTGCTTTGGTATATTTCTTACATAAGAAAATTAGCAACTCTACTAGTTAGTGCACTGAACCACTCATTCAGAAGTTTTTACCGAAAAAGGTTTGAGTCATACCTTAATACCCTTTGATTAATGTATGTAACCAAAGGTATTGTTAGCAACCACAAGAAAATGCGCAGCTCAGTTGTGATGTAGGAATTGAGAAGAACTGAACCAATGCAGGAGCCTTATTGTAATCCAGAGGTGACTGGGAGATTTATCTCTCTATTATATGTAATATGAACACTATGGAGGAAGGAAGGAAATGGCTTCTTCTGTCTTTTAAAATACAATAGGCAGCAAAACTGGATGCTGGGAATGATTCAGTGCATGTGTTAGAGAGTGTGTGTGGGAAGTCTGAAATTATGAGCAGATTGACAGTTGTATGCACAGTAATTCCCTCCTGACAGATAGCCAGAATGCTAATAGTGGCAGGCCTGCATGAAGAAATACATGAAGAATGGGCCAAGAAAATGTGCTTTTCCTGGATCTGATCCCTGTAACCAGGCAAGCTTTGTGAGTTACTTCCTATAATTAAAGCATTCACCGATTCAAATTTTTCTCCAATGGGTCTGGAATATTTTCATTTCTTTTAAAATTAGTCTTTTTCAACATCAATTTTATGATTAATTTTTATTATATTCTATAAAATATATCTGGGTAAGAACTTTCAAGGCTCGTGAATTGCTGGGCCAGAATTGGCAACACTGAAATACTGTTCTTTCATTTGGCCACAAAATCTTTATCTCCTAGTTGTCACCAGTTTAAAGAGATGATTTAAAAGCAGTCAATTGGCCTTTAAATGCCTTCAGAGATCCCACATAATTACACAGATGCCAAGCTCTACCCACAGGCAATCTGCAAAATTTCCTAGCACTCATAAATTGCCTTCATCTAGACTAAAAAAGAAACTATTATCCTTGTTAATGGATCTGATTTCATAATGACCTGGATCTCATGATAAATCAGTATTAACTTCCTTTCTTTGTTAATATTTAAAATGAGAAGATTTTTGAAATATTTAAGATCTTAATAGACTTTATCTGTTAAGGTAATTTATTTGAAATGGACGCCAAGATTATGTTATAAATGGCTCTTTATCATTTGAGAAGGAATTCTTGGGCAATGAGGAGGGCAGTAAAGACACATTATGCCAAGTGATTTCATTAGCTTTGTACGGAGCAGATGGGCTTTTCTATTACAGGAATATCTGTGGAGAATGTTTTGAAACCTCCTGCAAGAGCACTTGCTCTAAATTTCTTATTTCTTGTTTTATGTTGATCCCATTCTTCTTGCTTGCTTTTTTGCATCCATGGGTGAGATGCTGCCAGATTTACTGTTATTTTAGAAATCTCTTCTCTTTTAGCTGCAGGCTGAATGAGTGATGGTTATCACTTAGAGTTTAAAGGATGCAGGTCGATTGCTGATTCATAAAGAGTGAAGCTCAGTCCTCATTCCCAAAGCATGCAGGACTGAAAGATGGAGCGGAGAAGGTATTTGGCACAGTGCCTAAGACGTGCAGAAAAGTCTTCTGCACTAGTTTATTAATATAGAGGCACTTAAGCATATGTGCATTTGCAAAATCTAAATATTTTAAATCATGGCTATGGAAGGAAAGACTTCATCTAAGACCCCTATAGTTACATTTTCCACGTGTTAGTGTATCTGGCTTGCTGAGAAACTCTGTGTTGTATAGAATAGGCACAAATCATACCACACCTATTTGATTTGTCATTGCTAAACAAAAGCATTACTGGACTGCATATTACTAACTGTGCTTTGGGGTTGGAGTTTTTGTACCCAAATGATGTGGGGACTCTCTGTGATTGGTTGGGATTTTTATTTAAAAAAAAAAGTTTTTATTTTTTAAAAAAAGTAAGAGAACAGAATGGGAAAACAGTCACTATGTGTTTGTTTAGTTGAAAGTTTCAAGTTATTAAAAGGAATGATGCAACTACTATGTTCTTTCATAAAGCTAAACCAGAAGGAGATTCTTTTCAGCACTTCAATATTTTTAAAAAATCCTTTCCTGATAATTTTGAAATAATAAGAGAATCCTTTCCTGATAATAATGAAAGTAGACACATTCACTTCTATCCACTTCCACACTGCGGGATTTATTTAGTCATCTGTATATATGGAAAGTTAAAAGACCTGTGAATTATATACCCAAGGTAACACTCAGTAACCCCTGGATTGTGACTTTTTTGTAAACTTTTTCCCAAGAGCTGGATTCCCTGTGGATGTAGGGCTGTCAAACAGGCACTTCAGATTGGTCAACATATTCTGGCTGGCTCTCAGGAGCTGTGTTAGGGCTCTGCTGATTCATGGGTCTTTGAAGAGTTCAGGTCTTAGAAAAAGCTAGAGCTTCTTTTAGGATTTGAGGGGGTCTGCATTTGTTTGGCTGGTGCTTCATTTTTATGAATACGTGCCCATTCCTTCCTAACAAGGAGATAACAATATCCAACTCAACCACTGGCACATCCCACGGCAAGATTTTATTCTGCTCGTTCATCTCAAGTTGTTCTGTACTGATCTTGGCATTAAACTAAAGGAGTTTTGTCTGGTCTAGTCTTTCATGTAAGAGCAAGGTTTGAGCATGATTTAATCAAGAGTAACCATGATTTCAGTCAGGAATCTCTATGCCTTGTGTTACCAGGCCGGAAGAGAAACTTTTTTTTTGTTGTTTTCCTTATAGGCTGTCTGCACAAGCCTTTGTCTTGGGATTGACATAACTTGTTGTTTTGGAAGGAATATGAATAGTCTAATTGCAACATTTCTATAATTTGCAGGAGGTAAAGCTCGGGTATGTAACCTACTTTCCACACCCACACACACACATCCCCAACCACAGAATAAATAGAGACAATAAAACATACTGTGTTTTCTGAAACTCAAGGCTACTCAAGGCTAACCTCCATTCCTCCAAAAACATAGGCAGTCAAGACATGCAAATAAACCCCAGATCTTTTTCTGAGTTCATGCAGCCTCATGAGTTACTGTTATAAAAGAGTGTGTATGGAATTCAAGCAGGTTAAGTTGTCTTCTTCTGGAACAGCTCTCTTCATAAAGGCATGCCTGTTTCCTGACCTTATGGATGCTAAAGCGTCTGGGCTGCTGGCTCCAGGCCCCACAGGGGTGGTCATCCATTAACTTGTGTTACCTGGAGGCTCCTGGCAGCCACAGGGAGCACAGGAGAACTGATAAAACTTCTAAGAGTTTTGGGTGAAGCAACATGGGAAACAAAGGGAATTGTGTGATTTAGGATTGTTTTGAAGGACTTGGATGTGGATGATGTGTGATATTGTTATGGATTAGCCTTTCTGCAGTTGTCTCCCATGCGGATTGATTGCTTGAGTTTACTCTTGTAAATAGTTCTGTAAGTTCAGCTTAAAATAACACTTTAGTCATTTCTTACATAAATTTATAGTTTTCTCTTTGGCTGCTGCCCCCAAGAACATGTGATTACCAGTGTTCACTGCAGTCTCTGTGGGAACAAAATCACAACTAGCATTGTGCTCTGACTGAGCTCATTCTTTTGATTACTGTCTTTGACTCCTGATTGCAAATGAGCTTTTAGCAATAAAACCATACAAAAGAAATTAGAAAAGTGTCAGGGCCTGATCCACTAGTCCCTCCTGAGGACTGCAGGATTGACAGAAATACTCAGTACAGCTGATGAAATGAGAAAAATAATAGCTCTTCTTTGAGCTCTGAGCCATAAACCTTTCCACTTAGCAGAGCTCACATTTACTAGGGTTGTTTGTTAAAGCATCTCTGATCTGTCTCTCAAATGCAGTTTAATCATATTTATCTACTTAATATTTTAGGAAGAGAAGTTCGGAACCTTAGGGAAAAGTGGTACATTGACTTTTATTTGACAGCTTGCTGTATTGCAAAGGACATTGCATTTCATGGAAAGCTAACTCAGGGATGTCAACAAGTGCCTCTGAGTGCTAATTTAACACTTTGGAGCTTCTCTGTAAGTGAAACTTATCTAGCACAGTGTTTCGATTCATTAACAGCAGTTCCAGGTATGTCTCATTGAACTCTCCCTTCCCAAATCAAATTGCCTTGCAAGTCATTAATATTTTTACTTCATTTTTTAAGTGTTTTTAATGTATAGTGTGGTTTTCAGGTCTTGCAAACCTCCCCATGCATCATTCTCAGAAAATACTTTAAAGTCCACTGACAGAACTGGGCTTGTCTCACAACGGTATGGGATAGCATCCCCCTTCTTGCCTCCCTATCACAAACACCATTAATGAGGCATTAGAGAACTTACATGTAGGAAAGAGAAGTTCAATTTTTAAATAAATCCAAGAGAATTAAAACCCCCTCTTTCAATCTCTGAGAGAGCTGTTCTAATAGACCAGATCGCATAGCAAGGGAGGAACACCTCCCTTCTCCGCTTTCAGTTCTCTTGTGCAGAAAATCATTTAATTGCAAGTGCAGACAGGTCAGATCCAAACATTATAGACTAGAAGTTAGGGCATTAACCTTGGAGACAAGAGTCACTGATTCTAGTTCCTTCTTTGAGTACTTCTTTAGAAATTAAATTAAAAACTCATAGAATATAAACCATAAACTAGCACTCTGCCTCCAAAAGAGTGCCCTAGCCAGTGAGCTTCAGAGCCATGCTCATGCTTGCCATCACTTTCTGGTTCCACACAGACACACTAAAAAGCTTATCTGTGTTTCCATAACTGGAAAACAATTAAATGGTGTTGGATGAACAGATTAAGTCTCTATTTACATAATGCATGTGATTTTGCATTAAGGCAGTCTAAATTCTTTTCAGGAACTGTTACAATATTTGTCTCCTATGGAGACAAGCTTAAGCTGGAAACACTTTCACGATTTTGTATGACTTCATTTCGCAGTCAAAGAAATTGTTTTATTGTAGATTGTTGGGGTTTTTTTCTGAAAGAATTCATTTGAAAGTAATTTGTTTCTGATGCCAGCTTCTCAGATTCAGCAGATCGGGATTTAGATTATAACATTTCTTAACTGTCTTGCATGAGATCTGTGTGTTTTGAGGGCTGGTACTCATCATAGACACAGCTTTTAAAGGCTTTTGGAGATGCTGCAATTTTTGGTTAAAGTTTTAGACTCAATAGACCACTTCAACTAGAAAAATGTAGCTTTTTAGTATCAATCTGAAGAAGTGGTCATACATTTTGAACAGAATACCTGCTTTGTTTTTTAAATTATTGTTATTAGTCTTTGCTTAAATGAAGTCGTTTTTATGCAAAGAAAGTTTCTTAATAAACATTTTTTGCAACCATTTAAAAACAGAATCATTTGGTAGGATGTGTTCTATAGCCTCTCTTTGGCGGCAAAAAGGTGATGAGAAGATCTGCAGAAGTAGGAGAACAGTCCCTTAAATGAGTTTTATAATTTGTCCAGACATTCCTGAAGCTTCTAACTCTTGTTTTGTCCATTAATGTTTTATTCTGATAATGTGTGTTATTTTGGTTTGCCCTGAGATTAAAGTTGAATTGCTATTGCCTGGGCAAATCCCTCTGGGGATGATTTAGAAATCTCTACAAAATCAAACTAATTGCAGAATGATAAATTAATTAAACTCCTCAACATTTATTCACTTGGAATAATTCCCAGATATTAAAATATAGTAAAACAAGTCATTTTTCTGGAATAATATTCTTTTGCTGGGTGTAAAAATATGAATGTAGCTTCTTACCACTGGAGTATCTCTAACATAATAGTGTAGATCACTGTAAATGAGCTTTGTTTTGAAAGTTCAGTGATTTGCAAGCAACATTTGAAGTCAGACTTTCTGTGGAGACCAGAGGTCTCTAAGATAAGCAGTCTGTTGCCTGTGAAAAATATGTTCAAACTACACATGGCTCACTGTAGGTGTGTAGGCCATATAGTGATTCACAATCTATACATGAGTACTAGTCATAATAAAGAAGCACAAAAGGAAAACAAATTATTCAATTGCAGCCTTTTCATATTAACTTTGGTTGCTACTGTTAACAAATTATTCAGTCTAGCAATATATATGCAAATAGAGGAGGGATTTAGGAATACACATATTGAGAAGGACTGTGCTTGTTTAAGGAATTAGACTTCAACTGAATTTCCCAAGCATGAAGGACATGAAATACAGTCCAAATGATTCAGCTCCTCTCAAGTTCAGGATTTGGTGGTCAAACACACCACGACACAAGAGTGGATGGCAGCCTACCTGAAAGCCACCAGAATCTTACTCTGCACTTTCCATGCAAAGAGAAACCAGCTGCACCTCCCTTGCTGTAGATTCCTGTGTGGTAGGCAGGGCACCTCCAGCTAGTGGACAGCCCTTTCTGTGTAGTGCTGGACAAACTCTATTTTTCTGGCTAGTTTTTTGGTTTTTTTTTTTTTTTTTCACACAGCAAGTGCTGCTGCTTGTTCATCCAAAAGGCTCCCCTGATTCTGCAAGTGAAGTGTACTGAGGTAATGCCTCGTAGGAGCTGTATTTTACTTTGCTCACGTCTCAGGGCTTTTTGTGGCCCACATGGCTGACAAATGCTCAGCTAGGCATTCCCAGATATGTCTCGCTTCCTTTGCCACGTGCATGGAAACATAAAGTGCAAAAAGACTTGGCACTGCCAGGACAAGATCAGAAGGCATCCAGCTGTATTACTCAGGAGGTACCACAGCAACCTTTCTGAATTCCAATGTTTGAACAAGCAGGAGTAATCTTAAGGAATCATGGAGAAGAGCAAGAAGTAGCTCTTGTTCCTTCCTGTCAGGCTTAGCACATGAGTTCTTACACTTAGATTACGGAAAGGAATTGAGGGGATACATGGAGCAAAGCTTGCTTGTGCTCCTGTGCTTGGTAGGTGATGGTGACACTGCTGGTTTGCACCAGCCTGATCTGGAACCACGCTGGCCAGAAAGGAGGGTATGGTTTGCCCTGTCCTCTATTGGGCTGGGAGGGGCTTGGGGCATTGGGGGTGTTTGGCCTGGGTTTTGGAATGAGCTTCTGGGAAAAGGGTGTAAAAGAGAAATCTTTGCACTTGTAGACCATTGTAAACTTCCTCGTATTTTTAAATTTATGTATGTTCTCTACTTTTTCCTCGTGGAATAAGCGTTAAGTGCAAAGCTAGTTACTCTTACCTCTGTAATGTACTCTTACCTTTCTGCCATGAGCCGTTCTCTCTATTTTTGCCTCTCGTTTCCAGGAGTACAACTATTTTGAAACAGGTCAGGTTTTCTTCCAACTGTGTTTCTTTGCATGATCTATCCTAGCTTTGCAGGGAAGCTCTAATATATTAAACAGTTGTATGCTCTAAGCAATGTGTCAATTTGATGTAAGTGCCTGACAAATAACCAACATTTTCTGTATCTTGCATCAATCTAAGACAGAGGGAAAATCATGTAATTCACTGTCACTGGCTCTGCTAACCACTCACATTTTTTGCTTCCCAAAGCAGCAGTAAGTAAGGTTGGCTGAACAGAGCAGGACAGAACTAGCACTTGGCATGTATCAAATTTCCCAACATTTCAATCTCTACCAGAAAAAATTGATTTGGAAGCCAAAGTGCTCCTCTACTTTCTAAATGAAAGCTGTAGCATATTACATACTTGCAGTCTTAATAGTATACCTTCCTCAGGTGGAAGCCAGAAATGTGTTCTGCACCAAAAAACCATGGTTTATCCATCTTAATCACATTGCAGCAGGTTCAGATTGTGCCTGAAAATGTTTTCCAATCAAAAGAGTCAGGATGACTTTTTAAAAAAGTGCTGATATTCTTCTGAAAGCTGTCAGCATCAGAATAGCAACAGTTGGGCTCTTTCCATCTGTACTTTTTGTTGCTGGATTAATTTTAGATGTGCTGCATATGGATTATGTGTAAAATGCTGCCTCCCTGCTTTTGTTGTTGCTGCAATTAGCTCCGCAGTAAGTAACTCTTCCGAGGATTTCATGGGCCAGCACGTGAGCCTCCCTGGCAGGGCTGCTGGCTCTGAGAACAGACACATACTGAAACCTAAGAAGTACTTAGAGGTGCATTCAAAAAGGTACTTGTGGTTCTAAAGCTACCTATGGCAGGCAGCTGGAGAGGCACAGCCCCCAGCACAGAATCCATCAGCTGTATTCTCTGTCCAGAGCTGGGTGTTGTTGGTGATGTGCTGGGCATCCCTTCCTGCAGCTGCAGAGCTCTTGAAATTATCACACTCTGGAACTCAAATTAATTTAGATGCAAGTAGTATATCTAGTTTGATTTGTTACATTTTACCCCTTAAATATTTTCCAGTGGCATCAAGGAAACAGAAACCGATGGTTAAATGATAAAAATATATCCTCTGGTGACTGTCATCTAGTTTTTTTCTGTAGATTTCCTCCATTTTACAGCTGCTGGTTGTTTAAATGGTAATGGGGGGGTCTATTGCCATTTGCATTAGTCAGTAATTCCTGAAAATGCAGCTAGCACAGGGAAACAGGGCTTTTGTGTTCTTTTTGATTGAAAAAGTTGAAACCCTGCTTTAGAAAGAAAAGAATCCCTTGGTGATAATATTCATGTAAAGTCATGTAAATGAAGCCAAAGAACAAAATGTAACCTTTTTAAACTTGGAACCTTCTCTAGCACTGCATCATTCTTTTAAAATATGTACCAGAATAAATACTACTGTTTTTTTTAAAGCACTTCATTAAACTTCTAACTTCTTAAGTGTTGCCCTTTTTTTTTTAAATTATTTTTTACTGAATGTAACAAGGATAAATGGTTTTAAGTGGTTGTTTAATTAGTGGACTAATATTAGTATTAAAGTTTCTCTTTTGGACTGTTTTCTATTCAGCATCACATCCAGTGCAAGTACACTATTTTTCTCCTTAAGCTTGTCAGTGTTCTGGTGCTGCCAGTGAGTATTGGCATTTCAGCATAGATCAGTATAGCACAGAAGAATCACAAGCAAGAGTTAAATTTTGGTACAATGGATAAAATGTTTATTTTGCGAACTTTGTCTGTGTAACTAATTTTTTTTATTTCAAATCTAAATTCTAATTAAACATTGTAAATAGGAAACTAAATCCTCCTTTGCAAGGTAACTGTGTGCTGAGCTGAATAACAATGAGTGGAGATAAACAGTAATCTTTCTGTAGTGTTTCCTATTAATTAATGCTAATGTGTCTCTTCAGACCCTGTAGCATTACAGTTGCATTTATGTGCCTTTTGGGAGCAAAGTACACATCAGAGGGAGAGCTGTATCTCAAATAGAAGGTGGAATAGTAATACATATTTACAATTCTTTTAAAGAAAATTAAGTTTTGTCTTATGTAAATTGTAAACTAAGGCTTGTGTCCTCATAACAAATCCTCCATGACTGCTTGTACCACAGCACAGAATGCAGCTCTTCCTCTTGTGCTCCCTGGATGCTCCAGTAAGTGCAAGGGCTGTTTGTGTAGGGCTGTTTCAAATTTAGACCCCATAAACTGCAGCTCATGCAGGATGATATGAATGCATGAACAACATGGTCCTACAAATATGAGGAGTAGCCAAAAGCCTGGCTAGAAATCCTCACTGCTCATGTTTGAAGCATTATAAATGTGTTTATTGTACGACACAGTGTACCTAAAATGCTACATTGCGAATGCTGTAATTGTACAGGTTGTCTTCTTTATAACAAGAATCTCACCTATCATAGCTTATTTCCCTACAAATACTGGTTACCATTCATGTAAGAAATACTAGTGTATGTTGGGGAACACCCACAGTTTCCTGGATATGTCAGATTTTGTCAATAGGATTAAACTTGAGTGGGTAAAACATTAATGCCCAGAAGAACAGACTGAGAAAGTGTGCTGGTTATGTAGGAGAGCATGACCTCAGCTGTCTACTTAGTATGCTGAAGTCTCTGGATTATGGAAAACAGAAGCTTGTATCATATATAGCTGAACACATTCAAGTAGAAAATCAGAAGTACAAACTGACAAAAAGTGAGCTAATTAAGATTAACAGCTTGATTCTTCCTCCGGTTATTTTGTTCTGTCACACTAGAAGCCTTTTCCCACCTTCTTGCTCTTGCTCTATCTCCTCCCTAAGATGCAACCTGAGCTGTGATATTGTTGCTCAGGTTTAAAGGCCACCACCTCACCAACTGCTTTGGGGCAGCATGAGGAGAGTTTTAGCACTTGCTTTCTGACAGTTAAAGGAGCAATAGATCTGTTCCTTCCTAAGTGGATACAGAGTCCCTGGGGGAAGGAAATGAGTTGCAGTTTTCTCCTCACATTTTCCATGGTTGTGCTCTAAGCTGCCCCTTTCATTCCCACAGGAGATCAGTGTAACATCCCTATCTTCTTGCTAAATAGTAAATGACAGAGTTTCATCTCTACCGTGTGTGTAGGTGAGCTAAGTGGGAGAAACTGTCAAGGATGTTTTTGAGGGACCTCTTCTCACGCAGAAAAAAAACCATTGTGAGAGAAATCGTAAAATTTCTCCTATGAGAGAAGCTGAGGGGTGCACTACAAAGACTGAGGATGTCGGCATGATGATGTTAGAGATGATGGTCACAATGGTCAGCTTTGAGTTGGATGGACTGAATGATACAAGGTCTTAATAAGCAGTGAGAAGGCTTGCAGGGACAAAAGGGCAACCAGCACAGGATTAGATGGTGGAACACAGAGGATCTACAAAAATTGTTTCAGTGGCATTGTATTGACTAGAGGGGAAAAATGTTGGTAGAGTCGAGGTTTAAAAAAGATAAATTTAAACACAATACGTTCAGATCTTGGAGGTGTGGGTGGAGTGACAGAAAGATGTCATAGTCTTTCTGAACACTAGGTAAAGAAAACCAGCAAAAACTGGAAAATATCCTAAAAGTGGGCTATTACCCCCAGAGGGCTTGCTGAAACTATTAATTAAGTGGAGATTAATTTAGAAATTCCAGGGCTTTCATAAAATATTTGTGACAATGGTGAGATCGTTCTTCATCTGAAATAGTGCACTTGGGTCACAAAATGCCCAGAGTTGATCATTCATTACATGTATTCTTATAATCAGAAGAATTTTTTGTCTAAATCAGCATTCTTGACATATAAATTAATTTATTTCAAATATCTAAAAACCTTTTATCTGAACTAATCACCTACCAGTGAAATATCACTAAGACTTCTGTGAGAAGAGCAGACTGTACCTGCAGTTTACAAAATCAAACAAAAAAGTAGTTAATCTGACATACTTTGAAAATATTTAATTTCAGTGCATGCAAGCTGCCTTCAAATATATTAATAGCAAAACGTTTTTGGGAATGTGCTGATAGTAACACACCAGCTTGTCACCTTGGTTTGAAACTGTTTCTCTACAGAAAAGCAAAAATCAAGTTCTCAGTCATGGTTGTCTCCTCCTGACATCCAGCACTATCACTGCCAAGTAAGTTACATCATTCCATGGTTATTCCTGCCTGAACAGCTAAATGGCAAATGGGCTTTCTGATTTTCTTTACATCTTCCTGCTTCTATATCCATTCTCAAATATTCACAAAATATTTCAGACTATCACTTTTATTATAATTGTGTTGTTAAGGTGGTCATGTGGTCATGTATAAGAATAAGTTCATTTTTTAATACTGGATTTTATTTAAGTTAATATTTAAAATAATTTAACTCATAATTAAATTACATAGAAGGATGTTACACTGCACATTAAATGAAAAACCTGGATAATAACACTTTAAACTACAAAAGGAAGGCTTATAAAGTAAATTGATGCATGCAAAAAGATTACAGAGAAAGAAAAAATTATGAAAAAAATAAAGATAAAACAAGGTTACAAAATATTTTCTGACTTTTCTTTTTCAAAGTTGCTTCCTAAAAATCCATTGATCTAGGATCAAAGCTCAAAGGGTCATATTATTGTGTTAGTTGAAGTATCAAACTAGAAATCTGACTCCACAATGGCTTTAGCTGCCAGGCCAGCTTTTAGTAAATATAATCCCCAGTAAAATGCCCTGTTTTTAGTGTTCTCAGTTGAATTCACTGTAAAACTAGGAAAGCTTCCTTTCTTCTTTGAATCCACAGATAAAATGTGCAATTATTTGTTACCCGTCACTTCTGAAACATTGAGGAACAGAGGGACTGGGAAAGTTTTCATTGAGCTCGTTCAAATGCCAGTCCTATTGCCATAGGTTATTAAAGGTTTTATTATTGAATAAAAGTTTTGGAAGTGCAAAACACCCATAATCCCTCTTCCTTTGTATTACATAACAACTCAATTATAAAATGTTGTTTTTCTTCAAATCCATTAAATTTCAGTTTCCATTCTAAACACAGTTGGATGCATAACACCAGATAAAACAACTTTAATCTGTAGCAGATCTGTTAATATTTAATTACAAATGCCATTCACCTGTTATAACACTTAAATGTTAAGATTCTGAGTACATGTGCATTAAATTATATAACTTCTTGAACATCTGAATCATATCCTTTTGGTCAGCAAAGGCAAGTATCAAACTTAAAGGCTTACTTAAAGTAAATTTATCTACAAATCTGTATATGTCAATAATTTCTAAGTGATGAGGGCTGCTCCTTTTCAAAGACAGCAGGAAGTACAAATGCAAAGACTAAAACTGGTCTATTAACTTCAGATTTACTGTTTGCTGGCTTAAATCTTGAGTAAAAAGACAGTTTAAGAATCTCAGTTTACCAGTATTGCACAACAGCTAAAAATTGGTCTAGCTGCTGATTTTTAGAATAATTTTAAAGAGAAACTATAACATTTTTTTGTGCTGAATCATCACCATGGAAGAGCAAGAAAGCGTAGGAAGAGAAACTTTTGTGACCTTTGTGACCTGTCAGTAAGCATGCACTAAAACTTACTAACAGGTGACCTGGTGTACAGCATACAGGGAGCAGAGAGATGCACCCAGACCCAAGTACTCAGCCCACAGGATGTTTTATTAATCACTGGCCCATCAACTTGAGCTAGGTGTGTGCTAGGAGAAAATCCATAATTAAAATAAGGTGTGCTCAGGTTTCTCTTCCTATAGGGAAAAAATCAATCCTCCATCTTCTAATAAACAACAGCAGGAAAAACTTTCCTTCATGGGCCCAAGTTAGCCTCCTCATGGATGCAAATTAGCCAGCCAGCAATGATCTTTGTATGGCACAGCAAGAGGCAGAGCTGCTTCTTTCCACTACAATCCACAAAGGGTCAATGTCTTCCAGTTCTTTTCAAAGCCTTTGCTAGCCAAGAAGCAAAACCTGTACTACAAATTAAAAGGGTTGAAATATTATCAAATGTCATTTGGAGGACAGAGATACCCACATGAGTTTGTATCCCAAGTAATCTCAGAACCGTTTTTTCCAATAAAGGCTTAATCTTTCTCTGTGTTTTATCAGAACTAGGCAGTCTTTTCTACTACTTTGTTCGCTAAATCACAGTTTAGGCTCCACAGACTGTAACATGAAGATAAGAGATTGAAGTCCGAATGGAAGAGGTTTTATCTATGTGAGCTGCAGTCTATGGAACTATAGCAGATAAAGAGAAATACATTTTTGGAGCTCATTCAGGTTATTTTTCTTCTGCAATCTGCTGTGCTGCTTAACCAGTGAATTAGGTAGGCCAATTCTTGGAAATTGAGAAAATGATAATCTATTTACCACCTCTTCTAGGTGATAATTTAACAAACAACTTTTTTTTGCCCTGTCAATTATCTGGGACCGTTTTAAAGGGAGCACTATAAAGACTAGAATGTTCCTTTGTGGCAACATAACAATTTCGAATAATATTTTAAAACTTGCTTTGATACAAAAGCTTTTATGCTCAACAGTCTGAAGATCTTTCACTCAGAAAAGTCATATTGGAGCAGAAGAATAAGAGACCATACATTATAAAAGTCCTGTTAAAATCTCAGGTTTCCAATGTTGCATTTTGATTTTTTTTTTTTTGAGTATTGCATAGGCTTCCCCTGCCAAATCCAACTTATAGTATATAAAACACTAGTTTATTAGATTCCACAGGTACTTTTTTAGCTTCAGTTGTGAAAGTGGAAGTACTTCTGCCATCCAGACTTTCATGGATAGCAAGGAATCAGGGATAAATTCACTTGGACAAATCCAAATAACAGAGCTTGCCCAATTTCTCATGAATTCCAACTGCTGAGTGTTAGGATGTCAAACATTCTTCATAAGGTTTCACTGAAGGAGGTAGTATCATGTCTGTATGTTATGGCTGCAGAAGAGCCTCTGGTCTGAAGCCCACCGTAGGAGAGCAGTAAGTTATATTTTTCAGGTTGTGCTTAATGATTCTGTAGGATGATGTAAAGCACATCTGGGCAACAGTAAACTGGACTCCTGTTTTCTGCTCCAGCAATTTTATCCACAACTTTGACTGTACTTCTACAGTACATTCACTGCATAAAGAACTCCTTAAATGTAAATTAACATCTGAAGTAGTAGGCTATGGAGTCGTGTATTCCTTCAGTTCCATTTCGGTCTGATTAATGTATTGAATTGCTTTCTGCAAAGCGCCTTCCCCAGAAGGGCCAGACAGTGCTTCTGTCTCTTGGAAGAGTGTGCCAATACACTCCCTCTCTGGGTAAGGGCTTGTGGATTTGATGTCAGCCTTGATCACAGGTTTTCCACGTGCCGAGTAACTGATCTGGCAACTTTATAAGAAACATAGACACTGCCACAACCATCTCCAAGAGGAGGTGACCAGTGGCGTGCAGAGCTCTGGTTCTGCTGGATGCACACTCCCTGTTCCCAGGCTGTGTTGGATTGGCAACCTGGACAGATGATCATCTGGTCATATGGGCTGGCTCTGGCTCCACAGACCTCTGTGCCTGGCAGGAGCTTACAGAGAACAGAGAAGGGGTGGTTTAGAGGTGTCCATGCTGTGATGGCAGCTAGGTAGGCTTTTATTGGATCACGATTCCAGTAATATTCCGTTCAATCCCACAAAACTTTTGCCTCAGGGTAATTTTTTATTAGATACACTGTATTTCTGCTCAAAAATTACTATTTTTTTGTTCATACATGCATCAAAACAAGAGCTTTGTTTCACTTTGTTATCACATTCAAATTTGAAAACAAGCTTTTCCAGCATGGGAGCTCTTAGTGATTTGAAACAGGCAGAAGCTTCTCTACAGTTTTTCTCTTTGCTTGCTTCTTTTTTTTGCTGTCCTTTCCAAGAAAATGATCACTCACCATATCTTCATCTCCATAATGTTTTAGATGAGAGATAAGCTTTTTGTTGGGGGTTTCTCTCTAATGAGTCATTTATAATTCGTGATAATTAATAAAATAATTATATTTAGTTAATTGCTATCCAGTTGTAAGTTGTTATTAAAATTTAGCTTCCTACCAGCAATTACTCCTCAGAAATCATATTTTATTCACTCTGTAAATCTATTGCACTGTTCATAGTGCTATTATATCTGTGACATTGTAATAGCAACAGTGAAAATCAAATCATCTTTCTGCTGACAGAATAAGAGCAGTAAATGTCAAACTAATGAATACAGAGTGGGCATATGTAAATGATCTAGGAGAGTAGAGAGGTTCTTAACATTTCTCATTTTAAGCATAGATCAACCTGAGTTTTCACCACGTGAAAGACTTTTTACATAGCTCATCTTCACTGGCTGTAACTCGATCAGAAATCATTTTAAAAAGGGCTTCATATTCTTGTTAAAAATTTAGTCATGTTTAACAGATATCCAGCTTGAAAACAAAGCTTACCGAGCTCTTACTCCTCATCATTCTGAGCTCTGGGGACAGCTGTGCCCCATGGTGTGCCCAGAGCTGCCCAGGGCAGGGGATGTGTTGGTGCGTGCCCCATCTCACCAGGCACTCCGCTCCCTCCCGCGTGGACACGGCGCAGGGAAGGGTACTGGGGAGGAAACCTGCCTCGTGGCACACTCCCACGGGTACATCTGGATTCAGGCACTGGGAAGCAGCCCCAGACTGAGGGCACAGATTTAACCTCCTTGTTTGGTTTCCCTTTGTTCAGGAGAATTGCCCATACATGCTCAGTGTCTCAAACGTGGCTTTTGTCTTTTTTCATCGTGGCTTGTGCTGCTGTTTGTGTCTTTCGTCTTTCCTCAATCTGGTAATTGAAACCATGAGAGATGAGGTTTGCTCAGAACAACTCAAATGGTTACATGAAAAACTGATTTTTTGAGAGCAGTTTCAAAATACTGACTTCTAAAAATCTCTTTTATAATATGTTGAAAAAAATAATCAAATTATCATCTCTGACTTTCTTACAAATCAAAGAGGATTGTTGGCTACTTTGATTCAGCTGCAAATAATTTCTGTTTATTTGGCTAAATATCCAACTTAGATAAGCAGTATTTTCAACAAAATAATTCAGATAGGAGGTCAACCATAGGAAAAAATTCTGGCTAAAGAAATAAGCATTGATTCAACAGATTTAAAATTAGAAAACACTAGCATAAATGAAATATGTCATAAAACACCTGAATATAGTTTCCTGAGGATGTCACAAGATGGATGCCCTCTGTGCATTGGAAAGATCATGGCAGACAAGAGGTTAGATGGCAAAATTCAAAAAATTGGACAAAATATGCTTTCTAGTCTGGGCAACCTTTTCTGGACTGAAATGCCAATAAAATTTTTGATCATTCACCCTTCCCTGAAAAGGCTTGAATAGATGAAATCAGCTTTTGTTTAGAAGCAATCAGTCTCGACCTGCTCTGTACGGCCCCTGCCAGTGCTCTTTGTAGCAGCACTTGTGCTGAGCAAACCCAGCCATGCTTTCTTCAGGAGAGTCGTTTAAAAATCTCTCATTCTTTCAGTTCAGTGCTATCCAACAAGTGTAGGTACTTTCTTCAACATTGATTTTAATACAGTAAGGATTTAATATTAGTTGAGCTGAAAAACCCCAGACGTTTTTGTAGATGGGAATGTCTTCCATGAATCTAAATTAAAATCACTCAAACAAATGGATTCTCTATTTAATGTAGCATTAGTTCAAAGAAAGTACATGGCACAGGGATTAGTATTCAGTAGACTTCTTATTTTATTGTATAAAAGTAATTACCTTTTAAATACTATCCAAATTAACATTTTAATATTCCTCTGGGCTTATACATTTCAAAAGCATGATATAACTTGATACCTAATACAGAAGAACCCTATTCTCTTTTCTGCTAAATTAGTCTGCTGTATAAATTTGAATAATTTGCAATGCAAGTGGCAGCAATTCTTTTTATTACAAATAAGACTCATATTACAGCAAAAGATACTCAGTGTTTTCAGCACAGGCCTCTTAGGACTTGAAGAGCTTAATTTCATTGTATTTGTATTTCTTGGTAAGCTATTTGTGGAAAAGAGTCTCTTTTGTTAACCGTCTTTATGTTTTACCAGACCTCCTCAAGATAGAATATGTGACCTAAACTGGAATTTCATCTCAATACTCTGATGAATTTTGCATATTAAAAGTTCTAGCTGGATGAAATAACACATAAAATTCACTTTTGTCTATTAAAATTGAGACCATCTGACTGTTTTCATACTATATGTAGATATATTTCTTGTGCTTTCATGTAACTTTTTTAATCAGTGTAAGTTATGATAATTAGAAAAACTTTCTTCTTTTGTCACCGTATTTATTTTTTGCTTAGATCTGAAGCAACTTTATCACATTTTCATATTGATAAAGCTACATAATTTAGCAAGAACTTTACAGTAGAATCAAAGGGAGAGCCAGGAAAAGGCTTTAAGTTTGTAAAGAACAGATTATCCTGGAAAAAAACAGATGATAAGGGAAGTGCAAGAGAAATATACTAAAGGTGTGCTGTAGGCTTGTCCATGAAATATATCAATGGTCTGTTAACCACAAGAGTATATGGAGAAAAGACAGGCTTGGGTGCATAGTGAAAGATCAAGGGGTATGAAATTTTTTTTAAGTCATCTATTTTATTAAATGACAATGGTAACTGATAAATGCAATGGTAACCACCATAAGCCAGCCCTGCGAAAATGCAAACTGCTCACTGTCACATCCCAGAACAGGTCTAGTGACAGAGCCAGAGAGGCATCCTCTGCTGATCCAGAAGAGTGATTCTGAGCCTTGTTTATGGCATCATCCACTCTGCTGTTGTCATATCCACAGCCTGGGGGCTTGGATTATCCCTGTGTGAGGCAGGTCCGTGTGCTGCCCTTGTACTGTGGGCTACAGGAACTGCTGAAAGCTCAACTCCTTATCCCAGCAGGCCATCTCATCTCCTGACCTCTTTTGATCAGCCCTATTTCTTTCCTAATCCTCTAAAATATTGTGCGCCTGATTTCCTGGTATTGAGTGTGTACCTTGGGTGACTGTCCCAGTTACTGTGTGGGCTTTGTGCATTGGTTTTAGAGGTGACAGACCTGAGAGTTACAGCAGGAAAAAAAATGAGCTTCATTTTGTATGGCAAAGTATCAGGATTGTGTAGTTCCTAATGTTCTCTGCGTTATGTGTCTGAAAATTCCCAGGTGAAAAACATTTCATGGAAAAAACAGGTAGAACTGTAACTTTACTAGGTCTGTGGTGCCACAACCTGTCCTAAAATATTCACATAATTTCTGAAAGATTCTAGAAATGTAATAGGTAGTAAAACAAACAAATATTTATCAGGTAATAATAGATTCATTACCTTCTTTTAATGAGGCAGCACCACCCTAGAATAAAGAGACATATGTGTGTGATATATACATATAAATGTATTAGATATATCGGCTTGGAATTGTAGCTCCCTAGCAGCTAAAAGCTCTGACTCTTTTGACCTCTATTAAGCTTCTCCTAAAACACACATTTTCCTTTAAGCTTAAAATAATGACATTAAAAACCCTATAAATTTTCACAGAAAAGTTTCACTGGTAGCTTTTTTTAATTTAGGGGGTTTTTTTAATCCTTTAAAATATTCATATGACATATAACTTTTCCATTTCAATTCAAGTTAAGGTTTTGACACAGTATCATGAACAAGGAAAATGACAGTCTAATTCATCAAAGTAAAGTTGTTTCATTGCCTTTGTGAAATGGACATGAGACTGAGACCATAAAGCTTGAAAAGAAGTTTCAGAGTATGGCCACTGCCCTTCATTTTAAGGCTTGGGTTTTTTTAAAAAAATGTAAACCCCCCCTTTTTTCTTTTTTCTTTTTCACTGTTACATTTATGAACCTATCATCTCCCTTTCTCACCAGGTTCAGTTGTAATATTATCTGCCAATGTAGTTTTGCCTTCAGCTGAGTTTCTCTGAATGTATTCTCCTATAATGCAACCAGAACTGGCCATTGACAATAACTGTCCCATTTCCTGTTAAATACTTCAGGCTGACCAAGTAAAAAGCATTACTGTGTCATTCCCTTTGGAAAATAAAGCAAATTGTAAGACTCATTTTGTTTCAAAAGCAGAGTTCACAGTGAGTAGTTATATCAATATAATACTGGAATGAGCCCTGCTGACCCAGTAAAATGAAAATATGCCACTCTGGTGCTCTCATGTAATCACAGGAGTTATCCTAGAGTGTCAGGATACTGCGTAGAAGAAGGATTAGGTTCTCTGTTCTAGGTTTCACATAGGCTTAACATATATTTGATTTGCTTCCCATGCTGATCCCTTGCCAATAAGAAATTAATTGGCCTGTTCTGGTATGTCTGACTCCTTATTTAGGCAGCTATGGTGAACATTCATATTAATTGAAACAAAGGAAATCGAATCCCCCATGGCACATGTAGCCACTGGATGATTTACCAGCAGCATTTTGGTTGAACTGCTGGTAAGGGATTAAGTTATCACAAATCCCACAGCTGTGGAGATAAGGCAAGTGCTCATCGAGGTGTGCCTTTAAAAAGACAGCCTTTAGGACTGGGATATGCCTCTGCATTGTCCATTGCATAACCACACATAGTTTAGAAACTCTGAAGAGAGATGAATATGAGAAGCTCAAAAAAAATGTTGAAAGCTATGTTTAAGGAATGATCCCTTGAATCAATTTTCCCTGGGACAAATGGTCATTAATACTTGCTTATTTAATTTTTATCAAGACAAAGGGATCTGTTTTAATTATAACAAACCATTGGCAGAAATAACACTTCTCAAACGCATTTTAAATATTATAATTAATTCTCTCGCTAGCTAGCCAGTAAGACAAAAAGCAAAGTACTACAGAAATTTTCCAGCCTTTTGTACTTATTTGAGTTGAAATGACAGAAATTTATAAATTGGCAGGTCATGAAAATTAAATTAAAGCAAAGCAATCATATTTGTAAATTAGCTGTGGTGTAATACATGTGCATTCTAATTCCATCCCTAAACTTTCATCACAGCGTAACTGAAAGCAGCTTTTTACAAAATTTTGGGAGAACCAGCCACATGTAGGTTAACAAGTAACAGACATTTACTTCATACAACAGAAAGCTTTAATAAAAATTGGTCTTTTATTGTTGTCGTTCTCAATCCCATTGCAGGTGTACAGCATCTCTTTAACAAAAGCTTCGAAAGCATCCACAGAGACAGAATTTGCCTGAAAACCTCTTTTTTTAGCACAGCAAAATACATCCAGTATCATTAACAATCCCTGAATAGGAATACCAATGTTAGGATCCACAAACATGGTAAACATATGAAAGTTCTTCTACATAGTTTGATGTGGTGGGAATCTGTACAATCCTTTACCTTTGAGTTTTAGTGGCATTTTTCCCCCCGCCCTCTGTGTCAAACTTATTGCTGAAATTATTTGGCTTTCTCAGGCAGAAAACTATATTCATTTGTATATAGCAGCACTTTCCTCCATAACAAACAAGATGTGACTACTTCCAACAGAAATGTAGTTAATGTAATGTGTCAAGCTCATGGAGTATTTTTAGCACATTCCCATCAAAAGAAGATGAAGTACATTTCATAAATCTATCTAGTTCTTCCGAAGCCAACTCTTCATTTTTCTTCTTCCTGTTCTGGCTTGGATTTTTCTGGCTGCTTTGAAGCACATTTGGTCATGACTCTTTTTCCCTGGAGAAATCAGAACTTCTCCTGTTTTTAAAAAAGTGGATGAATTAGATGAGAAATGTCCTGGAGCAACTAAAAGTTCTGACTAAATTTATCACAGAAATAAATGGAAACATTTCTCAAGAGGCAATTGGATCATTTCTATTGAGATAATTCTCTAAAATCCTATACAGAACAGGAAGCTGGGGGAAAGTGGAGCTTTCTGGGGGCTTTCAGTCCTTTGTACTCATCATATTCTGGGTTGCTGTCAGAACTGAGGAAGTTCAGTCTGCTTTACACAAATCAGTGGCGAAAGCCCGAAATTCCTTCGTTAGATATAGGTGGCTTTATTGAGAGCCCTGCATTTGGCCCAGCCTTCAAGCCTCTGGTGGCAGCACAAACCTCCACGTGCCACGGCTCATGGAGACCTCACACATGTGAGAGAGGGAGAAAGGAGCCAGAGCAATAAAAAAGACTTTTTGTCTGCTTTCATAAAATTTTCAGTAGGCAAAGAATTACTGCAAAATCTTTGCATGGGATGTAAAAATTCCTGCCTCTTTCCTCAAGCTGGGTGAAGGGAAGAACCTCTCTCGTACAGTAGCCAGGCTGAAACGTTGTAAAAGAAACACCTGTGACATTACAAGACAGGTTTTCAGGGCATCCCTCTCCAGTCTTGCAGCAAAGGGGCTAATTTGTGTTGTTATAGCCTCCCTGTTGAAACCATGGAATTATTTATATCTTTGACTGTATCAGGAGTAGGCATTTTTACAGACAAACCTGCAGTCTCACTTATTACAAATATTTTATTACATGAAAACCTGTCCTGGAAAAAAATGACCCAAATTAAAGGAAGGCAGGTAATTATATCCAAGTTCAAAACTGGATATAAAGGGAAGATAAAGGTATTTAAAATCGTATGTTTTAGGCAATTGTAGATTTTTTTTTTAAGCCAGAGTAAAATTCTGGACTTTATACAGTTTGCCCTGGAGAATGTTGTTTTTCTCTTTTCTGGGCTGACAGGAGATTATTTCAGGAAGAGCATACTAATCTTAAAAAAAAATTGTTATTTTGCAGCATTAACTTTATGTACGTAATTGAACTTCTGATTTTTTTTTCTTGTAATGATAAGTGAAATGTCCTTAGCATGATTTTCACTTGCTGCATTTACTGCTTGCTTTGAAGACACAAATAAAATTTATGGATTTGTCAGCTTTTGCAACTACTGTTGGGAAGTAAATGTGCATTTAATTTGTCTAATTTTGTATTTTCCTTGCAACCATCTTCAGGATGGTAGATTTGACTGAGGAATGCCTGTTGTTTTAACACAGACCAGGTTAGTTTAGCCAAAGATGCAAAGTTTTCTGGGGCAACAATGAGTTTATCCAGATGCATTCTTTTCTATTTTTCCATGTTTAAAACAGAGATTTTTCAAAAGGGCTGAACTAAGTATACTTCAGTGGCTTGCTTTCTCTTCTCTTGGAAAAGGTAAAAATAAGTATACTGTAAACACAATTTTCTGGACCTAGCAAGACCACACAGCTACCGAATTAATCAAATATTGGTGGTTTTGACTGAGTAGATAGAAAACTAAAAGAAAAATATTTATTCAGTCCGGTATGTTGGTTTATAAAACTGTATGATCTCTTCTGGAAACTTTGATAAATTTGATTGCATTTTTTTCTGAAGTAACTTGACTAGCTCTACGCAAAACCTCGCAAAGGACAGAAATTATTATTTCAGTCAGTAAAGTCACAAAGTTACACAAATCATCAAAATATTATCCCCAACAATCACCACGTATTAATATCTTGTAGAAATAGCTCAGTGGGGTGTTTTTAGCTTGCAGCAGTGAGAAATGAATCTGGGAATCATAACCATCTTTTCAGTAATCAGCAAATAAAAGCCATTCTGTCATTTTGGAAATATCACTATGTGAGAAGGTATTCAGGAAAATATCAGAGCAGCTGAATACTGAGTGTGGGGAATGACAGGCCCATTTGGCAAAATGTTTACAAATTGGATGTAGAAAATATAATCCTCCTCAAATTCATGCTGAACCCACTCTTTAATGGCAGTAATTACTTAGGAGATTTAAAACCATGAAGAAGGACCTAAGTTTGTATTTCTTGCAAATTGTAAAGATTTCTCTCCTGATTCAGTGTTTCTTAGGCTATTTTTAAATTTACTTGCTTGAGCCCTTCTCTTAAAAAAAATCTAATCCTCACAATCCCTACCTTCTCAGCGTTTGAAATAAGAGGTGCCTTCTATTCCAGGATATTAATAATTTTGCACTTTAAAACCATTCCCCAAGTCTCTTAGTTTCCTCCCTTCTGTTTCTGTGTCTTCCTGAGAAATACTTTAAAAGACAAAAAACTATTTCTTAAGCAAACAGTGAAGAGGATTTGATGATACATTGATCTTGCACATTTTCTGAGAACAGTATAATTTAAATAGGTTTTTTCTTGAAAGATTAGAAAAATAAAATGAAAAGTTAATTTAATAGCTGGGGGAAAGCAAGAGAACCAATGGCATTGCTTCCAACACCTTCCAGTTCTGTAACTATGGCATCTTGGTCACTAATCCAAAAATTTAACTCAGTAATGTTCTTCTTATTATGCTGCACTGTTTGGAGTAATGGCTGCCTGGAGCTCTGTTTTCCTGCCATGAAGCAGGGGCAAAAGTAAATGTATTTTGTCTGCATTATTTATAGTATTAATTTGATAAATGTCTTCTTTATGTCTCATTGCAGTAAATTTATTTCCTACTCTTTGACACACCTTTCTGCAGGTGCTGCTAGCTCTGAACAGAGCATGGAAGACATTGGTTTTCTTTTTATGAAACTGAAATGGGAAGAAATAGATGCATAATAATAAGATATTATCATCAAGTCAAATGTTTTACTACTCTGCTATTTCTATTACTACCCAGCAAGGCTCTTACTAAACAGAGGAGTTTGGCAAGTGCCAATACTGTGTTACAGTATTAGACGTACAGGCTGGTAGGTGGTGGGAGCTGGAGAAAGTGTTAGGAGTGAGGTTTCCACCACAGCCAGTCTCCTTCTAAAATCCCAGTGCTAAACGAGCAGGGGGAGTACAATTCTCACTTTCTCTCTCTTCATTTAGTCAGTGTCATGATGGCCTGCCTGTGCTCTGGCTGGTTCTTGGAGTCTTTTATTAGTGTTTTTTTCACAACCCTGTCTATCTGATTCACCCTTCTGGCTTTCCTTGAAAAACACGTGCAAGAACACACAGACCAAGAGTGCAGTCTCTTCTTGGGTGTGATGAAAGCATGTACCAGGCTGCACACATGTTGACATAGACCTCTCATTCACCTGTTCTTTTACTACTCCCTTGTCAGATGTGCAGTGAATGATCTAAGTTAAAAAAATGTTATCGCTGTGGTTAGACGGTGTGATGCAGTTCTACTTAGTTATTTATCTTTTAAAAAAAGTGAAACGTCCTGTTCATGAACCCAAACAAGTATTTCCTTCTTGTTCTTATCAGAGCATCTTTTCGTTAGACTTCTGTCTGAAAACTTTCTCTTCTTGTCAGCTTTCCTTCTCTGTGTGCCTGGGCAGTGGGGCATTCTTCTAATCTTCTCAACTTCTTTACTTTTCACTCAAATACAGCTCCACCTAAAAACACCTTCCATTTGTTTATATTTTGGTTCGGCTGTATGAAGAAACCTCATAGTTGTTTGTTGTTTGTTTTTTTTTCTTTTGTTTTTCTTTTTTTCCCCAAACATATCCAGAGATCAACTGTAGCTGTTTATCTCCAAAAACTTCAAGGATTGGTATACACACACCATAACAACTCTTACTCCTTTCTGGGATCTCATTACCTGAAACAGATGGTAGAGGAAAGCTGAAGTCCTGCAGGATGTTTTCCCAGAGGAAGGCTTTTAGTGACAGCTGGGCAAATGTCAGTTTCTGATTCACAAGACACATATTTCATTTAAAAAAAAAAAAGGCAAAAATCTTATTTGGAGGAAACACAGCTTCTCAGACTTTCCTGCAGAATAAAAATGCTGCAACTTCTGTCCAGAATTCTAAAATCACCTTCAGAGTTTTACAGTCCCACTTGGAGTCTTCACAGATGCATCTATTTTTATATTCCCACGTACATCCTTACACAGAGAAAAACCTTACAGAAGGCCTTGAAAACTTCTCACTGATGCTGGAAACAAAAAATAAAAGCTACTCTGATAAGTAATAAGGAAACAATAATAATTTCATGTTGAATATGGAAAATATGCTTGGGTTAACATGAGCTCTACTCTGTACTCCAGAGCTGGTGGATATTCGGGGCCCAAATCTCCTCTTGGCCCTGTGCATAATATTAGAACATTTAAAAGAAATAGGATTGTCCCAAATCAATTTGAAACTTCTTTAGAAAACTCCTTTGAAGCTGGGATACATCCTCTTACTCTTACAAAACTATGATTCTCTTCTGAAAATGAGGCCAAAATGTATTTCCTACTGTAGTGTATGAATGCATCTAAAATGACTTAAGCATGTTTTGGTACACATAGCTCAGCACATGGATCCAGGTCTTGCCTGTGTGCCAGTTAGAGGCTCAAGTGTTCGCAATTATGTCTGTATGCTTGCAACAAGGGATCTGGCACAGGCTTCTCTCACTACTTAGCCCAAATTAACATCACTGAACCCATTTAAGTCATTTTGGCTTCATACTTGAGAAAGCAGGGACAGAAGTTAGCCTAAAGTGCGATTTGATGCTGAGGCAATTTGGTAATGAACATGTCTCTTCACTGATGTCCTGATATCTGAAAAAACAGATCAAGCTCTGAAGCAGTCTTTGTTCACTAATGTATCCTCGCCCTCTGCTTCAGCTGGAACACAGTGTGCAGTGCAAACTTGGGCCAAAGAACTCATCTTGATCTCATGAGTTGTTTTATTATTATTTTAAGTTATTATAGTAGTATCTTACACAATCGCTGCATGTTATATTAATACATTACCAGCAATATATTAATATAATCACTATCTTTATTAAAAAATTTTTAATAAAAACATTGTTAAAATATTTGGCCCTGCTCCACTGAGGGAAGAGATTTGTTGCAAAAGTCAAGAGAAGTAGGATCACACACTTGGACAAACTGCAGGGGTGGTAGAATAAGCTAGAACCAGAAAAAGTAAATTATCTTTATTCTTACACAGGGCAAGGCTTTAAATCACTTTAAGCACAAGTGATAATTAAAATTAGTTTGTAAGGATAAAGTCCAGATGTCCCTGAAGTCATAAAGTCTTACATTTATTTTTTCCTTACTGACTTCAGAAGAGAAAGAAATCCCAAAAAGTAGAAGAGCTTTCAAATAGACAGTAAATTAACTACTGAAGTGGAACAAGGACTAACCACACATCAACAGAAATGACTAGAGCACAGACAGAGTCCCCATCTAGATTAGAGAAGTGCTCAGCTGAGAAAGCCGAGAGAATTAAAGAATGAAGAGATGGACAAAGACCAGACAGATCCTGAAATAAACTGCAGTCAGACACGTTTGTCACGTTAGAAATACGGTGCAAGATTACCTGGTGCGACTGGCACAGCGGCACTGCGGCTGACTGCGCTGCATGGCTGCATGCAGCAGTAGATGTCGGTCCATGCGAATTTACTCAAACTCTTATAATCACATTGGAAGCGTAACATATTCTTTCAGTGCCAGAGTTGCTGTGCAAAGGCAGTATTAAATTTCACAGCATAGTTCATTTCCAGGCAATCCAATAAATTAATGTTTAAGGAACATACGGGGTTTTATAATAAAGAATATTCCTAAGCAATAGAAGTTCTTTGATCCAGCTTCTTCTTAAATGATTTATTTCTGTAATAACAAAGTGGAAGGAAATGAACTTTTCACCATTCTCAAGTCTTTATTACAGCAAAGAATCTCTGGGACAGAAGATGCATCCAACATTCAGAGACACTAAACATTTTTTGGGCCAAACAAATGGGTTAGGCCAACTTTGCTTTTTCCTCACTAACAGCTCAAACATCCTGCACCACATTTCACTTTCCTCCTTTCTTATATTCCTCTTACACCCAGATTCTTTAGATGGTGGTCTCGTTTTGCCAGGCTGATAGGGCCTGGTGGGCTCTACCTTGCTCCCTTCCCTTGATGACTGCATTAACAGTGCTCAAGAAGCCTGGTTCTTCCTAGAACCCTTCTTTTGAATCTGTGGGGAAAAAGCTAATGTGATAAAACAACAAATTATCACAGCAGAGGATGAGTGACCTTACAGAACAAATTCTGGCTTTTCTGCAAGCTTCAGAGCCTCGTGCATCCCTGCAGCTGAGAGCTTGCGGTTGATATTCCTGTATCTGCATTGCAGCAGGTTGCGATAGGTTGTCCTCAGGTCCCGATTGAAGAAGGCATATATAAAAGGGTTAATGAGAGAGTTTGCATAGCCCAACCATAGAAATGTTCTCTCCACCCAGAGTGGGATACAGCTGCACGCTGTGCCACAGATAAAGGGCCTTGCAGTGGAGAGGAGGAAAAAGGGCAGCCAGCAGACTGTGAAAGCTCCAACAATAATCCCAAGGGTGGTAGCAGCTTTCTGTTCCCTTTTAAAGATGGAAATGTTTTTCTTGTCATGCTTTAGGAGTCGTGAAAAATTAGTACATTCTTCAGATTCCTTGTGCGGTTTTATAACTCCATTCACAGAAATCCCTTCCATTTCTTCCAGGCGGGGAAAACCAGTAAACTTGTGTTTAGCAGCACTCCTCCTGGCAGCTTTATAAATCTGATAGTACATGAAAAGCATCACTGACATTGGAATATAAAATGCAACTGCTGTGGAGTAAATGGTGTAGCCAAAGTCTTGACTGATGAGACAAACCTTTTCATCATTTACATTCTGGGCCCAGCCGAAGAGCGGGGGTATGGTGATGGAGGCAGATAAAAGCCAAACACACAGGATCATTTTGGCCATACACTTCCCATTCTGCCTTACAGGGTACGTAAGAGGTCTTGTTATTCCCAGGTACCTGGAACAATAACATAGAGTTACTATAAAGGGTTGGGGTTAACTGTTAAAAGTTATTTCACGTAGTCTGCCCTAAACCAAAATCTTTGGCTAAGTTTTCTGATTCATAATTTTCAGTCCTCTCTTTGCACATATTACCAACTTGAAAATTCTCGTATCTTTCATGTTAAAATTTATAGTGTTAGTATTCTATATAAAAGGTCTTTTATTCCGGAAGGAAATCTCCAATTTGCCATAACAGGCGTGATTTTCATGTTCAATCTTCATGCACATGAAGAATATTTCAGCTCTTAAGGAAATTCTGAAACCTAAATTTTATTTTGCTACCTTATGAAATCTTGGAGTATAGAAAAATGCTCATTCCATAAAGCCATCCACTTTTTGTATTGAATGGATGGTTATAACAAGCAAGCATTCATCTTCACTCTTCTGATGTATTCAACAATTAGGAAGAGCCCTGCCACAAAGGTAATGACTTTTTTCTCATCACTTAATTAGAAAAAAACTATGTCTATTCAATGTCCAAACTATTACTGAACAAAATAAAAATCTATCACAACTCCAGAAGACCTGGGGAAGAAAACACAGTTTTACAGACAAGAAAAAAAATTTATAATTAGTTGATTTTACATAGAAAAAAAAATTAAGTCTGTTGACAACTTTTATATTTCCTAATTTGTGGTATTTTAAACTAAGTACATTTTTTCTAGTTACAGAAGTATTACTATGGCTCTATATAGCTGGGTAAGAATATCCCAAGTTTGAATTTACTCTCAGCTATAGAAAATGTCTGTATTTCTTCTCTAACGATGGGAATTTTCCCTTAGATGGAATCAGATGCCTTTATTTGGACCTGAGATTTTTAGTTTCAATTTTGGCTTCTGCTAAACTGGAACTTACCTATGAATTACTGTAAACTTCTCAAATTGTTCCTTTTCACTTCTTCCAAAAGAATTTTGAGAAAATCAGTGTGATTTTCTTTATTACTTGTAAAAGAAATTATTTCAAACCAAGTTTCTGAATAATGTTTTGGTTTCAAGGGCTACCAGTGTTTACTCACATAGTGAAGGTTCTGGAGCGTTACAAACAAGAACTCTAGTAACGTGATTAAAAATATTTTTGGGAAGCATGTTTTCTCTGTCTATTCACTCAGCACATCAAGTATGAGATTTGCCTGGCTGTGTGGAATGCTGCATTGTTGATTTTACTGCATTGCAGTAAACTATGGCCAGTGCTCTTGCTTTATACAAGCACCCAGGTATGCTACAGTTATGTAAGTAAAAGAAACATAATTTAATGATCTGTTCTGATGAGTATCAACAATCCTTCTGAACCGTGTCACTGGTTTTATATTGCTGTTTTGACAAGTGTTACACAAAGGACAGACTGGGTTATTGTGCCCTATTCTTGACAGGCTGCACAAGTAAATTACAGCAGGCCGGTATTTTGCCAGTGAATCTGCGCCCGGAGGGGCCATGAACTAAGAATTCTCACTGGAACTGTCTGGGATCAGAGCAGTGCAATCCATGGACCATACTGTTAGAAAGGGCTGCTTCTTGTGCCCCTCAGCACCAGCATTAGAATATAGTCACTGGCCCAGCTCCAGCAGCCACAGGCATCATGCAGAGACCATGGAGATTTCTGTTTTACAGCACCATGGCCAAAACCATCCTCACTCCCAAGGAGCCAAGGGTTTTCCAAGAAGTGGAAGAGAAGAATTTGTGCAGTGAAATTTCTGTTTAACTACTTAAAGGATACATCACACTGCTTTGAACCATGCAACTGCAGCAAGGGTGAGTTATCAGCTGCAGCCTTTTTGGGACAAAAGTGGCCTACCCTTAAAATTTGTCTAAGAATAGCACAATTTAGGTACAAAAACAGTTAAACACATCCTTTGTGCACGAATTCTTGTCATTTTTTTTTTTTAAATCCTTGAGGAGTTGGTCTACCTTCCTGAAGTATGCACTTCTCTAACTATTATCCAACTGGTCACTAAAAATAACACATTTTGAGGTGAACTTTATTATGTAGCTAAAAAAATTAAGCTGGATTTCTGTAAAAATCAGATCTGTGGGCTGCATACTCTGCCTACTGATGCATTCTCATGCACAAGAATATAACAAAAAGAATTCATGAAAGCATAAGTATACTGAAAAGAATTAAAATTCATTAGTTTTGCCCTGGCATCACTTTTTTTGGAGAGTATCTTTTCTTCAGAAATGCTATTTGAAATTAAAATACGTTAATTAACATAAAAATACACCAGCATCCTTTCTGCCTTACTCATTTTGCTAAATGATAGGGGGAAAGAAGTCAGCAGGCATAAATGAAGGAATGTTATCTTTTAATCTCTCTATATGAAATCCATTACCCTTGAAAACTCATTTACAACGTCAAAAAAATGTAAATCACTACTGTTGCCTAATACACTAGAGAGTGTTCAGGGCTTAATAGATTCGCCAACTTCAAAAATATTGTGTCAAATTCAGTGGGAAAATATGCTTTGTAAGGCTTAATCTTAAACTAGTACTTTAATAAAAAATACTAAAGGTAAATCAGCTGAACTTAACATATTCAAGTATAAGTAACACCTTGAGGTTTTATTACTGGGAAAGAATGAAGTCAGAGTCCCTAAAAAGCCCATTTCATGTGTTTCAGCTATCCCCCACATGAAAGAAATGTCTCAGACTTGTTATTCTGAGATTTGTTTCTTTCACATGCCACAGATGTTCATTTCGATCTTGGTGGAGAAGAAACTGTGCCTCAGTTCTCACTTGTAAAAGAAGGGCAATGCTATTTTGTATTCCTCCTGCTCTGAATCTCTTGAATCTGTGGTTCTGCCCGACAGGGCATCTCTCCGTGTTACACCCAGCACAGTGAGGTCTGTATCCAGGTTACTCCCCAAAGGCAGAGTGCTGCAGAGGAGCGGCCTTTATTTCTTCTAAACTGGCCATGGCATTTTCCATTCAGTGCTGCCTGATGCTGCATGCAGAACACTGAAGTGCAGGATGCTGTACAGCTGGGCAACCCCACCAAGGCACAACACACAGAAGTCACATCCTGCTGCCATTCCAAGGATGCTGGGTGAGTGGAAAACAGTGAGAAGGAAGAATCTGGCACTACTGTCTAATGGATACAGCAAAAAAGGATGATTTGAACCTTTTTTCTACTGCATCACATATGTGGAAAACAGACTCTTGCTTGAAGAGCTCAAAGTAAACAGCAGAGACCAAAATTATGTCAAATGGTGAAGGGCTGACTAAACTTCTTGTTGAATGAATGTGTGTGCACATGAGCACATCCCTGTTCTGGGTTGGTTTCTTATGATTCCTTCAGTGTCTCTTCTTCTCCACTGGGGGTTTGGAAACTGATTTCCTTGTGCAGTCCACACATCGTGTGCCCAGCTCTGGGGAGGAAAAGCTACCACGCCATCCTCTTTATGGAGCTCTGTTCAAACCTGGGAGGGGAAGGGGTAAAGAGCTCTCTCCTTCACTCAGCCATTGTACACAATTGCCATTTGTCACACAGAGTGAGCACCAACAACACAAAACGTAAAGTAACAAATCCTTTCCTTTTGCTTTATAAAAATCTGATTCCCTGAGGCATAGAATTCCTTCCCAGTATCTCTAAATGGTTAGCATTTAATGACAAGAAATTGTCACAGACAATTTAATGCAGAATTATTATAACAGTATGGGTCTGCTCCTGAGATTATCCCGTTTGTGGGCTTTTTCATTCTGGCTTTTCTCATACCAATCCATTACAATGACCACACAGAATAGTTTTTATCCTACAGGGCTAAAAAATTCTCTATTGTCACTTGAACTGTGGGTCACACAGGCAGATAGGTCTAGCCCTCACACCTTTTGAAATATCCAGAAAACAACCTGAGACTTAACAGCTACATTGACTTCAACAATAGAAAGAAAATAGTAACAGGATGGTCCAATTTGTGATCATGTGTCCTAAATCTTTCTTTCCTACCTCCATTACATGGCTGAAAGATAAAGAAAAAGAGTAAAAGGACTTGCCTGACACCATGAGCAAAGTTACAGAGCAATAGAAAACCTTACAGCTAAAAGAATCAAAATAATTTTGAAGCTTCCTGCCCAATTCAATAATAAATTGAATGCACCGTGACATCAGCATCACTTATGCCACTTTTGTACCACACGTTATTCCCTTGTCTCTGGTCTCCATGTACTTTATAGGCAGATAGAATTCCATTCCAGTTAGTGCACATTTGTTTCTCAGCATTCACTGACTTGATCTAAGAGATTCTAGAATCAAATTAGATCTTTCACTGTCTGACTATGCTTTTATGAAGCAGATTGGACTGCTATGGAACAGAACTAGAAACATTATACTGGCAATGATACAGATGTGTATTACAGCTATTTCTGCCAGGAATCACAACGTATTGTTTGTTATTGCTTACCATTTGGTTAGGAGTTGTGCTTAATATGATTAGTTCTCCTACTGCTGGATTTTAAGAGTCATAAACCTGCTTTATTCCAAAGACACAACAACCATGCTTACTCCTTCGCTTCTCTCTTTCTCTAGCACAGAAGCTTTCTGTCTTCAGTGCATATCTCCATGTATGGATTTCTTTGCAAACCCACAGATATAGATCCCCTTCCTGTATTTCACCTGTAATAATAACTTATTCTGAAGAATGATGCTGATCTACTGACTTCTCTTCATTGGCTATGATTCTCTCATCATCTTTCATAAATTTTTTTCTGTTTGGTTCAGCTCAACATTAAGAGACACTTCACAAGAATAGGAGCAAAATGCCATTCCTCAAAGCTATCCATCACTCAAAAATATCCTCTCTAGTATAATCAAGTATCTAGATAATTTTTTTCCTTTCCTTTGAATGTAAATGTAACAAGTTGAAACAAATATCAAATCCTATCTTTCTGTTACGGCTATGTCAAAACACCTAGCAAATACTGTTCTCTTTTCAAAGATGATGTGTTTACACAATGCAAGAGATGCTCTGACCCTCAGACTTCGTTTTAAATAGAACAAGGTATACAAACATACAAACTGATCAGGGAAATACTATTCCCATCATATACTTAGGTAATTGAGACAGCAGTAAAAGAACAGAAACATAATAAGACCTAAATGGTGAGACATGAGCACTGCAGTGCAAAGCTACGGTGCTATAATGTGGCAATTACCTTGTCAATTATTGTACAACAGTACTTGGCTTTTCTGCAATACAAACTGGCCTCATAATCACATCATGATCACTGCCAGTTTATTGTCTGGGAAGAGGAGGATATTTCAGAGGCAGTAAAATACTTTTCTCCTTAGCAGAAACGAGCAAAGTTACTAATTTCAATGCGTATATGGAACCTTTCAGGATACGAATTGGGTCACTTTAAAACCTAAACATAAAATATCATGCAATGGTAGAGTGAGACAGCAGAACTAACAAAATCAAAACACTACTCAGTGGAGGAAAAAAGACTTTGACTAATGTTATGATCTATCTGGTTAAATGTTGCATCTTTCCTATGCTGTGAATTAGTGCGCAGTTTATAAAAGTCTTAGCACAGCTCCCAACTTCCACATCTTAATTGCTAGAAATCCTAGAAAGCTCTACTTCATCCTTCTCAGCTGATGGAGAATGAACAAAAATAAAAGATCTTAAATGTATGTTTTTATATCTATTCTTCTAGATGCTTATGCTTCACATTTCATGAAATTTCAACATTATTCTTATCATTGAAATGGTGATGTGTTAATTTTGATATTTGGAAGAGTGAGAAAGAAATACTTGTTTTGCTTTCAGTAAGGTTAACACCTTATATTATTCTCCTTTTTGTTCTTAATTAAATGTATTTTCTTAAATTCTCTTTATAATAGCATGACCTTCATTTCCACTTCTATAGTGGGTACATACTGAATTTATTCTACATCGTAAATGTTCTGACTTGATTTTTCTTTTTCTCAAAAATCATTGTAGGGGTTTATTTTTGATGAACTCAAGAAGTGTAGGCTTTCCTGGCAGTGGGGGAGGATTAAGCCAATCAAAATTAAATATCTGTTCATTCTAAAGGAATGTAATTTGCATAGTAGAAGGCTACTTTCTCCTCTCTTACATTTCTTTTAGTTTCTCTGTGCTTTTCTGGGCTTTCTTCCTCTCCTACTGCATAACTTTACAGCCTCATATTTTTCTTATTTATTTTAGCTCATTTTTCATTCTTTCATTTCACTCATTTTTATTTTCCCTACTTGTTGTCTTATTTCTCGTTCTCTTTTAGCTCTGCATTTTTCCTTTTTCATTTTTGCCTACTAATCTTAGACATCCATCCCATAGATAGGGGAATGCATTCTGTTCTTATTCTAAGAAGCACATAACAACACATTGCCAGAATATGCCCAACATTTTTCCATTAAACTTCTATTACCTTACTTGCACTTATGAAACCATATTACTCTTTACTTTCAGACCTTGGCGAATTTCTTTCACCTGCCCTCACCCTTTGCCTTTCATTTTCACCCTGCATGACTGTCAAAGCATTTATCACCTGTCACATCTTGTTCTCAGCTTCTTGACAAACCAGTTCAGTAGCCTTTCATTTCCCACTGCAAATTATACATCGCTTGGAAGGAGAGGTCCCAACATGCAGGTACTGATGTTTAACTTGCAACACAGCCTGAATGTTAGATAATGTGTATTCCCTACCCAATATTTTGCAATTACCCTTGTAAATATTCTAAATTATAGACTAAATGCTCTTATTAACTCTCTTTGGAGAAAACAGTACCTGTATATTTTCCTTTCTCTACCATCACCAGAGACATTAAGGTAGGAGATATAAGAAGGGAGGTGGATTTCAGCCCATTTAATCCTTCACCAGCCGCCAAGAAACCAGATACATTTGAAAACTGAGAAGGTTTTGGACATAAATTATTTAGAATTAAGTTGCATTCTGTAATGGAAGACTTACTATTTTAAAATTTTTTCAAAATGCCTGAGCTCCAACTTGGCGGGTTTTATCATCACTAGTTTCCTGTGTACAAGTATGGTTTGCTTACTGAGTGCAATAGGATTAATTATATACAGAGCTCAAAAGGGCTTTTCACCCACTTCTTGATAGATAATCTGTAACACTTCAAAAACTCTCCAAATCCAGGCAAGTCACACATAGGAAGAATCATTTTTCTTTACGCTGTTCAACGATGTGGAAGGTTGACGGAAAATAAAAAATAATGTCATGTTTTCTAAAAGAAAATGAGTAACTGTGTCAGGGACATACTACCCACTTCTGCCTTTTCACACACACACACCCCCTCCCAGATTTGCAAGCTCCTCTATTTAACACAGATCTATTTATTTTTGTGGAAGAAGTGAGTAGAGAGTCAAAATGCTTTCCCTAAATTTTTCCCTTTTTTTGTTTTTTAAGTAAAAAGTCATATTAATCAAAATATAGAATAAAGTATGATTTGCAATACATACTAGTAACATTTTAGGAATATTGCCTAGAGAAAGACTTCTCAGGCTTTTTAAGAAATATCTAATTTCCTGAAAAATTCTTCATGAAATCCATCATAGTATACACACAAGCTGCTTCACAAGTGCAGAAGCTTGTGAATACAGCTTCATACCCTGTGGTATCATTCACAGTAGGTGTTAAGTTATTTTATCAATCAAGGAGAAAAAGGAAGATCAAAACACCTTCAGAGATGGCAGTTTGTTGTTGTATTCAATAAGGGGATTTATATCAGAAAACACTATTTCTATTAAAATTCACATTTCAACTTATTCCACATTGAGACCCTTTTTATTATCCCAAAACACCGCAGACTCACAGAAACAAATGCGATGCATTTGCATCGTGTCAACTATTCTAGCTGAGTATCTAATTACATGTAGACTGATGTCTGTCTCACTTGACTATTTTTTCATCTTTATGTGTATGATGCAGTATTTCATTTTATTAAGTTATTACAACATGCCCGGCCTCTTTTTGAGAGGGCAGAGAAGATATTTAACCTTCTGATACTATCTGGGAGACTAAGATAGGAAAAACTGTTTTCTAGAAAAAGAATTAAAGACGAATCCCATTCTTGTTTATTTCTGTCTGGCTGTGATGCAATGTTCATTAGCAATTGAACATGCAGGAAAATAGTTTAGGTTGGAAAAAGCTAGGAAAGAGGTTTTATCTCATGGCCTTTTGTATGTTAGAGGAGAACTGGGTAATTCTGAAAAGGGAAAACACATCTAAGTAAATGATGCGGCATGACTGGGGGGAGGTGCCGCTGTCAGCGGGCTTGAGGAGCAGCAGAGACCTCGAGCATGAATGCACAGTCCAAATGGTACTGAGGAAGGATGAGGCTTGGCTTGAAATATTGCTTAATAGTGTTACAGGGGACTTATTCTCCCCTTTAAAGATGTGGTTTCTTGAAGCACCAACTCAGATGAAATCCCTACTCTTTTCAACAGAGGCAGTTACTGAACAAACAAAAGCAAAAATTAAAAAGAATATGTTTTCCAGATAGGAAGTGGAAAACCCTCCTTTTCCTTTCATGTTCGCCCCATCTCAACCCTCTTGTCCCTCACACCCAGGGGTATCATCAAAGAATGTGTGAAGGCTTGATTTCAGAGCTATGAAAAACTGTCTTTTCTTTTTTAAAGAAGAAAACCGTCATCAGACTACCATAAAGCAGAAATGGCTATGGTGATTTTCTCCAACTTCACTACATGAGTCACGCTTGGATTGACACTAAACATCAGCTTAAAAGGAATTATTTTGAAAGTTATGATAGTGTTTCAAAATGAAAGCCTCCCACAACTTTAACTAGAAAATCATGACTGATGTCTTCAGTACAATTAAATTAAACATTTCAGAAGTTTCCATAGTATAAGTGATGAATGAAATGAAAAATCACAGCCCACTGAACTGATAATACCCTATATTAAAACAAAGTATCCTCAGGGAATATCTATTTCAATGTGCTGATATTTATGTCCCTTCTCTTCCTTCCTTGAATACAAACAGTTTAAACATAATATCTCCAGACAAAGCACTTAAGGAACAACCCCCTCTAGAATACTTCTTCCCTCCTCCCCCTTCTTTCTCTTCCTCTCTCTGAAGAGACAGGAAAAATGCTGGAAAGACCAGGTCCAAATTCTCCCTTTTGCTTCTTCATGACAGTAATTTTGCGAGAGCACTAAGGAACACCTGTACAGTCATTATGGGTGAATCTCAGTACAGACCTGACCTACTTGGACATTTTTGGCTTTGTCCATAACTGTATTGGCCTGAAGGTGGATCTGAAGTTTTTAAAATTCACACAGAAGTTTTTCTGTGTTCCACTGGATCAGGTATGTGAAAATTATAAATGTTGACCTCAAGCTTTACTTGTTTGCCCATGCTTGGCCAGACAAAAAACAAAGTATATCAATAAACTGTGTTAGATACACAGGAAAATCCAAGCCTTAAGCAGGTTTAATTAAGAATACTCTTCCAAAAATTTTGGGATATGCAAAGCATCTTGTATAGTGTTTACCTAGTTGTTTTTTAAAGATGCCCACTGGAGTTAGAGAAGTTTCACTGCTTCTCCCGCAGCAGTAAAATCATTTCTCTCTTCCTAGTACGAATAATTTTTAACACAGGAAAAAATCATAACTAGTTTTGGAAGCAGAGGCTGTGGGCTGGAGAGAGCACAGCATGAGGGGAAGCTATCAAGGATGTAAGGCAGGAGGTTAGATCAAATTGCGAGTCTACAATTCAAGAACCTTTTAAAAAACTGCTGTTCACAGTCCTTTCCAGCAGAAACTTTTGGTTCAGTGACTTACCATTAGATAATAAGGTGATTCCTTCTCTGTAACTTATATAAAGAGCTTTTTTTTTGGTCATTTCTTGATATTTTAGCAGTATATTTTCTGCTCAGTATGTGGTACAGAATGAGGTTATCATGTCTCATCATCTTTCATGTCAGTGAATGTAAGGTTTACTGTAGCTACTACATTTCTCAACTATACGTCATTTATTTCCTTAGCACTCATTTTAACTAACATATTCACTTACAGCATGCTTAAACACCGTCTCAAGTCCTCCCTGCACATGCAATTCTTCTGCCTGCTGCCATTTTCCTCACAAAATGTCTCATTCAGTGATATTTTGAAAATTATTTTCAAATTAAATAAATAAATTGGTCAGGTTGAGCTCTCTCACATAAACTGGAAATAGAAAACTTCCAGGAATTTAATATTGCTTTACAAATATTTTTTCCCTTTGCAGTCACTCAGAATCCCTAAATACAGAGCCCCAGGTGCCCTTTAACTGAAGGAGAAGGTTGAAGGAGCGAGAAGTAACTGCAGCTAAACCCAGATTGCAGTGGGTAAAACTGTATGTTCAGCCTTTCCCAACCTCAATATTTAGTAGTTCATTTGTCATAATATTTATTCATTTTTGCCAGCAGCCTTGGGAATGAAGAAAGTAATGGCCAAATGGACACTATTTCTTTCTAGCTAACAAACCCTCCAGTCTAATGAACTTTGAACCTTCTGGGTCTTGCTCAGACCTGCCAGGCTGTGGTTCCACATAGGTGGCTTTTTTCAGCTTGCTGCACCAGTAACATTTAATCCAAATCCAGAAGTCCATACTCCCCATTTAACATGTCACCAGGTCTACTTTTGTAAAGGTAGCTGCAAGTAAGCTTAGAGGTCGCTAGACAGGAAACCTGGAAAAAGATTAGCCAGGAGAGTGTGTCCTCTTTATCTAGTTGAAAATAGGCCTGCCCACAACAAATTTCCACTACACTGTATTCTTTTTTTCAGCAACATATTTTTCATATTTTTCCTTCTTTTTAAAATCATGCAAAATCTGCAACATTAAATATTTTTAAAATACAGAACACATTTCAACACAAACTGCTACCATCAACTTCACAGGCATGAAAACATAGTACATCCAATCTACAAAATTAACCTCTTTCTTTTCTTCTTGCCAAGAAAGGAGTTTCTGGCTCTCTTCCCCTGGGCTTTCTGCATAGAATGACAGAATTTGAGGACAGATTTAGCTATTGATTATTCACAAATAACCACTTGTCCAGCTCAGTGCATGATTGTGTGGTCACAATACCTTCATAACACCTTTTCATGTTCCTCAGAATTTAGAATTATACATTTATGCTAAAACAGAAACACAGCTGATGATAGATCATCTCCTCCTCCAAAGCCTTTAAAGACAGCAGGATGTGAAGATTATGAAGGATCCCAGAACTCTCTTTTATATTCATTTTACAGATGCTACACCGCACATGAAAGCAGCAGAACAAGTGGGATCAGCAGAAAGAAGCCCTTCTTCCCACCTCTCAGTGAGTGTCTTTCCTTTGCTTTTTTCCCTCAGCAACAAGTTGGCAACTCTAAGGTTCTTCTGAGATATGGTGGCATCAACTCTGTGCGGATAAAGAGTAAAATACCTAAAGTTCATTGTTGTGACTACAGCTTCCAACGATAACAGCTTTCATCACCAGGCTAAAAACTTCAAACATTCATTTGAATTTAGGAGAGGAACACTGGCATCAGTGTGGGATGAGTCACCACAGCTGGCCTACGGACATCTCAGGTAAGCTCACTGCAATCTGCAGGTATTTGAGAAATTTTACAAGATCCTCCCTTTATTTCAACAGCTCAGCAGCAGCGCAGAAGCTTTGTGTTAAATAACAGGCTTTGGAAATGTTAAGCTCCTTCTTGTGTTGTTTAATTCATAGACAAATGGTCCACTATGCTGTTTTATTTTCAGTTACTTTTTAAAAAATTAATAATGTGTTCTGTTAATAGCCATACTTATCTTGCAAAAAATAGCTTTTTAATATGGGACAATACACTCTTGAGACACTACAATAAGTATTGCTGCTAAAACTGCTTGTCATAAGAAGTGGGTCTTCAAATGCAGATACTTCAGATAAAAAGGAAAGTGCAGTACATAACAATTCAAAATTCAAGTCTTCTGAGCCAAAGCTGTACCACTTTTAGCATCAAAACATCTTATTAGACTATTAAAGAAAAGCTTTGCATCTTGCCAGCATCTGTTTTAGGTCACGGGTATAAATATTTCCAAGTAATTTGTGGCCAGACAGCACACTCTTTGTCCAGGGATTTAATATTTCAACTATTTGCTGAATGTCAACTTCTACAGCAAATAAACAAAATTTAACAACCCACATAGACAACTGCTTACAGAAAATTATTCTGGCAAATGGTACTATATATATGAAATATTTCATGACAATCACAACATGTTTTCTTGGTTTATATTCATGATGAAAGTTATCTTGTAAATTCTACAATAAGTTTAGGTAATAGCATATACTTCAGTTATCTGTACTTATGCCCTCCATTTCTACCTTCCAGTATTTATACCTATTGACAATTTCTGAACACCTGTTACCAGAGTAAATCTTCTAGGACGCTATTCTTTACTTTGATTTAGAAGTTCCTGTATTTTCTCACATGGGAACAGTCCTCTAGTGAACAGACACAACTGCCACAGGCTTGGGATTTTTGCAGTTACCTTTTGTGTCTCTCTCTAGAGATCTGCAATCCATATGTTGAAATACACTGTCCCCAGTCGCCAACACATCTCATGAAAAGCAAACAGTTTATAAATAAGGTACTTAAAGAAAGCTCTCTATGGGTTGCTCAATGTCACTTCCAGCAGCAATAGGCCATATTTCTGATTACAGATACTTGTATGGGTGACAAAAAATTATGATCTGAATGCCACCAAGGCCATCAGTATTATTCAGTGGCAGTGAAGGTGGCACAGCTCCACGCCAGGCTATTGGTAAGAGACCACACCATGTGTTTGCCTGGATCTCCAACTACAAACTCTTCCAAAAAGACTAGAGGGTTTTCAGCCAAAAAATAAAAAGTAAAAAGTTTTTACATAAGTCTGCCACAAAAATAGTGTTCTTGCAGGCAAGCCCTTACTGCCAGTTCTGATTTTACCAAATTTGGCGAATGTCTGAAATACAAGCTCTGTCCATTCTCCCTTGGTCCCCAACCAGTTTTTCCACCACTGTTAATGCATGGCAAGGTGCTGCTTGCCCCTCAACCCACTATACCATGCAAATGGACAAATAACTTCTAGTGTGAGAAAAATGTTATCCTTTGTATGGCTCTGCCTCCACTTCCTGCAGTCTCCTTAAGAGACATAAGAACTGTACCCAAAAATGGATTTTTGTTGGATTACCAGCTTTCCTTGTGGTTATACTTTAAATTTCTACAAGCTAAAAAACTTGGTTTTAGATGTTTAACGGTACCAAAACCCCACCCATTTCCTTGATATATCTCAGGAAAAAACTCTGCTGCCAATTTTCCCTTCAATACACAATGTACCTCTAAGAATAGACTTCACCCTGGTTTTCCTTAATTTAAAAAAGTTATTTTTGTAATATCCCGCTTGACTTTGTGGGTTTTTTTTGTTTTAAACACTTATGACCATCTAGCAGTGAAATAGCTACCAGTGATGAAGTAAACCCCCTTCAGCAGTGTCTTGTTCTAGCTCCAATTTGATAGCAAAGGCCACAATAGACAGAAAGAACATACTCAGTACTGATTTGATTTCCATGCACATCTCTGTTCTGCACTACTAGAGAATTCATTCTCGTCTGTACATTACCCAAAAGCCATGTTTATTGTTAGAAGTGAATCACTACCAGATTTGCATACATGCTAATATGTACACAACCACCCATATATATCAGATTATCTAGATTTCTATACAAAGTCTTGAATAAACAACAAGGTACAAAAAGAAAATCAATGACACTCACTCTCTAATTTTGCTATGTTAGTTCAAACAGAATAAAAACAAATTTTCACTATGATATTTAATCCTGGGATCTTTTGAAAATGAAAATTTGCAGTAAGAGTTTGTTCAAAACTTTTCAGCTGTTTTTTTGCCTCTTCCCAGTATATATAGGAAGAGTTTTGCTATTCAATCCTTTAGAAATAGTTGCCTCTCCACTACAACAAGAAAAACTAAAACCTGTAAGCTTTCCAGGTGAAAGAAATTATCCTCACCTTACAGACTGCAGTGGCCATTAAAACAAAACTGCAGTGAGCACAGCTTTATGACACCTGTGCTTTGGACAGGCAGATATCAAAGCTTGCGATTTTGCTCCCCAGTCTTTCTTCTATGACAGCTGCACATCAGCAGACTCAACTATTTCTCAAGCTCTTTATTTTCATACAAGATCTACAATGGCCAGATTTCTTCAGACTTTCTAGTCCACAGAGGAAGGACCAGATCTGTGTGTTATATATTGAGAGAAAAAAGAAAGAGGTGTTTGTAGCTGACAGACAGTGCCATATGCACATATCAACTGCGGATGAAGAAAGTTTCAAAAGTTGCCACAAATACTTCCAATGAAATATTTCAAACTCAAGAACAATATCAAATATAATACTGTGTTTCTTTAAAAGGAATAAGATACTTTATATAATTTTCAGGGAGTTTTAGAAATAATTTTCAGAGAAAATTATTCCAGGAAAGTGAAAACATTCCCTGATTAATTTCTGTTCTTCTAGACTCTTGTGTGAGCATGCTGCTACTGATATAGTAATCTTGTTTCAGTGTACAAAACTACAAAAGCTTTGATGTGTCATTCTATGATACTCATCCAGTTCAAGAAAAACACTAGGAAAATATATTTTGATAACAGTGTAATCAGGTTACACTACACATTATGCCAGTAGGATATACATTTGCATTTTTGTGATTTATATTAGGACATATTTTTGAAAGCTCCCTTCATAAACTAAGAAGAGTGTTTCTAGAACTGCATTTTTGCTGTGAATCTTGAAGCAAATCCAACCTTACTAACAGAAACTATTTTTGTGACCTTGACAGGAAAGAAATCACTTTTTAAATGCCTCCAGAGTGCCCTGTTTGGCAAAAATGTGAATTAATGTTCCCTTACCTCTGACTTATCAGGCTCCTTTGAAATGTCTGGATGAACCCCCAAGAATTAGAGACCCCAAAATCACTTCTGAAAACTCATCCAGTGTTAAACCCTGGTAGGAGCAAACAGAAGATAGTTTCAAATGTGGGGGGAAAATGCAACATCCAGTTTCAAGAAAAGGCATTCAGGTAAATGTGGTTTAATCTCAAATTTCCTGCTACTCACTGAACTACAATGCCCCATTCATGCACCTTGAAAAATTACCAATTGCAGTCACCTTTGCACTGCCACCCCTGGGTTATCTTGCATCTCTCCACTTTGTGACTCCCTTTCAGCAACACTGCTTAAATGCATCCAGTATAAAACAGCAATAGAACAGTCAATCTACACATTTCTTTTCTATAACATCTTCTAATTTCCCGAACCTTGTCAGCCTCTACTGTGCAGACACAAGACACACCCACCAAACTTCAGGTCTTATGCCTTTTTTCCTCTGCAAAAGAACAAAACTTCCACTCGTTTTGATGTTAAAACTCCAGGGTTTTTACCTGTTTTAAGTTTTCACAAAATAGTCCATCTGTTTTATAAAACATCTTTTATTTGTTAATTCCCACCTACTTACTGTGCATCTGGCAGTGTGGTCATGAAGCGTAATGTCTCTGCAAAGATGTAATAGAACAATACTTGTGGCTAAGACCTGGTTGCTCTGTAAGTACCTGCATCTCTTTCAGGCTGCCTATGTGACACAGGAAAAGATACCTAAGGATGTCACAGAAAGAAATGGGATCACGTTAATGGAACAAAACCCCTCAGATTAATTTACTCTTTTGGAGTGGGTTCTCAGTGACAGATACACATTGCACTGCCTCATACTACTTAATGCATCCAACTTTCAATTGAACTTCTTCATCTCTGAATTTTGGACCAAAAATTTATATTGTACCTTTTCTCAACATAAATAATGAAATAGAGATTGCATAAGTGTTCAGCAATAAATTCTCTGTAAAAAGCAAACTACATCAGCTTAAGGAACATTCTTTAAATAGACTACATTAGAAAAACTACATGGAAAGGAGTAAGATCGAATCTGTTCTTTTTCACTTTAGTTTAGTTTATCAATGCTGTCTGTGTCTTTCATAACCTAGACAAGTTATTTACAGTCTCAGAAAGAGTACTGTTGTTTATCAGGGTAAACAATGAAAAAAAATGGCTCTTGTGAGGGTGGCTGTTGTTAGAAATTGGCTGCCATATTGGTCTCAAAACTTTCTTCTGCAATACAGACTTTAACTGCAATAACTCCATCACGTATTTTTCCTATAGTTCCTTTTAGGTTCTTTCTCCTTTCCCAGTTATTTCTGTGTAAATATATATAGTGAACATAATCTCACAAGTGGCACTACTGGTGGCAGCCTATGTTTATTCTAGATCCAAAATATATTACAGAGAGGATTTTTGCATAGCTATTTCTGCATATATATTCTACATGGATTTTGTGAACCATCTGAGCAGGGATGGCAGAACAGACTGCAGCCTTTTCCACCAGAAAAAGTCTTCATACCAAACAGGAAGCCACAGGTACCACACAGGACTATTAGGTTTAGCAATTTGCTAACAGTTTTCAGGTCATGTTATGAGTTTGGGATGCAGGTAGAATTTAGACACCTGGATTCTATTGAAAGTGCTTAAACCTTTATTTAAATTTAATTCCAAGTTCTTCCTTTGAGGAAATTTGAGGTCTGCCCAATTCCCAGACATGGAACAAGGACTCGAGGAGCGAGTGAACTTTTGGGACTGACACATTCTGAGGAGAAGCATAAGTACTCACACTTGGAGCCTGGCAAAACAGGCAGGGAGAGAGAGCTGATCCTTGTGTACAAAAATCTCAGGATCAACAAAAAGGTCCACTTATTTGCATAGAAATTCTAAATCCTCATCAATTTAATGGAAGCCTGGAATAGTCGTGAATTGTTGGCCAAGATACAGACTGGAAAAGTTCCCGAAAAAGTGTTTCATTACTTGTGTGGGTGTGGGGAAAGTGTTATAATTCTTCAACTGTATCTGAGTAGTTATGTTTCTTTATCACTTTCTAAGCCAAAGAACTATTTTTAAATTGAATTAAAAATTGCTACTTATGCAGTTATCCTGTGGATACTCTCCAAAACAGCATTTCTGTAGCTATCTTGGGTCAGAACAGCACGATGAGTCAGCATGAAAACACCACCAGTTCAAATACAATTAATTCCCTTTATTTGTTCATTCCCCACTAAGATGTGGTTTGTATCCATCCCTCATAATTCACTCATAGTGTTTTCTCACTTTTAAATGTAAAGAATGTAAAGGCATTTAAATGTGATATAATCTATTTAATTCAGAACCAGGAAATTGGAGCTTCAAGAGCAAAAGAAAAAAGAAAACTGAACACACTAATAGGAAATGCTTAAAGAAGACAATTATCCTGAAAAAGTCTCTGTAGCTCCTACCTTTCTACAGAGCTACTTCTCATATCACAGATGGAGAGAATAACAAAGGTAATTATTGACTGAGTATCAAGCTATCTTTCCTGTTTAATCCTTTGAAAAGGCAGAAATACTCTTGTATCTCCATCACATCTGCTTTAGTTCTGACAGAGGTGCCTGCAAACAGATAGCCTTCTTCCAAAGTGGGGGCTTAAATAAGATGGAGATGCCTAAAAAACACATTTATCTCAGGTCACCCTGATAAAGATCTGTGATGGTTTTTATGCTGTGAAACAAAAGGAACGATATGATCTGAAGAAAAGCATAATAGTCCAAATCTTGGTAACTTTAAGGACATTATCTCATGATTTCCACAAATTTAGATCTTTGTGAATAATCAAACGTTTCCAACCTGGCTTCTTCCTTGTGCACCTCCATAATAGCACACTAATATCTACTTTGCACCCTCATTGTTTACACGACTAAGAATAGAAGCAACTTTAAAAGTACAAGAAGTGCTTGGTGTGTCTAACTAGGAAAAAAATTCAAGGTTTTCCAACAGAACAAAACCAGCCTATTTGTATACCCCATGCTAATATGCTTTTTTCAGAGCTTTACAACTGATAGATCCAGCTAAAAAACGCATCCGCTGCTAAGGGCTGTGCAGCAAAATCTCTCTGTGAGCAATAGGCTTGCCAGCTGCTGGCATTTCAGGGCTTTCAGTGGCATAAGCTGAGTAGCACATATTTGTGCAAGGGAAACAAATCAAAAAGCCTTTTCAATTTACTCATTTTATCCTGCTTGGTAGCTCCTCAAAGGCTCTGTTTTACTAATTTAATTATTTGTTTAATAAAAGGTATTATTATTCCTCTTTGCAAGACCTGCCCAGCAGTTTGTAACAAACTTGGGTTTTTAAGATTAATTCAATAGTAATATTCTTTCAGCTGATTTACCTGATTCTCGTATCTGCTTCAGGAAGAACCTAGAGATTAAACAAATTTTAAAATAGTCAATTTATTTGCTCTCTCTGCACTGTCTGCAACAGCCTCATCTTTTACTTCAGGAGAGATGTTACTGGATCACAACGAAGTTTCCTAAAGTGCCCTAAAGAGCCAGGTGACAGTGCAACTCCTAATTATATTTCAAAAATGTTTCTTTGTCCTGTCTTAACCCTTCTTCCTAAACAAATGTCTCCCATGTGACCTCAGGATCTACAAGATTTAAGTACATCTTAAGGTCTCTGAGGATAGTGGCCAGCTTGAAGGACGGTGAGTTTCATTCACTTTCCCTGCTTCTGGAATTATTATTGAAATTTCCTGGTCTTGTGTTTGTATTAGCTGCCTTGAGATAGTAAGGCTAGTAAGGGAGGTATCATTGGTAATCTTCTCCTCCTACATAACACAAAACATGGAAGTGTTTTCGCCAAAGCCTTGCAAAAATGGACCCCGTGAAAATGGTCTGACCCTCTAACGCACTATATATACATTGTGATTTGCAGCTCCTGTACCACAAACACAACTTAAAGGAGGTATGTGTTTTCAGAGGTAAATTTTCCTCACTGATCATTCAAGGATTTCCTAACTACATACATGTAAGAACAACTGCTAATAAGACAGCACCATTACCATCAATGCTATACTGGCAACATTTCATCATTCACATTTGATTTCCATGATGCCTCCCTGGTTTGCATATTTTGTACACATGCACTACTCCAAGATTTGTTAATATCCCAAACTAATCTTTGGCCTGGCTTAGCAGCGTTACAACAGTATAGGACTAATTATTTTTAAATAGGATTACAAATCATGGAGATTTTTACATTCTTTATTGCCGAGTAGTAGAGACATTTTGTTGATGAATTGGTGGCTTGTCTCCTTTTATTTATGATACCTACTTACTTAACTATATAATGGATTCAGGTGACAGAGGTTAAAGCATTGTAAGTCACAGAATTTTAATTTCAAGTAGGTAGTAGACAACAGTATAATGAATTATGAAGAGATGGTGTTCAATAAACATCCAGTGATAGAAGTGAGAATGCAAAGACAAGAGAATAATTCTAGTTTAAATCAGCACTAGCTGGTGAAAATCAGTCATTTACAAGAGGTTATATTCTTTCTCAATGCAGAGATATATCTCTTGTTAGTATTTCAGGGGGAGAGGGGAGTGGAGGGAGAACTGAAAGAAGACAAGAGATGCAGTCATCAGTGTGACCAGTTCAGTCAAAACCCCTGTTCAGCACACAGCAGTGACCTCAAATGTTAAACTAAGAAATGGAAAAGAGTAAAACCCCAGTGCTGTGGTGTGAATCATCACACATCCTTCAGAAAGCTTAATTATGTTAACCTGTTTTCAAAAGGTGAGTAGAAATGGAGGTGGAGAGCTCAGACATGGACATAAAAACAACCCAAGAATAGAAATACTTTGTGGGAAGAGAGTGGAAAAATGAAATCACCTATCTTACAAATAGTATAGAAAAGCAGAGAATAACATCGGGAAGGTAGATAAGCCCATTCATATTCTCTTGCAATACAGGAATTAAGTTAAAAGTTTAACTTAGATAAATTAAGTTAAAATTAAGCAAATTTCAATGTAACAAATTTTAAAAAGAAAAAAAAAAGCCAAAAAACCCACCACAAACCCTTTGATACTGTAAAGTCTGAATGTGGATTTCATTGCTACAAGATGCTTTTCAGCATTCAGGTAACTGCTGGCCGATACAGAAGTCACAAAATAAAGAGCACTGGAGCAGAGGATGCTTGTACAGAAATTAAAATTCTGAAATTAATACAAACTGTGATGCTCCTTGGTACAAAACAACCTCCATTTACTGCAGGCAACTCTTTTGAAAGACTGTTGCTTTCCACAAATCTAATGCAGAGCCTTTTGAAAACTTTCTAAAGTAAAGAGTCAAGGCTGCTGTTCGATATCGGACTTGGTAAACTACTTCTACAATCTAGTTATGAAGTTCTTCAGTTTCAGCCAATTGTGTGGAGTTGTAATAAAAAGTTACTCTCTCGCTGTTAAAATTCTTGGCATAGAATTTAGGCTACGGAAAAGGGAAGCTACAGGCTGCAACTTACTTTAGAATAGGAGCTGCATGGAGTAAAGGAATCTGTTAGCCTTCCTCTGCAGAGAAGTCTGACACAGGCAAATGTGAGCTCTTAGGTATGGTTTTTACATCAGAACTGAACACCTAAGATACTCTTCTGCAGTGTGTACACACCTCCTTGTTGCCCCAGCGACTGTATCTTTTGGAATAAGCTAAATGTCAATGAACATAACTTGGTTTTTAAGACAGCAGGTGAAAATTTTTTAAAAGCAAATATTTGGAAGAATTTTTTTCCTTCAAACGAAACATTAATTCTCAAAAATGAAATTGAGCTATTCTGGGATTGTCCTAGAATAAAGATAAAACCTTAGTAAGCTATAATTTCTTCTCCTTCTCTGGTCTGGTAAAACTCCACTGAACCCAGTGAGGTTACACTGTCACCAGCTTTGAGAGAATAAGCTCAAATCTACCTGTGGTATTAAGCAGTTTAAAGACATATGTTCCAAATTTTAAAGCAGCTAGAAATGCCCTATTAGCTGTATAGAGCCACGGCAAACGTTGACAGTTTAGGTCCAGCTTTGCTTTGACACCTTGGCTCTCGAGTGACAGCAAAGAAGCTACCCAGAGGGATAACCAGGCACCTGGGCTGGCATACGGCCGGCAGCTCACCCTGCTCCGGCGGGCTCCTTCGAACAGAGAGGCTGCGGGCTGGCACTCGCCTCGCTCCCTGCTCTAAGCACGGCTCATTTCCAAGGGACCCGGAGGAGGAGGCAGGAGACCGCTGGTGGGACCGCTCACGGCGGGTCCCCGCGCCGGGGCCGGCGGCCGTCCTTGGTGCCCGGGGCTGCGGGCAGCGGCGCGGGGCCGGTCCCCCGGAGTGGCGGGAGGCCAGGGCAAGCCTCGGGGCGCCGGGCTCTCTCACCTGTCGATACTTATCACGCAGAGGGTCATGATGGAGGCCGTGCAGCACATGACATCCATGGCGATGAAGACGTTGCAGAAGAGGCGCCCGAAGATCCACTCGCCGCCGATAAGGTCAGTGACGCTGACGAAGGGCATGACGGCCAGGGCCACCGAGAGATCGGCCAGGGCCAGCGAGACGATGAGATAGTTGGAGGGCTGCCGCAGCTTCTTCACGAAGCAGACGGAGATCACCACCAGGCAGTTGCCGGCGATGGTCAGCAGGGTGATGAGGCAGAGCACAGCCCCGATGAGAACTTTCTCCGCGTTGCCGTAGCTGAGGATCTGCTCCCCGCACTGGGAGTCGTTGGCGGGGAGGGGGCTCGCCGTGGGCAGCGCCGACGGTGGGGGCGACGGGCCGAGCTTGGCCAGGCTGCGCGGGGGCCAGGAGCCGGCGATCATCCTGCCGCCGCTCAGCACCCGCGGGTCCTCCAGCACCAGGGGCCGGAGGTTACCGTAGAGGTGGCTGCCGTTGAGGGCGAGCACCATGGTGGCGTGAGCAGCCCATGAAGCACCGCCACCCGTTCTCCGGCTGTCCCCGGCGCCGGGATGCTCGGGCTCCTCCTCGGGCGCCCGGCGCCGCCCGCCCCCTCGCAGCCGGCCGAGCGGCCCGCGGGGGCTCAGCCTTCAACTTCCCCCGGGGCAGCCGGGCTCGCCCACGGCGCATCCCGGGTGGCCGCGGGGTAGGCACGGCCCTGTCGCCCCCAGCCTGCGGGCACAGGGGAGGGCGGGAGTGGCGGCAGCTCCCCTCCCACCCGCGCCCATCGCCCGCACCCTCCTGTGGCTGCTTTCCGAAGGCGACAGGCGACGGGATGGGAACCGCTCCGCCTCCCTCTCCCTCCTGCCCTCTAAGCTGCAGGTGGGGGTGCGCCCCTTCCCCGCACTCCGGGGCGCCGGTTCCTCCTCCGCTTCTCCTTCGCGGCCGCCCCAAGCGAGGGGCGCTCTGGGAGCCCCATGTATACACGTATGTGTATATATATGTATATGTGTATATATGTATATACGTACACAAGTGGCACCCGGGAAGCTGCGGGCGGGTGGCCGCGGCTGGCGCAGAGGCACCCGCAGGCTGAGCTGCCCCGGCCGGAGCAGGGTACGAGCCTCTCGGTTTGCCGGCTCCGGCACACTCCTGTGGCCGCATCGGCTGCTTCGGAAGCCCTGCGGCACGTCCCAGAAGGATTCGGGCCGGCAGGACCCTGGCGGCTGCTGCTGCTTGGAGAGTTGATAGTGGCCACTCTTTTAAGACCTATATCACCAACAACACGGTCAGCACTGAAGCACTTCTCTGTGTATCCAAGCTTGCAGATTCTCCTTCATACTAAGTTGATGTAAATACCATCACCTGTATTTGCTCTTTTATTAATATTTTTATACCGTTATTTTAAATTTACTCAGTGTTCCATGTGTAATTTCTTCGGTAAAGCTAAAACCAACTAACTCCCATTGCTTGAATTACCTGTTTTTTTGCAGATTCCTTGGACTCTTAGATACAAGCCAGTTTCTGGGACTCACTAGCTTTCTCAATTCTTTAAGTCCTATTCTCGCCTCTAAGTAAGGTGAAAACTAACTGCTTGAATTGTGAGTTACCCATGGGATGCCAGCAGAAGATCACACCCCTTGGTATAGTAACCTGCCATTCAGTAAGGACTGAAACAAGAAACACTTGCTCCTGAGTGCCCCTCATACTTTCAACATGAGACAGATGAACTAGAGGAGAGGAAATGAAAAGCGTTGGTCCCAGATGTAGCAATAACCATGGACCATGACTTTTGAGTGAGGGGAGACCTTGCAACAATACAGCAAGTTTTATTTAAGTACGCACCAGACAGGGAAGAACTGTTTGTGGGGCTCAGTAGTAAGAAAGGCTGCAGAGTGATTGCACATTACACAGACTTTAAAATCTGCTTTGAAGACAGACCTAATAAGCATCCATCTATTGGGAAAAAAAACCCAAAACCCTTAACTGACAGTCACATGGACTACTGAAACACAAATCCATGGCAACTGAGGCTTCCATACTTGACTCACAGAATGCCTCGATTTTAATGAAACATTCCATTCTGTCAGCATCTCCTGTTTTCTCCATCTTCTTCCTGCTGGAAGTCGGGCTTTCCAGCATGCCTGGCTCTGCATCGGCCCATGCGTGAGTATGCATGGACGGAGGGGTTGGGCTTAGCTGTGCCTGACACAAGCTGAGCGCAGGCAGAGCCTCCTGAGGTCAGAAACGCAGCAGGGTTTGGTGGTTCAGTTGCTGCCCTTCCCTTCCATCCCCACATCTTGATTTGACTAAGATAATTAAATAAGCAATGATAAGGATGAAATCTTCTTGGGCAGCTCTTTGACCATTACCAAGTTGAAAGTGTTTTCCTGTTCAGTCAAGTATTTTCTACACTTTGTCAGTTGCTTTATCATGTCCAATCACAATAAAAGCAATAAAATCACAAAATAAAAATCCACGTTTAACCACCCAGAACGTGTTCATGAGCCTTGAGCTTCAGGTGAGTTTCCCCGCCACTGATAAATCAAGTCCTTTGTCCTCCTCAGTTAAGCAAATATTAGGAAGAAAAAGGTCTTTAGAAATGGCAAGGATATGTCTAAGTTAAAACATTAAGGCAAAACTTGGAGAGAGGAGAATGTTTCCTTATTGGTTGAATACATTTTTAAAAATAGTTTCTGAAGTACAGCTAAGGAGTTACAAACTTAGTAAATTTTGTTCAAAATAGATTCTTATCACAAAAGCTGATAAATTTGTGCAGTTTAATACTCCCAGTAAAAATAATTTTTCAGTTGCTTAAAATGTCACTAAGGCAGAGCAAATTATAATCTGGTGCTTCCTGCAAATGTGTTAACACGGTTCATTAAATCAGTCATTCTTCTTGACAGCTTTTCAATACACTTCTGGAATGTGACTCTCTAAATGGATGATACACAGGATCATTTGTGTGTACTCCTACCCATTCCAACCCAAAAGTAGGATTGAACCTTGTCTGTTGTTCTGTATCTCAAAATCCCTCACAGTTCATTAGAAGTTAACCACCTGATTTCTTTCCTTCTCAAAGGCCACATGTTACCATTCTTTGCATTTGCTGCCGTAATCTTATCTTTGAAGGAACAAAGCAATTAAAGTCAATTTATGTACCTTTATAGAAAGGGATTTATGTACTATTGCAGAGAAGATGTGAAACCCTGGCAAGACAAAGCAGCTGACACCTCTCTAAAATATGTTCCTTGAAAGCTTTTAACTAGGACACACCTAAAATAACTTATAGTTTCCTGGGCTGGGCTGAATCTGGTGAGGTGCTTCCCTTGAGGGTTTAGAGGTTTACACATGGCCAGTGTCTGAGGAAGCACAGAGAATCCATCATTCCATGAGACGACATCTGTTCTAGGTACTTAAAATAACAATAGATGAAAGTAGGACACGATTTTCCAAGGGTACATCCTACTCTTGTCTTCAGTGATCCTGTTTAAAAATGCTACCATGTTGTTCCAGACAGCATACAGAAGTGAAACAAATGTCCAATTAGGTGTCAGGAATAACAAGCTGACATTTGTTCTCTCCCTAAGAAATTACTTTTTCACCTTTCATTAGGCTTCAATAAATATCATCAAATTATTTTTCTGACAGGGCTTAGTAAAATCCTGTCCTTTGAGTAATTTCAGCTGTCTATGCATAAAAGCCTCTTAATATTTTTATATACCTCCAATTCTGTGCTAAGTCCTTTGTCCCTCATTCTTTCTGCACTTATTGTAGTTAAACTATTTTTAAAATAATAAATATTTGATAATGTACTCTAGGTGTACTTTTTGCAAATCTCACCTTTGGTATTTTTTGTTGTTATATAGAAAAGTTTCAGATTAAAAAAAAGAAAAAAATGCAAGAGAACTTCTTGCTTTGATTTTTTTTTCCCTCTCCCAAAGTAGTTAACTCCTTTGTTTAACTTTTTCCCCTCCTCTAGAAATAGTGGTAATCACATAACATATTCAGCATTTGTCATTCATACTAAGTGCATAATGTAGCAGTGGGTATTGGTATCAATTCTTTGCCCCCATGTTAGTGAGATAAGGTAAAACAGGTTATCAGGGCTAGCCAAGGAAATACAGTTTCCCAAGCACATGGTGATTTAGTGGGGCCAGACTGTATCTATCAAGTGTTTGTGTTGAAAAACCTCACACTAAATTCTGGCTCTTTCATCCCTCCCTGGAGGACCTAATGCTTGCAGACAGCAGGTCTGTGCTAACTTGGAGGATCCTGACTGAAATGGGTCAAGGAATGCAGTGCAAGAGCTTCAGCAGTGAAGGAGAAAATGCTGACAGCCCAGCATGGTAACACCTTCCCTCACACAGCTGCCTCTAGAAAACAATAGCCCTGCTCATCTTAGCTTCAAAAGTTGAAGGCACTGCTACATTCCCCTTCTTAAATCATTCAATATTGTATACATGGCAGGAAGGCAACACGAGTATGTAATGCAATAAATAAACAGATCAGAATTTTTTTTGTTGGTTTTTTTTTCCTTTCTTACCATCCCATTTTTTGTCCTTCCTTGCCTGAGACAGCTTATCTCCTTGAACTGTTGTTTTTATTTGTCTGTCGTAATTTTTTTTCTTTTCTTTCCTTTTCATCTTTTTTTCTTGGAAACCAATATAAGATTGGTGAGGACCTACTGTTGGGAACAATAAATAAAGTATAGGTATATATTTCTTCTGCCTTGGGGAAATGTGTTGTCAAAACATTTAGTATATTTTATCAGAGACTGGTTAGAGGTATTACTGAAACCTCAATTTTTATTCCCAGCATGTACTGTTTAGCAAATAACACTCTTGTCTAACTTCTAGCAAATATGTTGCAGCTGCACTTTTATTTTCTGCCTTTTCTTGTCTTTGTGAAGATAAATCATCATCACTCTGTGGCAGTAAAACAGAGGTAACTGTTCCCGTATTTGGCATTTCTTATCATTGTCAAAATAAATACTTGCATCTGTGCAACTTAAATATGAAATTATGTCTTCCCTTTTTTTGGAACTAGCAAATACTAACAACAACAAGCTGGCATCTGAAAAGAAAATGAACAATTAAGATGAGATTTTTGCTTAAAATTCTGTATCACTCAAAATGAGAGCTCCCAACTCTGAAAATTCCGCCTTTACCTTTACAAAGGAGCTCACTGAGGTTATGAGCTTATGATAAAAATGACTGTGACATTCATGTTACTGAGTTGCTGAGGCAGACAGTACTAAATTATATCCTAGCTCCCTAAAAGTGCCAAATGCAGAACTAAAGCAAAAAAACCTAACAATTGCTACCATGGGTTGCCCATGGAAGACATGTTAGAAGAACTGCTACGGTTTCTGCATTAAAATTTACTGAAAGGACTGCCTTGAGGTCTAAGTGTATTGAGAAAGAAACACTTGGAGGGAGGAGATCTGTTTTCACCAAGGAGAACTTCAGGACAGCAGTGAAACAAAGCATGTTAGAAGCTTGCAGCTCAACAGTGAGGACCATGAGGAAGTCCTAAGCAGACCACTGGGGCTGGCATAAAGAAAAGCAGTTATATCTAAATAATAACATAGAAAATAAGGCTGTGCACTGTTCTGAGTACACAATTCATGATACCTGACACTAAAAGTGCTTCATACTCAGATTCTTACACCATTACAGCAAATAGAGTTCTGCAGATCTGCATGAAGATCTGTTTAAATGTCCTCCATTTCAAGCACCTCAAGGAAAGGTTTCTTTTGCTAGTATATTGCCAAACACAAAGGCTGCTTAGTCCTCTTTGGTATGTCTGAACACTGCTGCAGTAGGGCCATTCAAAAATAACTGATACACGCTCGTGGATTAATTTTTACATCCATTAAGACAAATCAAGTTACATCACTTGATCACACTGAGCCAAAGAAAACCTGGAATAATATCTTGAGCTCTTCCATTGTCACACACATCGAAGAAAAACCTTGGCAATACCATTCAGGCCGTGCTGCTTATGGCTGGCAGAGAAACAGTATTGGCTGATCTGATATAACAGGCAAGCACCTTACAGATGCAGATGGACTAAAACAGAGCTTCTTTACTAAAATACCTTGACCTAATATTGTCAAGAAAAAAAATGCTGCCATAGATTTGGCATGAACAAAGATGGTTTACCAGCTGGGGCTTTTACCCCTTTCAGAGTGATGTGGTTTTTTCCTGCCACACAGATGTGGCAGGCTGTTTTCTATTGACCCTCAAAGCTGCTTCAACTCCCAGCCCAGTGTCTGCAGCCCACAAGTAGCTTCTCTGCTACCACCATCCCAGGTACTTGTAAACTCATCAGATAGCAAGTCCAGGAACACACCAAGAAGGCACTGTTTTTTCTCAGCCGTACTTTGTTAACCAATTGGTGTCTTTGGTAGAAATGAGCCAGGTCCCCAGAAGTCCCTTGTGCACAGCTGGCACAAGCTGCATCAAGGTCAGACCCTGTAAGCAGGGACGTTCCAGGGTTCGGCAGCAACCCCCTTCTAACCTTGGCCTTGGATAGAAACGTTTGTGCCTCAGTCAAGAATTCGGTGCTCCAGATACCCCACAGCCTTCCCCTGGTGAGCATTCAGCCCAGTTTGAACACAGAAAAAGCGGAACACCCCCTGACCTGGCCACCTGAAGCTGGACTGGAATTGCAGACCTGCTGTCTTCAGCAGTTGCTCTGAGTCACCAGAAACCACCTGCTGAGAATTTCCATTTGTATTTTACACATTCTGTGCTATTTCTCAGCGGTAGAACAATATTTGTACTTTTTGTAGCAGTGCTACACAGCGAATTTATATCTGTTTATTGGGTCTTGTGACAATTTCTCAGTCCTTTTCCGTGTCAGGGTGTATCTTTGACATGGCAGCTCGGGGCTTTGCAGGAAAGAGAATAACTCTAAAACTATATAAAGAGAAAAGATTGGTTTTGATTTTCACTGGCAATGTCCAGGTGGAGCTGAACCAGTTTAACAGGGGATAAATACGCCACTGGAGCAGGGCTACCGCTCCACCTGGTGGGCACCCGGCGGCTCTGAGGGGCGCGGCGAGGCTCGGCCGGCGCTGCTCCGGCTGCAGCGAGTGGCAGAGCCAGGGGATCCCCTGAGTCGGGGGATGATGTCTCCCAGAGCCCGGGCTGCGTTGCCTGAGAACCAGGGGGGATTTCCTTCGGGGCCCCCGCCTGAGACCCGAGCAATCACTCCACAGGCTTTTCCCGGCCACCGTCAGCCCCCTGGCGAGGCACATGTGGGGCAGCCGCTCCGCCGGTGCAGTGAAGGCCGGCGGCCCGGCACGGGCGGGACTACAGGGCCCAGGCTGCCGCGGGTGGGCGGGGGCGGTGCCAACGCCGTGCGCCGCTGCCGGGCCCGGCCCGCCCACCGCGGCGTGAGCATGGCCGGCTTCGCCGACCTGAACCTGCCCCAGGGGCCGGACAAGAAGTCCCTGCAGAGCCTGCTGGAGGCCGCAGCGCACCGTGAGTCCTGCGAGCGGGGAGGGCCACGGGGGGGCTGGGGCTCGGTGGGGCTGAGCTGGGAAGGGCGGGCCGGCGCTGGCCAGGAGAGCAGCGGGACGCGAGCGGCGGCTCCCCTGGCTCGGGAGGTACGGCCGGAGCCTGCGGGCTGGGGTGGGCACAGCCGGACTCCCGGAATGACCCTTCCCTTCCCTCCGCGCAGGCCGACCCTCGCCACCAGCCCCGCCGGCGGGCGCGTTTCCTCCGGAGCCTCTCCGCTCTCCCCGCTCAGCCCGCAGCTTTCTGCAAGCCAAGTGCCCAGGGCTGGGTCTGCCCGGGTCTCAGGGGAAGCTCCTGGTGTGCCCTGCAGCTCTGCCTCTGCCCGCTTAGCCCAGCTGTAACAATTGGCTTTTTCCCAACGTGGACAAGTTTTTCCGCCTGCGGTTCCTTGCGGCCTGCATCTTTTCCTGCAGAACTTTTGTGCAGCCACGTGCTGCCTGTCCAGGGTTTGGGGCGGGTGGTTTGAATGCCCCTGGCAAGCGGATCTTCTTCCTCAGATCCCTTTGAACGCACCTTCTCCTCCGTTTAGTTGGCATCGTTTTGAATGCTCGCTTTGCCTTCTTTGATAGCTGTATCTCTCCCAGCTCTGCGTGGCCTGCAGTTTTAACAACTGTCCTGAATGTACTTAGCAGTTTTCCATAAATAAAGTCATAAACAGGACCAAACTAGGCCAGACCTTTGGGGACCCCAAGCCCGAATATTCATGTTCATGAAGCTCTGCCATTGAGCCTGGGCTGTGTTAAAAGCCAAACAAATTTTTTTTTTTCTATTTTAAAGCACTTTTTGAGTGAACCAGTCTTCTTAAAAAATATTGTGAAATCTAAATATGCACGTGATTATTAATTTAAAAACATTTAAGTAATAAGTATTTTACGGTTTTCTCATTAGATGTTTCCTTTTTGTTTACTGGACAAAATTTCTTACTGTGTGTTTTCCAGTGGGATATTCTGCAGTTGCACTTAATCATGTCATCGATTTTAAAGAAAAGAAACAGGTAATTTTTCTTGGGGTTATTTGTTCTTACTGTGTTTTCTTTAATAAACCTCCTGCCTTATTGCATGTTCCCAGATGGCTTTAGCTGCAGGATGCACATCTAGACACAAGTACAAATCTCTCTATTTATAACAAAACTCCCATTTGATTATTCAGTAGAACTGCCCTGGGATTAGTTTTTAATATGTTTCATGTACTGTCCCACAAAAATAGTTTTGTTAACGTGGTAAATTTCTTCTTAAGATTAGAACACAGTTTTTGTTTACTTGTAAACCTAACCTGTGATATTTTTAATAACTTTGTTCTCTTCTCTTTCAAGGAAATCATCAAGCCAGTATCCCCTTCAGAGCTGTTTCCATCTTTACCCATTGTACAAGTATGTCTAGTTACAATCTGTATATATATTGTTAATCTGAGTTACCTTTTTTAGCTTTGCGTGTTTGTATATGTGTTTTTGTGTATTAGGTGGTAATCATAAAAGAGAAATTTGTCCATTATTTCATGGTTAAAACACCAAGCGTTGGAAGAATGGTACACTCACATCAGGGTAGGCTCTAGTCATTATTTTAGAAAATATTCAACAAATTGCTTTGTGTGAATTTTGAATCTGCTTGTAGTTGAATAATTACAGTAAAATTGTTGAAATTTAAGTTGTGGAGATAACTTTGTGCTTTTGATGGAGAAAAATTTGGATATAAAGAAATACAAGACTGTGTTATGGGTCACTGACAGTGGTTAATTGAAGAACTGCTTTTCCTTGCAGTTGTGGCCTGCCTTGGGTATGTTTGACTACAGCAGTAGTCAAACATACCCAATTTTTCTGCACAGTTGTTTTTCTTAATTTCTTCTTTTTCTTGTTTTTCTTAATTTCTTCTTTTTCCTTTCTATTCATCTTTCCCCAGAGAAGCACAGTAAGTCATTCTTTGTAAGGACAGGTGTAATATCAAAGAGATAATATAAATTAGGGAAGCGTAACTGCAGACTTTAGAAAATTAGTATAGCAAGACTATAAGCATGACACCATTTTCTTTTCATAGCAGACTGGGTGGAAATTACCACAAATTTTTGCTTTGGGTTTTTAAAAAATTTTTATATTATTCCTTTTTCTGTAGGGGACATCTAAAAGAATTAAAGTCTTGACCCGGCTAACACTTGTTGTTTCTGATCCTTCCCACTGCAATCTCTTGGTAAGAATACTTAACAATCAATTTTCCAACTTTTATTTCCTTTTCTCAGAACCTCCTGGATTTTGTAGGGCAGTCAGCAGTGATTTGTCAGATTGCATCTTTAACAAATAATGTGATCATGAGGGGATGCAGACTTACATGACTGGATATGGCTTCTGTTGATCACTTGTCAGTATGGAACAGCAGTTCTGTTCCTTGGTTTCTGGACTTCTGTGCATAAACTAGAAGACCATGAGCAAGCTTTGTCTCTGGTTTAGTGCTACAAGTTTGAAGCAAAAGGTGTACATGTCCTGGTAGATGGGTGGGACAAGCCTCAAACTGAGAACGAATGACTTCACTGTAGAAACCGGCCGTGTAATTGGATGATTACTGGCTTTGTTTTAGTACCTGACAGGGAGAAAGGATTTTTCTTCTCATTGTTTTGGTTGTAATCATTGTGCATAGCTTTGACTTCTGCCAGAATTCAAGGTAGTAATTGTTTGCTCCTTTTGTAGAGATCAACATCTGCAAATATAAGGTTATATGACATCATAGCAGTATTTCCAAAAACTGAGAAACTGTTCCATGTAAGTACAATCATCTCATCAGTAACGCTCATTCACTCACTTTTTGTGCCTTGTGCTAATTTAGGTACATGCTTTGTTTTGATTTTATTTCCCATTTTATAAAGACCTCATGGACCTAATTAAGCATTATAGGCTGCCTGTTCAGTTGATAGGCTGAGGGGGTTGGGAGGATTTGCAGGAAGCTGCAAGACCCTGAGGTGACAGGTTAAAGTCTGAAACATCTACCTCATCTACCTGATGAATTGACTTGTGTGCTCCTGCACTGTGGTTGCCTTTGTGTGCCTTGTACTCCACTGAGGAGAAAAAACATCTTTTTTTCCCCCCCGATATATGTATACTATCGTCATATAGAAAACTTCTGCCTTGAGCTTTTACTTCTCAAATTCTTGACAGCTTCCCTAAAATGTGCTTGCAATCTTCTGTTAGCACTAATTATTCCTGAAATGCTAGGGAGGATTTTAAAGTGGAACTAATGCGGTTCTGTGAGTTACCTGATAGGTGTTCACCTCTATTTCCTTCGTATTTTTATTTAAATTGTTCTCAAATACTTGATAACTGCTGATGTTGATGTTCTGATCGGGTGGGGCAACTTGAAGCAAGTTATGTTTTTGTCAGAATTTTTCTTACAGAACCCAAAATTCTGATGTCTGACCTGTTGTATGCTCATAAATAATAAGATTAAGTCTGAATTGGGTGAGTAGGTTGAAGTGTCCCATCTCTCTTAGCCCTGGCAGCCAGCAAGCAGGCGTGCAGTTTAAAACAGTGTGAAGGAGGCACAGGGACAGCAAAAAAAAAAAAAAGAGTTTCTTTGAAGAATTTACTTTCAAAGGGAGATTCTCAGTTTAAAACGGAGTCTGGTGGTTGTTTTTTTTAAAATAAGTTAAAGCCACTTTCTAGTACTAATGAGTACCACATTGAAATTGTATTCTTCTGTTTTGCTTTTCTACATTATTTTCCCTCCTATTTCAAGACTTGTCCAAGTAAAGTACAAAGTAAGAGGCTGTAGAAAGACATGAACTTCAAAGAATTTTTCATCAGAATTCAAGCATTAATTATAAGGGTTACAGCTAAATGAAACTAATTTCTGAATTTTATTTCCCTTGCAAGATTTTAGACTCTTGGGGGTGTGACAGAGGAGAATGGTTTAAAATATTTTTGAGGGCAACTCTCACCTCTTTCTTTTGATCTCTGGCAATAGTATAAAATCTCACTTCTCAAGTGAGCTCAATTAGTTTATCATGTGTTTAAACAAGCACCTGAAACGAGGTAATCAGCAGGGGTGTGCTGTGTTGTTTTTTGGGAAAAGGGTGTTTTCTCACTTAAGGGTTATTATTGTTTATTTTCAGCCATATCATGACTCCTGCTGCAGTTGGATGTCCAGCTGTGGCAGTGTTTAAACTGGCATAAACAGCCACTCATTTCTTCAGGTCTCTGTCTGCCCTGCTGCTGAGGCTGCTTGCTTGCTTAGCTGCATGGCAGTTTGCTTTGAGGAGCCTGCTTTTGGCTGAGCAGTAACCAGGGTTTTTGCCAAGTTATTTTTTTGGTAGGATCCACTTTCCCAGTGTGATTCAGCACTCAGCCACGCAGAGAGTTGTGCCAGCGCAAAGCGGGTGGCTGTGCTGTGGGCAGGCCGGTGCAGACAGTGCCTGGTTAAGCTGACACTGGCCCGTGACGGACAGGGTGTGAGGAAAGAAGCAGGATTGTCAGTGGGATTATCTCCATTGCTTCTGTGCTGGCAGCGCTTTGAGCTGGGGATGGAACCCAAGCGTGTTTCTTGCAAACCGCATGAGGTGAAAGACTTCATCCTTACATTTTCACATTCGAGGCAGGTTTGTATGGCTGGCTTTTGTTTAGAGGTTTTAGAATGTCTGACTCTGGAGAGCTGGGTCAGTTTCATGGAGGTATCACACAGGGAGTCTGGTGCAAGGGACATTATGCAGGGGGCTTCAGCACATACAGTTTGGCTCTTAAAACTCATGGATGTCTCATTATTAAGGATAAAGTCTTCAAGAGTGGGTCTTGCACAACAGTTTAACTTTCTATTGGCTTTTGGTAACTCAACACTACCTCAAAAGCATCATCTTTCTCACCAGCAATTCAGCACTTGTATTGCTGTCCATAGAACAAGATTTTTCATGTTTTTGTGAAAAAATTGCATGACCATTGGAGATGTACTCTAATTTTACCATGGCCCAAAACTAGTCTGTGCCCTCTTGTCACAAGCCAGGGAAGCTCTTTTGTGACTGAGTGTGGCAGTGATATGTACTGAAAGATGTGCTCAAATTCTTCAAATAATTTATATCCTTAAGGAGATGAGGAGGCCATGTTTGCCAATTGTAGAACAGGCTCATTGTTTAAGTCTCCCAAAAAGATTGTTCTGGCCTGCAACAGGAATGCCCACTCCGTGCAGGTAATAGGGTCTGTACCAGCTGCTTTTCAAAAATTTTGCTTTCTAAGATTTCTGACTCTTTTAGTGATATTAGTTATCTCTGCTGTTTTTAAGCAATTAGCACATCACCAGTATCTAAAAAACTTACATGTATGTCTGAAGATATAGTGCAAAGTTGAATTTCAATGTTTATTCCTGAAACGTTTGCCAAAGCTTGCTTCAGAGCATCCAAACAGTGGCAAATATACTTGTTAATGGCTGGCTGGAGTTTCCCAGCAGATGGGGCTCTTGCCCACAGTGCTGCCAGGCAGGTGCTGGGCTGTGCAACTGCTGCATGACATTTTCTAGGTGAAGTTGATGCACTTCAGATCTTTTCAGCAGGCAGGGTAACCTTAACTTGCCTGCGTGTCTGACTTGTCTGGGAGCCAAAGCTAGGCTGAACATTACAGTTCTTGGAGAAATCTGCTCTCTGATTTTTCATACAGTGCAGGAAATCCTCATGGGGAAGTATGACTCTGAGTTTTTTTTTCCTTGCTGGTATTTTCTGAAATGTTCGTGTCACTGGAATCCTGTAGATATCCTGGCTTTTGAGTCACTCCCTCTCCCACTGTGCCTAATTTGCAAAATGGAGAAGAGTTTTCCAGTGTTTCTGGAGCTGATTAGGAAGGCTCAATTTCTCATCACATAGGGCAACTTGCATGTGTTTGATGTCTATTCTTGCTTTCCTTAATTTCTAGAATTATCTCTTCCTGAATTTTTTATGGCCTCACTGACATATTTTCTAGGGCATGATTCAGAGCTATTTGTTCTGTGAACGTTCCCATAAATCACCTCTGTGTAGTAATTTGTACCTCGTGTAAGAAAAGGAGGAAAACTGGATGTTGTAGGGCTGAACTTCCACATGCAAGTCTAATTCTGTGCCATAGATTCCAACTGTGTCCTGCCTGATGGAGCATAAAGGTAGGGCATGAAGAAGAAGTTTAGTCTGAATGTCCTGGCAGAGACATTGTAACTTCAAAAACCTCTTGGTTTGCCTGCCATGTATACTGTGGCTCTCTTGTCTAGGAGAAAATGCGATCAACAGCTAAGAAACATTCCTAAAGCTGGGCCTCTGCTCTCATCTCCATCCAAATTCCATGTGAACAAACTGGTAGAAGACCAGTTTGCCAAGCAGTAGCATGCCTCGTGTTAGAGCAGCCCCTGCCCCTGGAGCTCCTCGCAGCCCCCACTGCTTTTGTGCCAGTGGGAGGAGGGATGGATGAATGGTTGGCACGTGGCCCAGGTGTATTTGGAGCAGTTGTTGGCAGGTTTCTGAGTGCAGAGAGTTCCCCTACATGCAGAAAATACCTTTTCAACTTCTTCAGCCTATCTTATCTTCTTTGTTACAGCACTGCTTACAGACTTTGGTCTGGCCCTGTGTAATCATCCTGGCAGGGTAGGCATATAATTCCTACCTTGTGTGCATGAGATCAGTGGAAATCAAGGACTCCCTTTTAGGTGCCCTTAATTTTCCCTGTAGCTCAGTGTGAGGAGCCTCTGCCCCTCATTCCCTCCATCTCTTAGACACCGGTAAATTGTGGTGTGAATTCAAAGCTAAACTCTTAAACTGTAGCCTTCAGTGCTGTCTCCAGACTCTGCCAGAAGCGTGGCTGTCAGGAGGCTCTGGGGACTGATCTCCAGTATTGGGCACGCAGCACCACCAGCCACTGTCTAAAATTCTGCTTTTCTTTCAGTCTTTTCTCAGTTGCTTCTGGCAAAAGTAATTTATCTTGAAAACAAACAGGTGCTGCGCTGGAAGCAGAGCATGATGAGACAAGGGGCAGTTCCTGGGCTCTTCCTTTTGTAGACTGGGGTTGGCTTTTATTACCTGTTTGTTCTTTTGTCAAAAGCCAGCATTGCTTCTGCGTGTCCTCTGTCAGATAAAAACAAAGAAGTAAGTATTGCTTTGGGGTTGGCCATTATTTTATTGGAAAATTAGTTCTGTAAGAAAGGGAAGACTTGGGTTTTAAGTCTCAAATGCTCAAGCTGTGCATCTGTAGCCCTGCTGTTCTACTGGCAAACCTACAAGGCATAGCACCTCTTAATTTTAAAACTGAACTCACCCTGGAGAGACATTTGTTGCATTAAGAAATGAAGGAGAATATTAGTACACTTTAAGTTGGTTATGCATTTTTTGGCATATCTAATAATCTGTTCCTATTTCTTTGCTGTAGATTGCTTGCACAACACTAGATGTGGATCTTGTCTGCATAAATGTAACAGAAAAGCTGCCATTCTACTTCCGAAGGCCCCCTGTGAATATGGTAAATTTACATCTAAATTGTTTTCTTGCTGTTAGACTGACATTAAATACAGAATTTGAGTCTAATTCCCTACAGCTTTCCTCCCACCATTCCTATCCAAGTGGTTCTTTTATTTTCTTGCATAACGTATAGTGTTGTTTCAAATGTCCTTCACTTCAGGGCCTCCACTGCAGCATTTAATACACAGTGATGTATGTTCTTTCTTTTTCTCCTCCTGTCCCCCACTTAAGAAGGCAGAAGTGGTGTTCCCAAGGAATGGAAACAGAGCCTTAAGGCCACTATGCCGCTAAGCAGGGAGATACGGTGTGATTGTTGACAAAGCTGCTTCCCAAACCAGAAATGGTACAGCTGTGTCAGAATAGATAAACAGCCCTTTGATTTAAAAGACAGGAAATGTGAATGGCAGTGTTAATTTAGGAGAAGGATGTTGTACTGGTTACTTGAAAGACAACTGTATTAAATCCGTACTTGGACAGATGAATCTCTTGGTCAGTGAACCAAATGTGGCATTGCTAAATATGTGCTGTGGGACCCAAGATGGCTATCAGTGTGGATCAAATATAGTTCTGCCTGCTGTTGGTAGTTTGCCAGAAAACTTAATCTAAACATGCTCTTAGGGGAACTTGTTTTCTTCTCTGAATATATGTAAAGGTTCATTCCACATGCATTCTTGGCCGATGTAGTCCTTAGTACTTAAAAATTTAAATTTGGAATTGGCTAGTCATCCTACTTCCTTTTCTCAGAAAGTCTGACCTAGAATAAGAATTTAAAATTAACCAGAATGAATTCTGAGACAGAATAAAAAATAATACATTGGACTTAATTGTAAACTGAGGATTTCAATATTCCACTTGGAATAACAATTTTGTATGAAATGTTGTATGAAAGTACCCTAGCTGCCTAAAACTGCAGCAGCTGACCCAGGTAAGGAGCTGTGTGGCTCTTAAAGCCCTGTGTTGGGAGACATTTTCCTTGCAAGCTGCTACTCATCTTCCACACTCCCAGCTTCCAGGCAGTCTGTCTGTTGGACTGGTTTGTGCATCCTGGGGCAGTCAGTTTTGGTTGTTATGATGCCAGACAGAGCGGCAGGCAGCTGAAGTGGTAGGAATGAGGTTAAAAATCACCTTGACTGGAAATTGGTGTATTGCCGTCACCTGTTTGGTTTTGATAAATTAAGGCTGCTCTTGTTTGCAGATACCAGGACACTTCTGTGTAAAACATTTGATGCATCTATAGCTTCTGTTGTGCTTGCATGCAGGGGTGGTGCATGGGTGGGAGCTGGATTAATTACAGTGTTACCATTGCAGCATATTGTAATAATATTTGTGTAAACATGAGTATCATTGCAGGCAAATGTAGGATTGCCATGGAACAAAGAACTCCTGGCTTTACCTTGTGTCTTTATCACTGGCACACTGTGTGCAAGTTGCTTAAGCTTTCTGTGTCTGCAAAAATGAGAATACTAGGCTTTTGGTGAGGCACTTTGACAGATAGCAAAGGATGTCAAAGCAGCTGAAAATATAATCAGTATTACATTTGAAACCTCTTCTGTGACTCACTGTTATTTAACATTGTCACAAACACCAGAGTATGCTGTGAGACAGGAGAAGGGTCCTCGTTGCTGCTTTTGCATAAGGAGAAATTCTTCATCTGCAAGACATGGGTACTGAGGGAGGTGGTGATCTTTCCTACAGCAGGGTGTGGGACTAGAGGAGTAGGGTCCTCAAAGTTTCAAGACAGCAGATAACCAGCAGTGGTTGTCTGTCTCCTTGACTCTGTGGTAGTATGTATGTATTAGTGATAGCCAATTACAACAAATAAGTGGCTGGTATTTGTTTGCTGAACCTCATTTATCTGTCATCCCAAGATTTATGCACATCTACCTGGCGTAGAGTGAAGCCTTCCCCCGCTCTCCTTTCATGCTATGCTGTGCTCTCACTTGAACAATTCTGCCCTATTTTTTTCCATATATGACACAGTTAAACTGAGAATAAGCTACATCAATAATAGACAGCAGTTGTTAGATTGTTAGGCCTCTCGCCTTTTGATTTTTGATCACTCTCTTTCATGTGAAGGCAATAGATCGAGGCATTTACTTTGAACTTCTTTACACGCCTGCCATCAAAGACTCCACAATGAGAAGATACACAATTTCAAATGCCATCAGCCTGATGCAGATCTGCAAAGGAAAGGTAAGCTCTCAAAGTGAAAACAAGGTAATTAATTCAGTTCAAATTCTTCTGGAGCTGTACAGACTGAGCCATTTTAAATGAGTTTGATGCTGGGGCATCTGAAGCTGTGACTAAATCTTGGCCTACTAACACAAGGACACAATCATTCCAGCTCCAGATAATTCCAGTCTTGCACCACTGCATGCTTTCTTCTTAAGCTGTCAAGCTGTTAGATTCCTTTTCCAGAACAACCCATATGTTGTTATGGTATGCAATTCCCAAAACAAAGATGGGAAGGGATGGAGGGGGAATAAAGTGCCAGACATCTAAGACTTGCACTAGAACTGAAATCCATGTATTTCTTTAAAATCCTCCCTTTCATATTTTTGATTGAGCAAAAGCTCTTTTTTGACTGTGTACTTTGAATGTGGGGGCTAGAAAACAGCAAGAAAAAAAGTAGAAACCTTGTTTTGTTAAATGGTTAGTAAATTCCCTGTGTCCAAAATAGACCCAAGAGCTAGCTGGCTGTCAGCCAAGGCTTTGCTGCAGTTGGATGAACTGCATTCTTCCATGCTACTGAAACCCAAGGAAGTAACTTTGAGATTCCTGTAACCCATTGCTTTCATAACTTACCTCCTCCCAGGCTACCAGGTTAAGCTATCTGTTATGCTGTGTCCCCTCAGGCCATGCTTTTTAATAGGGGGTCATATAATACATATCAAAGTTAACAGAAGTTGCAGCTCCCCCTTCTGCATTGTAAAAAGCTTCTGCCACATGTGGCTAGTCCAGAGAAACTGGTTTTGGCATCTGAATTGCAGCTGGATTTGGAAACTCTGAAGTGGGATATAGAGCTTGGAAGGCAAATTAAAAGTAGATCCATCATTAGCTCAGTTCTCCTCAAACATGGCAGCTTTTATAGGACAGCAGGGTGGGTCAAACAGATTCATTTCCTTGGTGCTACAGAAGAAGTATTTGCACAGCCTTTCCTGAGAAGCCCAGCTCTGGCAGTTAATGACATAAAGTGCTGACTTGGACGTGACTTCCGTACACACCAGACCCCTTTCCTTTGGGATTCCCTTTTTGATGTTGCTCCTCTTTCCTCTGTGCAGTTCAAGATGTGCTTCTCATGTGGTTGTTGATGAACTGGAGAGCACCAGTTGAGTTGATGTCACGGACAGGGCAAGAGAGATGTTCAGGTTCTCAGTCTGTGCATGGTGCCCTTTCATTCTGCATCTGTCAGTCTAGTGTTTCATCTGTGCCTGAAAGCTGGAGCAGCGCACGAGTTGTTGCTGAGGACTGCTAGCTTGTCTTTGTTCTTTCCCTTCAGACTCAGTAGGCTGTGGACCAGCAGAGATGGTTATTAGCCCTTACTGAGAGTTTGCCTCTGTCAGTGAGGTCAAGGCCCTTGTTTAAATGAGACGTGGGATGGCTGGTCCACAGGCTGCTTCCATTGGCACCTGGCATGCAACTCTCACCTTCTGTAATGTGTAGTTGCTGAACCTGTAGTAGCTTTTGGATCCTTTTATTCCTCTATTATAGCAGGGCAGAGAAACTTTCAGGAATTTACTGGTGTTCTCAGAGCTGGTATCAAGCAGTGTCTTTAAAACATTAAAATGTGCAGGGCATGAAGGACAGACTCACCTGCCTTGCCAGACAGAAGGTGTATGTAGCCACAGCCCCTCGCCTCATGTGTTTTGGTAACTGAGTTGGAGGCTGCCTGGAGCAGTGTACTGAACAGCTGCTGTCTGCTTTACCTGGGGAGATACTGTTTCGCCTTTGAGTTTTTCCCTTTAGTTGTTCTCTTGGATTTGCTTTTGCCTGCCTCTCCTTCACTTGCCAGCAGTGCTTTTCTTGTCTGCTCTTGTCTCCTTCCTCCATCTTACCCATCCCCTAATGGAAGCCAGTTGCCTTTGAACCAGGCAGAGCATATGTCCAGTGCACAGCAGTGATCCACAGTCCCGTGCTGGTTTGAGATGTCTCATGCAGCTGCTCTGGGAGCTTCTCTCATCCCAGGCAACAGGCATTAGTTGCTACAGTTTGGAGCAGGAGACTTGAATTTTCCTGGCAAACTCTTGCAGTCAGCACCACTGCGGCTCAAACCACCTTTGGGATCCATAGTGTAGTTGTTTTAAAGGTGAACTGTTCAGAAAAAAAAATGTCCATCAGCATGTGTGCTGTTAAGTCACTGTGATATATATATATTGCTTCTGCTTCCAGCAGAATCATCTGTCCCATTCTCTCCTCCTCAGCACACGAGGAAACCTTGGGCACAGTGTGAACATACAGTCACTTTCACGTAGGTCTTTCTGTTGTTTAGTTCCAGCTGTACCCAGGGCATTTTCTTCCAGTGCCAGCCCAGCTCTTTGCGCTGGGAAGGTGGCAGGAGAAGCAAAGCAGTGTGGGGAAGGGATCTAAAGCCCCACCTTGAAACCAGAGATGGCGTGATGTGTTGGTGGTACTGACATTGGAGAGGGAAAGTCTGTCTCTGCCTCAGCACAATTCTCATTCTCACACACTCAAGCAAGAATTCTCAATGCCTTTTATTCAGTATCATAAAAGGTGCAAGGAGATTTTGCTGCTGCAGAGTTACCACTCGAGCAAAACAGGCTCTCCCTAGGTGAACATCCTTGGAAGTCAGCATCAGAAGAGCTCTGGCAGCTGAGCTGTTCGATCTGCCAGCCCCTGTGTAGTCACATACCTGTTCTGCAGAAACCTTTTGGGAGAGAAGGGAGAAGGATTTTTCTTCTTGGTGATTTTCATAGGGGTGCCAGTCTTGAGGGAAATGAGTGTGTGGCACAAAGTGGCAGCCACTGCCTAGGTGTTGATACATTTCCTGAACCAGTGTGAGAATGGTCAAGGCTAACATGAATGCTTAGCATTGAGTTGTACTGCAACAGTATAGGCTGAAAATTTGGGACCACCAGACTGTCTCAAGGCACTATCTGTAAGCTGCTTCTGGGGGATCCTGGACTCCTAAATCCATTTCTGTTGCAGCTCAGGGTGAGTTGTTGTTTGTGTGGGGCCTCTTTCAGCTAGTGTAAATAAAGGTGACACTTTGCAGCTCTGCCTGCAGCTCTGCATTTTTTTCTTTATCTTTAAGGGCACTTTGAAGTCCACTATGAGAGATACAGGCTGATAGGTGCTTGCTTAATGCCATCACTCTTGACACTTAAACTGCTTAGCGTATCCCTCTGAAAGGTGCTGTAGTTATTCATCTCCTATCTGGCTGTGAGAGGTTTGTAATTGCAAGGGAGGGCTTGTGCCTGTGCCCCTGTTGGTGTAGGGGACAGGGTAGTAACTGAGTTTAGTCATGTCTCCAAATTAAGATTCCCACCCTGATAGAGTTCACTTTGTCTGAGGGCATCAGATACTCTGATGTTTAAGTGGGCTCTGAGCCTGAACTTAGCTAATGCTCATAAAGGCTTTGCTTCTTGCTGTTTTGTTTTTTTTTCATTTCTTGATGCTGTCTGACAGATGGATGTTTGTTCTCTTTTGTTTTCCAGAACATAGTTATATCTAGTGCAGCTGAAAGGGTAAGTCCCAGATTTTTTTTTTAAGTCAGAACAATTTGAAGATTTATCTGTGGTTGAAAATACAGCTTTAATTACACATTAAACATATAAAAATTGTAAGTTCAAATATGGTTGCCATTACCAAAGAATTGTATTGTGGGTTTGGGGATTTTTTTTGTTGGTTGGTTTTGTTGGGTTTTGGAGGATTTTTTTGCTGCTGCTGTGGTATTTTCCATGACAGTTTTCTCCCAGATGTAGACTCTGTTTCCCAAAATCATGATATTTGCTTGATGTCCTAGTATCTTCAGTAGCTTGCTATTATATAGCATTTAATCTTGCCTATCTGATAGCCTTGCCCTGCCTGCTCACGCTGTCAGCCTGCAAGCGAGGGCACTCGCATATCCAAACTTCTTTGTTTTGTTTTAGCCTCTAGAGCTCCGAGGTCCTTACGATGTGGCTAATCTGTATCCTTTTCCAAAGTCAAAGGTGGCAGTTAGTAGTAACATTTGAAAGTTTTAAGTGATTTTGGTCTTTTCATCCTTTACAGTCCTTGAACTTTATACAGTGATGCTTGCTGGTGATCAGTTCAATGCATCAGAGCTCTGAGTGTGTGTGGAAGGGGCAACAGATCTTGGTCATGGGGTGGCATGAGCAGTCACTGTAAATAATAATGTTTGTGTTCAGCTACAGGAATGTTTTGTTGTGATATGCATTAATGTTGTGTGGGTATAAATGGAGAAATGAATAAAACCCATAAAAATCTATGGACACTGTGAACCAAACAAGAAATTATTACTTATTATCTCCAAAGTGCCACATTTTTGGTAGCAGAAGCTAAAAAATTGTATTTATGTAAAATTGGAAGTTCCTATCTGAGCAGTAACTACTTCTGTTCTGAATTTTCAATCCTTAGGTACACGTGTAATGTTAACTAAGTGGTTGTGTTCTAGAAACAAAGGAGAGTGTCTTTTCTTCCTTTCTTTTGGGAGTTCAGATGCATTTTTATTACTCTCCCCACCCCAGAAGCACATATCTGGCCTGTCCCTGGAAGGGAAGGGGCATGCTCTGAGTCATGAGGACCGTGTGGGAGGCTGTGTGGCCTGGAAGGATTTTATGCACGTTTTCTTCCCTCTTCAAATGAGCAGTCAGGCTCAACCCAAGTTAACATAGCTAATGTGGTATCATCCCTGCTAAAGGTGGCTGGAAACTTCAGCATAATGCTTTAGTATCAAACAATGCCCTGTCCCCAAAACTGAAATTTTCTGGGGGGTAACTTTTTTGCTTGATTATGCATATCTAAAATGTTCCTGTGTTGACAGACTTTTATTTTCAAAAGTACAGCTTCTTGTCTGGAAAAAAGCAACATTGTCAGGAGCTTTCCAGGAGAGCTGCTGGGGAACTGCAGCCAGGGGAATTGGGCGCCTCATTCTCTGCCTCTGGGTAACCTTACGCAAAATGTCACTTTGAGTTACAGCTTTGCTAATTCCCAGTTATTTGTAGAGTAAGCAAACCTGTCATGCAGAGGGACTTCCCTGTTGTGTTTGTTGCTTCCTGTGTGTTTTGATCCTGAGCAGCGGTGACAGAGGTTTGCTGTTTGGCCTGTCAGAAAGCGAAGCAAAGGCAGCTGTGTCCACCAACTGCAGAGCCACCATGCTGCATGGAGGTAAGCACTTGTAAGCTCCCCTAAGTAACATGTGCATTTGTTGAGCTAAGTTCTTGTTGATATTCTCCAAAAGGTTTGAGACCTTACAGAGCAAGTCATTGGGGTTTTAGCTTCTTTGTCCAGTGCATGAAGAGGAACTTGTGTGGCAAGGGTGTTTTATTTTCCCTCAATGCCATGTTGGCAAATGGTGCTGATGGTGCTGTCTGTTGTGGAGGACTTGCTCAACCGCATTAATGAGTCATAAATGGTTGAACCAAAATAGGGACCTGCCTGCTGTGCTTCATAGTGAAACCATCCCATTTCAGAAAGCTTTGAGTGCTGATCTTGGTGACACTGACAGAAACTAAGTGATTGACTTCAAAAAAATGCAGATGCATGTGTTTGGCATTTGCCTTTTTGCAGCGTGTGTGCAGGAGCAACATTAGTCATGTCCCTTTCTGATGCTTTAATATGTGGATTATTTCTGACTCACTCTTCAGTGTGGATCACTTCAAACTCATGTCAAAATCAACAGGTTCTCCTCCAGCCTACTACTCATCTACACAGAGATATAGAGTGCGTTGAAGGGATTTTTGTCAAATTTATGTCGGATTTCTCAAGCCTGTCATCTGTGTTATCTGTGAAATTAAATAGCAGATGTCATTTCCCTTGTTCAAGAGAGGATACTAGCCCAGAATAAGTCAATATATTTTGGCAAGGTTCTTGCAGAACCTCTTTGCTAATAGAGTATTTGTAGGGAATTTCTTCTAACTCAAATTTTGCTGAGAAACTTCCCACCAGTAATTATGAAATTGGATTGAGCTCAGTAGGTTATTTGTCAAATGTGAGGATTTGGGTAACATCACACACCAGTATTTTATATTAATGTTGAGGGTTCGGTAAAGAAAATTCTTGAATACTATCAAGTCCCTTCCTTGGTATGTAGGGGATCCTCTGCCAATACAGCTGTGCCCACATAGTCTAAGAATCCTGGGGTATGTGAATGCATTTTTTAGTATTTTTTTAAGAACAGTATGTTTGGCTCAGAAATGCTTTTGACAGTGCTTCAAGAGTGTGTCCTTCTGTGATTATTGAACTGACTAAGCCTGGTCTCCTATGGTTTTGTGTCTGCAGCTCCTCAGCCCCTGCAGATCTCAGTTTTCCTTGGTTTGCTATAATTCTACACCCACCATTGTATTTCCCCCTGCAGTTTCTCCACTCTGTAGTGCAGTGAATCCCAAGCTCCTGCCCACACATGTTGCTTCCCTGCTGTGTGTGCTGACTGGCTGGTTGCTCAACATGTCCACCTGAGCTTGGGGCATGGGCACCTGAATTGAGTATGCCTTAAATGCATTCTATTTGTATTTTGTATTTTATTTGTATTTTTTGAGTATTTGAGGTACTGGTACTGCAGCTTCTGCTTGTATATTCCAGAAACTCGAAAGAGTGCCTGTGGCGTGGTGTACACGGTGAAGAAGCCTCGCAAGGTTGAAGAGGAAGAAACAGTAGTGCCAGCCTGCAAAAAAGCTAAGACTCAAGCTTGAGGACTGAACCAGTTGTCAACAGGAGCCTCCATCTCTTCTTTACCCAGTGTTGAGTCTTCCTCCAACCTCCAGCCAACCTAATTTTTCCCTTACTACCTTGCTTAGTCTGCAGAAGAATTATTCTTCCGGCATTCAAGTGAGGAAAACTGTGTGAATGAGACTGCTGAATGGTATTCACCACATCTGAAAGGTCATGCTGGGCTTCTGGCCAAGGTCAGGAGACTGACTCTTCACTCTGCCTTAGGTCTCCTGGAGTTAATGCAAACTCAACAGAACATTTCTAATGTGGAAATTTTCACTTGTATGCATGCATTCCTTTTTTATTAAAAACATGTCTAAGAACACATGCCTTCATAGTCTAGTTCTTCTGGTTTCTCAAGTTTTAAACATGTCTCTGTACAACTGCAAGCCAGTAGATGAAGTTTACCTTCAAGTGGCCTGTGAAGAAGAATAATAGTACAGTAAAAAAAAAAAAAAGGCCTTCTATTCAGTTTTGTGATCAATGGCTATAATGAAGATCCCAGGATTTGTCAGTTGCTAGGAGGTATCTTGGATTTGAGTTACAGTAGGAGTGACTGAGCTGACCTGCCAGATATATATCCCAAAGGCCATTGTATGTCCTGCAGCACTTAAAACCCAACAGTACCGTTAGATGGTTGCCAGAGGTGGGAAGGGAGAGCCCAGGGTTACCCTGAATGTGTGCTCAGCAGGGGATGTTGCAGTTGCAGTGTAGGAGCTGTCTCACCTAGGCCTGAGCAGCCTACCTCACATCATCTTTACTGCACCATTTCCTTCTTTTCATCCTGCTCTGAATTGTTGCCTCTGCACGTGTTCATTTTGCTGCCTCTTGCTTTTCTGTTTTCTTTACTTTTAATGCCTCAGTAAACCTAATCTGGCTGCCAAAAAACCAGTCAAACAGATATAATCAGCAGAGCATTTTCAGAGCTCTTCCAAATGTTGACTGAAGTTTTTCTTTTCATTAAATGAATATAAAAATCATGTAAGCTACTGTACTAAGATACTGTTGAGCCAGTTTTACTGTGAGTATTCTAGTTCTCTATTGGTGCCTGACAGCAAGTTGAAAAGTGGAAGTTGTAACATGTAAAATACAGCAGAAATCCTGCCGTGGGTTATTTCTGAGCTCTTGGTAACTGGACTGAGCGGAATAGTTGAAGTTCTCATGGACTTAACAGTTCTGTATAATGCTGGTGTAAGTTACAACAGCTTTTGCTTCATTCAACAAATATGAAATATGTTTCCTGTATGTTATTACTTGTTGACTTTGTGACTTGAGTCCATTTTATTATAGGTATTGGGGAGTTTTTTTATATATGTGTGCGTATGTATGTGTATATATATATATATATGCATGAAGTAGTTTGTCATTTATGGACTTACCTCTAAAATGATGCTCTAGCCAGAGAAGAAGCAAAATGTGTTTGGTGCAATTTTCTGAATGACATGTTAATCTTGAATCTTGCCTTGGCCAGAGAATAACCTGCCTTGAGCATGAGAAAAGGTAACAAACATATGGAAGGAGGCTTTGAATGCTTAAGATTCTTCTTGCTACTTGTTTGACTTCAAAAAATTAAACTCTGCCTCTTTGCCCTTTATTAGATACAGTGCTTCAGGAGCTGATGGAAAAGTTTCTTCTCCCTGAGTTTCCTGAAGCACATTGCTGTGGCTGCTTGGGTGCCTGAACGATTGAACTGCTGCTTGGTTAGGTGATGAACAGGCTGAGTTAGCCAGCACTGATGTCATTTTGATGTCATTTCTATTTCCTGCAAGGCTTGCTCCTAGTGTCTGGGTAATTGTGCAGAAACAAGCAGGGAAGTCGTGGCTTGCAGAGAAGGGCAGCAACTGGAGGTGCCATAATTTTTATGGAGAAGGATGTGTTCACAAATGAGGCCTACAGCTGGCAAGGTGACACTTGTGAGTTACGGTGCTTGTGTGAGAAAAGTCTCGTGTCTGAAGCTGTTGGTCTCAGTCTAGGAGAGCTGCCTGCAGACAGAATAGGTGGTTCTTTTATTTGCTTCTCTGTGGGGTTTGTGTAAATTCACTCCAGGAACAACTCTTCTTTGCTGCCCACCTCTGACTCCCCCTCAGGACATTGCTTTGGCTGGACTATAAAGCCAGCTGACATGGGTTGGTAAAGGAGTTTGGGACCCTCTGGCATATTTGTCCATCAGGCCACCTAAAGGATAATTAGGAATTAAACTGAATGCAGCATCTAATACCCCCTCTACTCTGCTCTCTCCCACCTGGAGTGCTACGTCCAGCTCTGGGTCCTCGGCACAGGAAGCACATGGAGCTGTTGGAGTGTGTCCAGAGAGAGCCACAAAGATGGTAAAAAGGATGGAGCACTTCTGTGTGGAAGCGCTGGGAGAGCTGGGGTTGTTCAGCCTGGAGAACAGAAGGCTCCAGCGCCACCTTGTTGGGGCCTTTCAGTATTTAAAGGGGGCTAATAAGAGATTTCTCCAGAATTCTCATCACAGCCTGTGGACAAGAGGTAATGAGTTTAAACTAAAAAAGGGTTGATTTAGTTTAGATACAAGAAAGAAGACTTTTACAGTGAGGGTGGTGAAACACTGGCAGAGGCTGCCCAGAGAGGTGGGATATCCTATCCCTGGAAATGTTCAAGGCCAGGTGGGACAAGGCTATGAGCAACATGATCTTGTTGAAAATGTCCCTGCTCATTGCAGAGGGGTTGGAGTAGATGAGCTTTAAAGGTCCCTTCCAGCCCAAACTGTTGTCTGATTCTGTGAAATGGGACATGATATCCTGGCTGGCAGCACTGAAGGTTGTCCTGCTTCTGCTAAAGCGAAGGGAGAAGTGTCTGCCTTTCCTAACAGGACTTGGCATCTCTCTTGGCTTGGATAACTGGAGCTGTCTCGTGCTCTACATAGTAGTGACTAACCAAGAAATGATATTTTTAAAATCAAATTCAGTAATAGAACTGTAAGTTTGTTTTACTAGCTACTCAAAATACTGTCTTTCTGCTTTCACATGTGCCTCCACTTAATAAAATAAGAGATAGGGTTTATCTAACAGTGGCAGGGAGGTAGCTCAAGGGATGGCTGCTCTTGGCAGCTGAGACTTTAATTTTTAAGACTTTTACAGCAGACAAGATGTTGAACTTCCTTTAAAGGGAGACAAAATTTCCTCATGCACACTCACCACTCCATCATCCACTCCAGCAAATAAAAATAACCACTCTGTTTATTTACTCTGAAATAGATCAGTTCAAAATGTACAGAAAAAGCAGTACAAATTTACAAATATACATAATCTGATTTTGCATTCTTCTGTCATCATACTTCGTAGTAGTCTAGTTTTAAAAAAAATTCACTTCCCTGACACCTCCTCCTCTCACCTTCACAACATTCTATCTTAATCCTTCGGTCCAAACAAGTACATGGTGGTTGGAGCTCTGTCCTCGAGCTCATCATCAACCATGATTGCCAAACCCTGAGTAAACACCATTACTCAACTACTTCATTAAATCCACTTGGCACCTCGGTATACCTTCTCCCATTGCTCTTCCACATACCACCACTCAAATCACAGGTTATTTTAGTAGCGAGACAAGGCAACAGTTGCAAGTATTTGCTATTTAGAGCTATTGGAAGGCTTGAGGAAAGTTGCTGATACAGTTGAAAATGCTGCAGTTTAAGACTGAAGGATTTACGTTGTTGGCAAAGAATGCATTTAGAGCAATTGCATCTATAAAAAAAGCTTAAATAATATTGAGGATCATTAAAAATTACTTTTAAATAAATAAATAATAAATATCAATAAATAAAGCCATTTTAGAGCGAGTGGAATTTTAGCACTCAACCTGCCTTTCAAAATAATTTCTTTGCAGGTTTTTTGCAGTTTTCAGTGAAGGCACCTCAAATAATCCAGTGCCATAAATATTTTCAATAGATGTTCAAGGACATTTTCATTCGTGTTCGTGGGAAGCATTTCAAAGCATCAAAAAGCGTGGTCTGGTTTCTTTCTTCAGAATTTACCTAGATGGGCACTCTTTTTGGAATTGACTTTCAGGCTGTTGAATATCTCTTTGGTGCCATTCTGCCACTGAAGAACAAGATCCATAGGGGTTTTCCCTTCCTGGTTTAAAAAAAGCAGAGGAAGCGAGATCTAATTTCATCTGCTGATGGCAAATACTTGTTCAATGCATCTGAATGATGTGAATCCCTTCTGCACACATGGGCTTAGACTTGCTCTCACACCCCTGAGGTCACAGTACTTTTGCTCTACAGATCTAGTCTCAGTCCTGGTCAGACCCATGATGAAAACTGGGTTTCAGTGGGTCTAAGCAAATGCTGTGACCAGCAGAACATGCAGATATTTCTTTTGTTCTAGTTTCAAGTGATTAGAAATGTATTTAGGTGCAATCTCAGTAAGACACTCTTCCGTTTAATTCAGAATTCAGGTAGGAGTTTAGTTAGGGTATGAACCACAGGAATTAAGTAGGATCAACTTCTGTGTGCAGACAAAATCTGATAGAGCAAGTGTCTGGCCTTTGGGAATGTACCTTCCATCACTGTCATACCCTGATGAGGGATAATGCTGGGAGCAGCCCCACTTGAGGGAGGTGGGCAGAGAGTAGGGACTACAGAGTGCTTCACTGAGTGTTTTCTTCCATGTCTTCTGGAGTTTTGACTGATTGTCAGTCAAAAACATTGACTGGCAATGGTAAAACCCATGCTACTTCTGCAAGGTTTGGATTTGGGAGAAAGGGTCTGTCAAGTGTTATCTTGTAAAAAGTGGTCACAGTGGTCCAGCAATGCTGCTGCAGTGGCTCTGAGCACAGCCAGGTGTGGGGCTTCTCTCTGCTCAGCCACAGGGATTTGTTGCCCAGCAGTAAGTTTAACAGCCAGTCATCCAGGTGTAGTGCTGGGGCTGGCCCTCAGCTGTGGGCTTAACAAAAAGGAGATTTCTCTTACAAGCTAAGATCTTTGTTGTCTCAGTGGTGGTTGAAGCATGGGAGTTGTGCAGAGTAAGTATCTGTCCAATATATCTTTTTAATATATGATCTATGTAATTAAAATAAATCATAGAAAGGTGTGATGTTGTCTAAGTAGCAGATAGTGGTTTCTGGTTTTAAAAGAAGTACTGGGTTTTCCTCTTTTCCCTGAACTCCCCCAGGTTACACTTTGCCTATCTCAACTCTGCTTTAATTAGCTCTGAAGTGATCTAATTAAGTCTGTTCACAATAGTCTCTCCTGGTCTTGAAACCTATGGAACTGCTCTGGTGACAAACTTATTTTAAAGCATTTTAAAATTACTTCAATTTTGTGCTATTACTTACGCAGTTCTTTAGGGTCAGGTCTGCTCCGTGCAGGATCAGGAGCCTGATAATTTTGTAGCGGTTCAGCCTCACGGCGTCGTGCATTGGTGTGTCTCCTTCCTAGAGACATGGAGCACAGCGTCAGCACTGCCAGCCAGCCCCAGCTGCAGCGGGATTCTCACAGGCCGGTGGAGCTGCGGAGGCAGAGAGCAGCATGTGGTGCTGCCAGGAAAGAGGTGTTGGTACTTACCCTGTCTCTGGCATTGAGATCTGCTTCACAGGCAATGAGGTGCTCTCCACAGTCATAGCGACCTGTTCGCACAGCCACGTGCAAGGGCGTGCTGAGCAGCTGAGGAGTCAGGGGAGGAAGTGGTCAGTGGCACGGAACAGCTAAAAACTGCTTCAGAAACAGCTACCAGATGTTATCTACTGGGTGTAAGGGTCAGCTTTTCATCTCCAATTTAAAAAGCTGCAGAGTTCCGGAAGCACGTACCTTGTCTCTTGCATTTATGTTCATCCCTTTGTCCAGTAAGAATCTGAGAATATCCAGGTTCCCTCCCCGGCATGCCCAGTGCAGAGCTGTAGAATGAAGCTTTAATAGGAAAAAGAAAGTAAAAGAATTTTAATACATCATTATAGTAAAAAAACCCACTATTTTTATCAAATTTCTAAATTAATCCGAATTAATTTTTATGCAATTTAACTTAGAGCACTTCACTGTGATCACTGAATTGTTTCTAGTAACAGCTTTTCTTATTTTTGCCCTAATTTCCGCAGTACTGTGAATTTCGCACTCTTCACACTCACTGCATATTGCTCCTAAAGACAGACCTTGGCAAGGCTGCTGGGAGGGAGGACGTGTTTTGTCTATTCTGTGAGCTTAGAAGTTATCTTTAGCCAGGTATGTGGCTGGTATGTGTTAGTTAATATTTTTTATTCAATGCCTTTTGGGTTCTAAAATGTACGCCTTTTAAGTTTATCCTTTAAAAAAGTATCGTTGAGTGTTGGAGCCCCATGTTTTAAAAGACATTGTAAGGACTTTTAATACTCCTCCTCTCTAAGAAGCACTTCTATAAATGCTTTCCCTGGTACCCATAAAACAATGAGCAGTTTTTGGAAAGAGGCATGAGTGGATGTGCATACCATGTCTTTCTGTTCAAGCTGGGCTCCAGCTTCCACCAACATTTTCACCACCTCTAGATGTCCTTCAGAGCATGCCCTGTGCAGTGCAGTGCGTTTGAACTGGCAATTGAAACAGTGCAAAGTTAGGCATTACATGTGGCACAAAGATATCTTTAAATGTCTTCTCCCCTCCTCCCTAGGATGATGGCAAATACATACTGATTCCTTTTAAAGAGCTAATACTTTTGACACCCGAAATCTTAACAACCTGATAGCTGAGAGCTGCCTACCCAGTATTTTGAAGGATGGGAGAAGTATCTGCACTATGGCATCCAGATTTGAAAGGACGCCTGTTGAGTTCCCCATCCAACATGCTACACTGTGTTTTGCAAATGCAGCTTATGGAGTGTGAGGGCAGCCACTTATTTCTGTTATTCTGCAGACAAATTTCTTATCTCCTTTTCCATAGCATTGGAAGATCACCTGTTATGGAAAATCAGGTTCTCCTGGGCACCAACAGCTTTCTTTTAAATAGAAAGACTCTTTTGAGGTAATATGACTTTGAAGGGTCTCAGTGGCCAGTAGAATACTTGATATACAAAACATCCAGCATTTGTTACTTCCCACCACCCCTTTTTTCCTCTCATAAGAGTGGAATCTACAAAACCTCATGGTAAAAGTTATTTTTGCCCTCTTCTGTAGCAGGCTTTGCATTAGGAAGAAGACTGTACCTTATCACAGACATTTGGATCCCCTTTGTCTGACAGGTATTTTTCAATTACTGGCAACTTATTCTCCAGTGCAGCTTTGAAAAATGTGGGGATATCCACAGGTCCTGTCTGATGGAAAGAATATAGAGAGCATAAATATGTGTGTCACAAACCCCCATTAATGCTTTCCCAGAATAAGGTACTTTGAAGTAACTTACAATAACTTCTGGTTCAGGTTTCTTTAAAACAGGCACTTTCACTTTCTTGCATTTTTTCTTCTTCTTCAGCTGAATAATTTTTTCAAGATCCTCCAAGTTTTCAAGTTTTGACCTGGCCTCTAATTTCTTCTTCTTCAGCTGAAACAAACCACAGAAAGCAGCAAGCTGAGCTGTGTGACCAGCTCTCCCTTTCAGGGAGGACAGCAATGTGATACTGTTCAGCTGAATTCAGTTAAGACTGGATGAACTTTGAAATAAATTGTCTGTTTAATTTTTTTTTATTTGCAGATAGGGCTAACTGACCATTAGAATAAGTTGCTACCTATGTGAGAAATTCTACCTCATCTATAGTTTTTCATATACCATTAGACCTCTTCCTAACTTCTTCTTGAGCCATAGGTTGTGATATGAATTTAGACCAGGAGTCAGGGCAGCACTGCAGTCTCTTCTGGCGTAACAATTTCAAAAATCTCATGTGCAGCTTATGAGAGCTGGAAAGCTCCTGCAGTTTTAGCTGACTTCCACCGAGTGATTTTCTTCATTTTTTTTTAAATGATGCAGCCCCTAATTTATTGGAACTGAATTCTCTTTGCTTAAAAACATACCCTCAAGTGAAGAACAAGGTTTAGAATGATCTTAGCATGGCTCTCTGCAACTGTTATTACATTTTGGGAAGCCGCAAAGAATGTCCTCAGTATCCTTGATGGGGCAGTTCAATAAATGTTTATGACCTCTCCAAACATGCTTGTAAAAAGCATCTGGGCATGGAGTCAGAGTGGGGCACTGCTGACACCAAGGGCGAATGTGTTGCCCGAAATGAGATCCCATGAGGTGTCCTTGACTTCAGAAGGGAGATTCACAAACAAGGGGTAACTCAAGGTGAATACAGATGACAGATTCTGTGCCATGGTGTGATTAAGGGTAAATACATTGGTGGCACCCTGTCATATGGTGTACAGTTTTGTCAACTGAATGCTTATTCAAGTTATTTCCACCTCTTCTTTTTATTATTCTCTGCGTTTGTGGTTTGATCTGCAGATCATTGGCCTAATGGAAAATAATTATGCTGACAGTGGATCAACTGGAAACCCACAAAGTTCTTAGGAAACTGCTTTGAAGGAGCTCAAAAAAACCTCTGTAGCCAGTAATGATGCTTCTGTTAAAGTTTAAGAAGTAGTTTTTATTCTAATGTTTCTGAGACTGACTTTCTCACTCTTCATTTTTTAGAACAAAGTCTTATTCCCCCTGCTAAACTTTATCATTTCCAAATCACTTTAAATTTTTAGGCCAGTTGATTTCTTATTCGCAAAAAGAAATTAAAGATATTACAGCTACTGTGTTTTGGGGGGAGGAAGCATCATTTCTTAGGGATCTAAGGAGAATTGTCATGCTCCAGGAATAGAAAATGGTGCTTTTCTGTAGACCAGTATGAGTTTCATTTGTACCTGTTCTTCCCAAATGTGCTGGTAAGTGTAATGCCATGTTTTCATGGTAAATAAGGCTTCTGGCTTGAGAAATGCACTCTTACATCTTTTGTGGGTTAGTTATTTTTGGTAGCAGTCGTTAGGTGTGCAAGCTGAAGGTGTCTCACTGGCTCTGCTTGTCCCCCCTCACTGTCAGCCAGCAGCAGGTGACCCCCGGGCAGCAGGAGCCCTCAGGGTTTCAGTCAGACAGTATAGGGCGTGTTTTAGGCTCTGCCTCAAAGTGCTACTGCCTGCTCCCACAGGCTGCAGAGGTGAACAGATCTCCATGGTCTCAAGTGGACTTTAGACCAACCTCCTTTCAGTCTCCCAAGGGTTTTTCTAGCTCACCATGCATGTATTTCTAGCTTAGAGGCAAAACTTCAAGGACTGCAGCGGGAAATGCACAGAGGATGATAAAAATCCAAGCAGAAAACCCAAGAGCCTACCTCTGCTTCTTGCTTTTTCTCCCTCTCATAAGCCAGATCACCTCGGGTCAATGAGTGCTCAGGGACTGTCTTTAGGTCCTCCTGCTTCTCTAATCTTACAGCAGCTTCATACTCTCCGTTTTTGAAGTCCTCAGGGAGGAAGCTGCCAGTCTCTTTATCATCCACCTTCTTCCCAGTCACCTGTAAATGCAAACATGATATAATGTGATCAGCGGATCCATGACTGCAGTAGCCACCGCCTGGGAACGTGGATTGTCTAGGGCTGATTGCACCTCATTCCTGCCCTCTCTCAGAGCATGCGACAGCCAGGGCCAGGCCTTCTGCCTGTGCCTGGGTGAACTGTGGGTGTGACTGCCTGGGGCACATCTCCTGTGCAGTTAAATCAGGTTGCTGAGTAATTTCAAGGCCGGTTTGATCCATCACTGTCAGTACCAAAGTCCCATTTATAGCAGAATGGCAGAAGCTATATGGTGCTATGCAGCAGCACAGCTTTCAGTAGTTTTCAGAAATATTTCTGATGCCCAGTTAAGTGTGTACAAAGAGATAACTTGTTAAACTTTGTAGAGGCTGTTATGTATTTTGAGAGTGGTTCATGTGGCCTAGACTGCCTTTCTGTTTGATCACCTTGTAAAATTGTATTTGTTATACAGTCTAATACAGAAGAAACCTAGCCAAAGAATTTAAGACAGCATTAACTAGTCAGGCAGTTGTATCTTAACCAAGCCATCTGGGAAACAAAACGCAGTGTTTCACTGAATCATTCCTGTTTTCCCAGTTTCTCCCTCAGATCAGACATTCTTAGTCTGAATCCTGTCCTGGAATGTCCCATTACTTGTGGTCTAGACATTATTTTTCAAAGACTCTTTTACATTGTGAACAGCAGTGGCTGTAGGAACTGTTAGTTTATTATTAGAAAACAATACTGTTATTAAGCTGTTCATTTAGTATTATAAAATACTGTCGTTTCCCTGCATTAATATGTTGTCCCAGTCCCTTATTATATTGGAATTACTTAGTGTGATCTTAAGATTACTGTCTTCTAAAAAAAAGGAAATTAAAATCAAGGACAAAGTCAAATAAATAGCTAAATTTTGGTTGGTCTTTTCCTGGTGAACTGTGCTGTGATGCCAAATCCAAACAGCTGTGTGGTTGTATCTGTGGTGAGACCCTTTCCCAAGAAAAAGTTAAAATGAAAATATAATAATGTAACAAACAGTATATAAGGGTTTGCCCCTAGAGCACAGCAGTGCTGGTAACCTGCTAGATTAGTGACAAAGGTCGTCTTTCTCTGCCTGGTCTAATGACATTGGAGAAAGAAAAGCAATTGTGAGTAAATGAAAGAAGGGTGCACCTACCAGCTCTTCTACTTTCATCATCATCGTCATGTTTGCTGGTGTTGGAAGGCTGTGCTCTTCTAGGGCTGACTCCTCCCGGGGCTCAGACCAGCTCTGCAGGGACCACCACGCTCGCTGCACTTATATATCTTTGGGAGAACTGTGCTTGTATGAGATAATCTTCCAACCTGGGAATCCAAGTATGCCCCTTGTGCTTGCCAGCTGAGAGGTGGCTCACGCTCATTCCAGACACGTTAACGAGCCAGATCTGGTGTCGAGGCAGCGAAGGGGCGTCAGCTGGGCGAGGAAGGGTGAGAGCCCCACGGTCTGACCGCACCAGGACGGGAATCAGAATGAAATGTGAGCTCATCGCTCCTTTGGCAATGACTGCACTGCTCAGCAATGCGAGTCATTCTGTGCTCCCAGTGCCCACTAGGACAGCTGTCTGTTGATACAGCATTATAACTTCATCTTCTTCTTTTTTCTTTTTTTTTTAGTTGACATTCAGATGACTGTAAGACACTGGAAAGGGTAAGTGGCTTATGTACAATGCTCATATCAATATCTTCCTGATAAATGGATTACTACCTCTAAAGACTCAAAAAGCCATTATTTTCATTGCTATTTATTCTTGGATGATAAACACTTTTAGGGGAAAGGTTTTTTCTCATCCTGATGACCGTCTTCTATATTTGTTGGAAGGAATTCTCTGAAGGGATTACTATAACAGAATGATGTCTCTGGTGCTAAAAGGGCCTATGACATGATCAGTTACAATCAGTGTAAGATATCAAAACAGTAAGATTTGCATTTTTCCCGACCCTTGTCAGTTATTGTAAGTCAAATAATAAATTATGTCCTATTATGCAAAATAAAAAAAAAAAGGAAAACTTAATACTGTTTTCTCAGGCAATATTTTCCTTCTGGATATGAGAGAATAGGGGCCCAGAACTGATTTGTTTATTTTTTAGGATGAGATACACCAAAAAATATGCAGATAATGTGTGTGTTTTGGGGAAAAAGAGCTATTGAATCCTTTGGGAAAGCTCTTCTTATGCCATGAATCAGAGTCATCTGGAATCAGGAGAATGATCACCAGCAAAAGACAGTTTTATAAGAGGAAGGTGCACTAATCTTTGCATTCAAAGAGTGTGGATAAATGCCAAGAAACATCAGTTCTGTGACTGTGCAGTGCCTGGGGCTCCTGTCGGGTGAGGTACGCACGTCACCTGGCTGAAATGAATACAGCAGCCCAGGTGCTCCAAGTATGACATGTACATCAGTGCTTCACCAAATCGAGACCTATCTCGGGTGTTGTTTATATCATTAGCATCATTAGCATGCTGCATTCCTGACATTGACCTTTCAAGGTGTCTCTCCTCTGAACTATCTCCCAGTAATCTGAGTACATCCAAACTTGTCTTCTAGTGCCCATCATACCTATGCCCTCCCTTTCCCTGAAATGAAGCTGGACATCAGGTGGTTCCTTTACCACTCAGAATATATATGACATTAGGGGATGAGTCCCAGAACTAAAATAGAGTATGTGCTAGCAACACAACCTTTCAGAACATGTTTTTCCAAACTTAAGTGCAGCAATGCTATCATTCCCCCCTAGTGGTACGTTCTGATTTACACTGCCAGGCTTTTTTCTCACTGCAATTTTGTACTCCTGCTAAATGTCTCTATGACAAGAGGCAGCTCTGGCTTTTTCTTGTGCTGTAACAGCTTACCTCAATCTGTTCAGTTCTGTGACTTTTACTGTGTCTTAAAATCCACAATCCTAACAGGTTGGCTGCATAGAGTGCTTCTAGTTTAGTGGAAACAGATCACAGCAGAGACATGATGCAGAAAAAGAAATGTAGAGGTTTGCCTTTATAACAAAAACTCTTTAAGGAACTGTGAACTTCCTCTGGACTTGTTTTTTTGAAGCTTACTTTTCCCTTTTTTTGCTTTCCCTTTTTTTTGTCTTTTTTAGCAGACTGATACATAAAACTGACTCAGTAAAACCTGAAGTGGAGCTTTAAGTGAATAGATCTTCCCCTGCAAATGGTACATAAATCCAGAGCCAGAGTAGCTTTACAGGAAACCTCAGTGCTCTGAGGGGAAACAGAAACCAAGTTTTCATGAGTGCTACCACAACACCAAAGCTTATTTATCTTTAAAACATCCCATCCCTGATGACTAAAAGAATAATAAAGAATAGAATATTCCTTGATTATCCCAAGTTTCTATTTTAAAATAATGGCACCCAGAAACCCACTTTAACCAAAGGCTGGGATCTAAATTAACCTAACAGTAAATGCTTTTAGGCTGAATGTCATGTAAACAAAGGCAACACTACTGAAATAGCAGAAATGCACCGATTTGTATCAGCTAAGACTCTTGGCTTATCACTATTGCTTAATATTGGAGCGGGAAGTAGTGTAATGAGCTTGTAACCTTGTACTGGATGGTAACCACTCAATCACCTTTCATCAAGTGATTTCTCGTTAAGGTGGTAATAGCAGATGGCCGGTGGGCGACGTGTAACAGGAATCTGAAAAACTCTTGCCACTCCACTGAAGGATAAGGGCAGAGCAATCATCTGCAAGGTGTGAGGCAACTGGATATTGTCACAAAAATCCTCCACAGAGAAAACACGAAAGGACAGTAGGGTCAGCATGACAGGGAGAAAACTGTGGCACACCCTGTTCCCTGCTACCAAAAAGGAACTGTCTGACTGGAGTAAAGAATGTTTGTAATTAATTTTTTTAAGTGATTAATGTTGGAGTGAACATATCACGTGTGATTTAAATGATATTGCCGCCTGCTGTCAAGTGTGCGACCATCGTGTTTTCACGGTGTCACTGCTCTACTCGTCTAGGTTACATTTTCCAGCACTCTTCCCTTGGCTCTGTCCATGCATCCACAGATGCTGCCCTTGGATGCTACCGTGCCTGGCTGCCTGCTGTCCTTTTCCTGCTGCTAAGTAAGTAAAGGTATGAAAAAATCAGTTGCTGGGGAGCGGTTATGTTATAACCTAAGAGGTTACTGAGCCAGCAAACTGTTCTACACGTGTGCAGTCAAAGATAAATTCACAACCAAGGTACACAGAAGAAGTAGCAACCCACAGATTACTCCCCCTGGATTAGTGATGTGTTGGCATGTAATGGCTTGTTTATTTTGCAGTATGTGTGAGCATCCAGCACGCCTCATATATCCACATGCAACAGAGCAGTATGTAATTGCACATTGCAAGAAATGCATTTATTTCCTCCTCTTTCTTTTCAGCTGTTGTTTTCCATAAAAGGCAGGAAACACTTATTTGCCTAACATATACTCTTGGATACTTTTGTCAAAAAGGTAACTGATTTGGGCATGAGTTAACTATGATATGATAATTGTAGCACTAATGTTCTAACTTTTTCAACATAGGGATACATAAAAAGTGGTCAGAGAATTGCTACATCATCTGATTAGAGACTACTTATCAATGTGTATTTTTGTGTCTAAAAGTGCTAAAGGGAAGTACATTGTCTTCTCAGGAAAAAATCCCACAAAACTTTTTCACCTAGGAATATTAAGCTAGTCAAATACAAAATTAGAATGAAAGAAATTATTGAATTAAAAGATGAGGTTACAATTCCATTTCATCAGATTGTTATTGAAGAAACAAAGAATTCATAGTCTATCGGGTTGCTGGTCTGGCCAACACAGTTCTCTGGTGTCAAAACTCAAACCAGCAATGAGTTTCCCATCTAGGAAAAGCTTAAAAAAGTTTCTTCAAATTACACAAGGGTTGGGGATTTCACATAACAGAAAAAAAAAAAAATACAGCTGTGATTTCTATTTAAAAACAAGGTATTTGAATGCATCTGAGGCTGTGAGCTTTATCATGATGGCATTTCTACAACACGTGAATCTAGATAATTCATCTTAATGGATCTCAGCTAATAAGTAAGTGCGGCAAAACACATCAGAAGGGTTGTTATCTGTGGTCAAATGGGTTTATCTCTTGGCTGCTTGCCTTTCTAGTTAGCAGTATAGGTCAGGGTCCTTCTGCTCTAGCACACCCGTGCTAATGCTGTTCACGTAACCTCTGACATTTGTGTGCAGTAGATGATGTACATTATTCCCTCAGCTACTGCAAAAAGGCTTTTCTGTGAAAGTGTGGAGTTGTCTTAAAGGTTTCTGCCATTCAGAAATACTCCAGAACAACCCCAAGTCAGGCAGGGAAGGAAAAGTGCTTAAAGTAGAGAACAGTGAGTGCCTGCCTGCAAACCTTGGCCTCCTTAGTCATGATCCAGCACTGGCCCCTTGCTCTCCAGCAAAGCATAGCCAGTAGTTTTGAATGACAGCAAGGGAGAATCCATCTTCTCTCTGGAGAAGCTGTGGCATTTTTAAACTTTATTTTTATTTAGAACTTCACACTGTCTAACTTAAAGCCCCCAGTTATTGAATCTTGGTATAACTTCACCTAAAATCTCCTAAGTACACTCCCTCATCCCTGTAGTGCAACGCCTTTTTTTCTCTGTAAGTGTAGGGGGCTGCTATAGTTTTGGGTGATAGAAACATGCCTCTGAAATGCTGTATAGCTTGCACAGGACAAAATCCTGGTCCTAGCTGTCCTTCTCTCAACTTACATAGCAAAAGTAGCTGCTCAGGAGACACTGGAGAGCTCCATTGGGCAGAGTGCAAGACTTCACAGGCTGCACCAGAGGAAGTGATGGTCACTTGCAAGTGGCTGCTTCTATTTTAGGAATTCCCCTCTGCAAAGGTGTCAGGTTTTGTGTGGCATTCTTGACAGCAGTGACGAAATAACACCCAGCCATTGCTTTTCCCTGTAGCCTTACATTAGAGCACACGTTGAAGTAGTTATCCAACAGGTTTCCCAGATCGTTCTCCAGGCAGAATCAACCAAATTGCATTCCTCCCAAGGGGAGACTTTGGGAAGCCATCTAGTCCAAGTTTCTGCTCAAAACAAGGTCAAAATTGAACTCAGGTAAGGTTGTTCCAGGCTTCATCCAATCAGATCTTAGAAACCTCCAAGGAAAGAGCTCTCATAACCTCCCTGTCCATCCTGATCCAATGTCTGAGTATCTCCATAGCGATTTTTTTTCCTTATATATAGTTGAAACTTCCCCACTTTCAATTTATGATCATGGTGTCTCATTCTCTTCCCACAGACCTCTGTAAAGAGCCTGGCTCTGCTTTCTTTGTAACCCCTTTGTAGGCTGCTTTTACTTTCCCTGAAACCTTGTCTTCTCCAGGCTGAACAAGTCCAACTCTCCCAGCCGTTCCTTAGCCAGTGAGTGCTCCAGCCCCCAACCATCTCGGGACTGATTTTACTTCATTGTTTGGACACGTGATGAAAATACTAAACGATGTTGTACCAGGAACTGATCCTTGTGGGAATCTGCTGGAAATAGTTCCACTCGTTACTCTCACCACTTTGCAATCTGTCAGCGAGCCAACTTTTAGTTCTTCCAAAGTGCATCCTTTTAATTCCCTACAATGCATGCTTTTTAATCATACCAACATATGCCATGAAATGAAATGCCTTTGGCAAGGCCCAAGTAAACTGCATTAACATGAAAGCTACTCTCAACCAGACCTTTCATTCTGCAAAAAGACACTTTTTAAAAAATATTTGCTTGGCATTCAGCCCCACAGATTGACATCCGTTTTGTGTAACATGTCTGATTCTTTCTTGATAAAGCTTTGGTTAACTCTTCCCCCTGTTCTCCCAGAACTGAGTCAGGTCAGCCAGCCTGTTGTTAATTCTTCCATCATTTTCAGCCAGTCAAAACTTCTTGGGAGCTAAGAAAAAATGAAAAGGAGCTTCTCTGCTTTTCTGGCACTGGAGCTGGCCTGTGAGATCTTTGGATGCAGCCCAAGGGGATGCTCTACCTGAGGGAGATTCCTGCTTCTTGTGAATAAAAGGGAGCTCAGGGAATCAAGGTGATAAAGAATTGGATGGATTTTGCTTTAAAATACGAGAATGGTTTCGTAAAGCATTGAGATTGCAATCTCTTAGCAAAACAGTAGTGTGTCACAACTCTGTTATAAGACATGCACTCAGGCAGCCTCTCTCTTTCTCATTTATTGGAATCATATCCACTATGATGTTAGAAACATCTTGAAGAGAATTTTAAAATCACAATTACCTGGAAAAAATAACCCTTTTACATTTTTATTTTGGGGAAAAAAGATTTGTTGTTTGCGGTTTTGTTTTTGCTTTTAACATTTTGCAATTAAAATGTAAACGCATAAATCTGCTTCACATTAAATTTGCTATTTCTCCCCTTTCATGAGATTTCATTGACAGTAAGATATCATTGGATTTTTATCCAGGCTGTTTTTAACAAATATCTCCTTTGATTCCTATAATACCAGTGAGAGTGTGAGAATTTCTGGCCTCTTGTTATTTTTTCCTTATTTTTTGTGAGTCCTTTTACCCAGCGTTTGAATTAAAAGTAAGAGAGACGAGGTTTTTCTTTCAGACTTAGTGTTTATTAGTTCTTATCAGCGGCACAGCTGCATGGAATGTGCCTGCTTAGTTAACAGGGCAAAAAAGGCTGATGAAATGGTGAAGAATCCTCACATCCAAGGTCATTTATATCTCAAAGTATCCGGTTAACAAGTGCCAACTAATACATTTATACTTTTAATCCAGTAACCATTGAACCTACGTTCTGCACTGTGGATTTTTTCACCCAATGACAGGACACCAAGAGAGGTGAAGAAAAAGGAAAGAAAGAACAAAAAGCCAACACCCAAAACCCTCCATCTTGTTGCACACACCTATATGTATATATATTACTAAATTTCTACATTTCTACATATTTCACCCAGTTATATAATTTTACTTACACAGAAACAATCCCAGCGTTATCACACAATTTAGGAAGTCTTTCCCAAAGTCTCAAATCAAATGCAGTATGCTTTTGGAGATCACTGCCTGCCAGCACTGAGAGGCTGAGACTGTCAGAACCTGGGATTCCAACATCAGTGGAAAAGCATTGATGCAAATTTGGAATTATATTACATCGTATGTTGGTCATCTTCTTGGGGCTAGAGGGTAAGTATTTCTGTGACTGCAAATAGGATAAGAAAATCAATTTTCTCTTTTTTGTCAGTTTGTTATAGGTATATAGCATATAATAAAACAGAAGTTTGAATTTCATTTTAGAGAAGAGAGTAAGTAAAAAAACAACAAAAAAAGGGCAAGCAAAAAAACCCAAATGTACCTTTTCCTCTAAAGTTTCATTATCAGAGACAAATTTATGTTATATGATGAATTTGGAGAAAAACCTTGTGCCCTTCTGTAACACAGAAGTTTTACAGGAGTCTGTTGTGAATCTGGCATGGGGTTTCTGTATTCTGTTTCATTTCAGGTTCGGAAAGTGCAGGGAGTGCACGAAAAAGGAGAAAAGAGGAGTGAAAGATCTAAGTCAGTTTCTCTGGGTCTGCAAACTGCAATGTATTCATCTGCAGACACTATTTTTAGTAAACTGTTATTTCACAAGGGAAAATACTAAAAATCCCCCCCATAGCTATTTTGTCTCAGCAAAGGCATCTTCACACCACAGCCAGCTGGATAAGGAGACCACGGGGTAGGCCTTTTCCCAAAAAATCTCTTGTAGTCCAAAGGAGCTAGAGAGGTGACTAGGCTGTGACCAGGACCAGCCAGTTCTTCCTGAGGCTCTGCCCACATCTAATTCACATACCCTGTGAGAAATTTTCTGTGAGCTCTGCTTCTTTTCTCATTTTTTTCAGACCATTTGTGTGGCAAAGACAGTGCAGGCATAGGCTGTTCTCATTCTAAAATCATAGAGCGGGAAGTTCCTTCTTTTTTCTCCCCCTAGGGCATCGAGAGAGAGGATGCAGGACAGCATTAATCCAAATGAAACATTAAATTTCATGGTAAAGAAGTGTAAAAACAAATACATACTTTCCTTTTTCTCATGGATACAAGAAAAAAACTAAGAAACTGAGACACTGAAGGGCATTGTCATTTTTCAGTGTCTAGTTTTTCTGATAGCCAGGGGTTGTGGCTGGGTGACCAAAGGAGGGAATACATTCCCAGAGGTTCCTGTCTGAATGGCAATGAAGAGGCCACTGCCTTCTCTGACACTTGGATTGTCAGACCACTGACCCAGACCACTGGGTTGTCTTTATTTCAAGTGAGTGGCCAGTGAATTCTGGTGAGTAACCTTATGTTTTCATGTGGTGGTGTGTGATGAGGAAGGGAAAAGGCATTGCTTCCCCACTAAGCAGCATGAGTCAGAGAACTAGTTCGGATGAAATGAGAAATCACCAGGGGCTTTGCCAAGAAACTGCAGCTTGTGAAACATGGCACAGTTTGGCTAGTTATTTTGTTCTCTTCATACAGTCTCTCTGCAGTTCTTAGTTTTGGCAGAAAGTGGAAAAGAAACATTGAAACATTGTATGCCTAGATTCCACTGGGCTCCTGGCTTTCTTGAAGCAAGGAAGGGTTGGGCATCTCTGACGGACTACAACTTTATCTGAATTCCAGCTCAAATACGTATAGAAAAACTCTTTCCTTTTCTTCTTCAATATTTTTAAGCCTTATTTGTCAGAGGCCAAACACATGGTCACAGTCTGAACTCTTAGGTTTGTGTGTGCTGGCTCAGAATGCCAGACTGCTTAGGTTAGAGCCAGGTACAGGTGAATTTGTGGTTATCCTCTCAGTTTCCTGTTGGGGTTTTCTCTTGTGGTGTTTGATCACAGAAAGCAGTAGATATTTTTTCCCTGTCTTTTGAGGGGAAAAAAAATTCACTTGAGACGTATATGACATTTGTCACCTCCTGTCTGAAATCCCTACAGGTGACCTACAGACCTGCACAGATGGAAGATAGAAGAGATGTTGCTTTGATCAAAAGCCAGTCAATCAATTAATCAGGAGCAAGAGAAAAACTGTATTCCAAAAAGAGCCAGAATAGAGCACTGTCATGTGTTTTGAACATCTAGCCAGCACTAACACCACTGTTGGTGTATTCTACATCCTACAATGGCCATTTGATTTTTGAGGTCTACTCCCATGTGCAGCCTCTGTTCTACACGCACAAACACTGGGAGTTCATACACAGGCTCTGGAATACCACTTCTAGGAAAACTTGAAGAAATGAATCCCAACAGTATGCATCCATGCTTCCCTCAACTTCATGACTGAGATTTCTTGGAAATTTGTATAGCTTAGTGTTGATGAGACCGGGAATTGTGCAGGTTTCACTAAGGATTTTTAAGGCAGGAAGAGCACCACATTCTATATCAACTATAAGTTACTGATGAGAGGACAAAAGCATCCTCTCATCTGCAATAAGTGTTTGGTGGAATGAGCTCTCAAGGCAGTACAGCATCATTCACAGTGACACAGTGCTGTGAAGCAGACCTCCAGCCTGTTGAACCGAATGAATTAATCCCAAGCAAAACATTAGACCCCTTAGTGCCAGCTGATTGAGAAAGTCAAGCCTACTACTAAAAGCACTTTGCAAGTGCAGGGGGCTTTCAACTTATGATTTGTACAACCAGAAACTAGTGGGGCAAAATAGTAAATTTTAACCTTCAGATGAAAAATGTGCAGATGAAGCAGTTCCCAGATGAAAAACATAAGGCCATAGTGCCAGATTTTACTTTTACTGTCTGAACAACCTTTTAGAAATGAGGAATAGTCAGGTGAAGGTGATTTTTCCAAGGACAGAATTTCTAGACCACTGCAGCATTAAAATGCTCAGATTTGAATTGCCTTGAATTAAGCATCAAGCAGCTGCAAATGTTGTGTGGTCCCAGGCACTGCAGAATGCATGCTGGGGTGCCTGTTCACTGCTGCTGAAGGGAAACAGTCATCATACATCTTCCCATGTGAGCTGTAAGTTAACAAAAAAAGAAAAAAGGAGGACAACTTTTACGCTTAGTATAACATGATGAAAGCATATTCACAGTTGTAATAACTTATGACTTTGCTGCTTAATTTTCTATTGACTCTTCAAAGAACTACTTTTTTTTACTAAGCTGCATAAGCAATAGTGCACATGCTCATTATGTTCTTGGGCAAGACATTATTCTAGACAATAGATGAAAGCAAATCCAATTTTTCTTTTCTCTTTGTTACAGGTTGGTAAATACTTAGCTATCGACCCAAGAAAAGCAGCAGCCGTGCTGTCTGGATTATCTCTTTACGTTTTTGCTGCAGTATGTCACCTAGTTCCTCTAAAATTTATGGCACCTGTACCCAAAGCCCATAGCCCCCATCAGAACTTTTGATACATGCATGAAAACAATGATTGCATGTTTATTTGTTGGCTGGTAGTAACAGAATGAAGACATTGAAAAAGCTGTCTTTTTCCCTGGGTGCCAGTAGTTATTTATAAATAAAACTAGGGAAAAAAGGTAATACCATGAGTATGGGGTTAAAATGTAATTTTATTTGCTTGTAATTACAGCTGCACATTTGAGAAGGGCACCTTTTAATCTCTTATCAAAGCATTCTATTTTTCTTTGATCTAACTATAATTTATTGAGTGCATTTGCCACCGGCACCTGTAATCCTTCTTAAAATCCTTCTATGCATCCCACTTTCTTCCAGGCTGGCCTTTTTCTGTCCATCATGGTGAACACATTCTCCCTTTTGTTTGTACGTGCACCTTCCATTTGTCTCCAGTGGAGTTAAAGGCACTCACATACAAATGCACAGTCCTTTGAAGTGTATGTTTTCTTTGTATTTTGTTTCACATGATCATTAATTAATATGATTATTTGCCACTTAGGAAGATCTCAGTTATCTATATTAATGGAGCCTTTAGAATGGGGGGAAAAAGCCCCCAAACATTTTCTTGCTTGTTACTGTCTAAGAACAATGGCAGGGACATGTAGCAGCTTTCACCGAGTGATAGAGTTTCATTGGCATCCTTATGATATTTTTAAGTAAAGAAAAACTAAAATGGGAAGTTTTGAATCTGCAAAATGTTGCCTCTGTCACCTGTAAATGCCAAAGTAAGTGGCCTGAGTAGTTTGAAGCAATCCCATAGTTGTTTTGTACTTGCAGTGAAGTGCTGGTCTGCTTTATACACACAAGGCATTTTGCATTTATGTACTGTCCCAAAACCACTGACTTGGCCCAGAAGTCCTCCAGTTGAAGTGTACACTGCTGAAAATGGTATCTAATACACCCTGAGACTAGAGTACCCATTTCTTACTGAAAATAAAACCAAATACAGTGGGCCATAGCAATTACTTAGCCATCAGAAATCATGAGGGGATTAGAAACCAACTCAGAAACAGAATCAGGAAACATGCAGGCTCTTGGTCTGAGTGTATCTCCACGATCATTACAAAGTTACAGATGGGTGGAGTCAGTCCATCTGGTGCCTGTAGATTTTTTTAACATACAAGCCTAAAAATACAAAACAGAACTGATGAATATTTTAAGTTTTCTTACTGCCAACCTTTCATTCAAGCAAATAATTCAATGGTTTTGGGATGAAATGGTAAATTTTCCCTGTGCATTATAGAATATTATTTCTCTTTTCAGGTAGTATAGGTTTCAGTTCATAACTTATGTGAGTTGAAGTCTGTTGCCTAAAATCCATAGTCTCCTGAGACATCATAGATGAGTTTGAAGCTTCCCCAATTATCAGCTCTTACCTTCAAGTGGCTAAAACCCAGCTGGCTGAAGCTAATATGTCCAAAACACAGATGAAGCTTACAAGAGAAGCCCTCAAGCCATTCCATTGCAATGTAAGAGCATCATCAGTTAAAAACAGAAGTCCCAAGATCATAGGTTAGTCTGCCTTTTGAAAACCCAGTAACCATGAAATAGGTGCTGCCTTCAGCATCTTGGCAGAAGGCTGTTCTGTGGTTGTACTGGACTTGACCCTGGTTGCCTTAGTTTCCTTAAGATGAAAACCAATGATTTCACCCTCTTTGACCAGCACACAGCAAATTTATCTCGCTTTTGTCCTGCTGGCTGTGTGCTGTCAGCCAGTGAGATGGCTCATGAAGATCTGTCACATGAAGCAGAGCATCCATATGGAAATCATCCCTAGATGCAATAAAATTACCACAAGCCACCACGCTGAAATGCACAACTTGTCTCTGTGCCAAGGCTTTTCACTTCTCTTTCAGGACAGTATTTTCCTAAATTAATTAAACATAAAAACTCAACCGCAAGGCTTCCCAGCTGACAAGGGCAAGTTACTAATACCAGTCCTGCTCACAGGAAAGAAAATGAAACTTCTCTGAAGTTTCCCCAAGTACTGCTTGTTCTGAACATGGATTAGTTTCCACAGTCATCTCTTCCCATCTTGCAGGGACAGTTGTTTGTGAGATTTCTGCTGGGCTGAAGTAGTGCAGAGTTCTCTTCTATCTTACCATAGTTCCTCTCTCATTAAGATGGCTTGAGCACAAGGGTTGAAAGGGAATAGCTCCTAATAGTACCTTTTAAGAAATGGCAGGATGTATTTATTAGTCATAATAGTCTCAAATGAGAAAGAGGAGCTGAGTAATTGTGAGAAGCATCAGTCAGAAGTGGACAAACTCAGCTACTCCGAGGAGCTGAACAGGGAGCTTCAAACACACTTCTTGATCAGAGAAAGTGCAACACCACCCCCACAGCCTCTGGAGCTGCAGGTTCATGGAGCCCTTAAGTCTAGGGAAAACATGTAGGGTTAGAAGTTTGCAGGGTTTTGGCTGAGGACTAAACCTCAGCAGCTGTTGACTCCCCCTTCTACTGTGTCTGCACAGGGAACGCAAGACCTTCACACTAGAAATTATTCCCAGTTGCAGCTGCTGGATATTCATAACAAATGTCTAATGGCTAAAACTGTGTGCTGTGGACAGTGTCACCTTTCATGTCATACAGGGACAATTGTGTATTCTCCACTGTGGCTGGGATGTGTCATCCTAACATCATCTGGAGCTGTACTCCCAGACCAGGAACTGCTGTCGCTGAGCAGTAAGTTCAGACCCCTGCTGATGATTTCTTTGGATCAAGTTACTCTTTTCTAACACTGTAGAACTGTAGCTGCCACTGTGTCTCACTGCAAGAGAGAAAGTGTAATTGTAGTAGCCCTGTCTATGAATTGCACTTAAACCAGGTTTGATTCCAGGTTATAGCAGGACAAGGGACATGTGCATCCCATTCCAGAGTGCTTGCAAGTTTGTGCTTCCAGAGGCAATGTGCCTTTTGTGATGATATTTGGTATCATCATGAGAAAACATGAGGAGGATTGATTCTGTTGATGAATGGAGGTGGATGAACTGCTGCCAACCAACAAGTTTCTGCTGGGTTGCTCTGAAATGCCTTTCTTCAGAATCACAGAATATTCTGAGTTGGAAGAGACCTACAAGGATCACTGAGTCCAACACTTACGTGAATGGCCCATATAGGGATTGATTTGGCATTATTAGCAACATGCTCCAACCAACCGAGCTTCAAGTAATCCTGAATCAGTAATAATAAGTAACCCTTCTGGGAAGAACATGCTTTCCACTGAATTACACAGTAGAACTAACCTGAAATAATGTTTCTGTGAATCAATCAATTTTCCAACCTTTAGAACTTTGCAATCTTACAAAAATCTTCTTTTTTGTTAAGATACAATGAGATGCCACAAAGAGCCTGAGGAGCTGTAAAGCACAGAGAAACCACTGTAGTGTGTAGGGGTGAAATGCCAGCGAGTAACAAAAAGTGCAGTGCACCCCATGCATCGGAGCTGGTAGGGACACACACTGCACCAGCTCTGTGTGGGCTCCAGTGCCTTCAGGGCACTTTGCTCCTCACACAGCTGATTGTGTGTCCTGTTCAGACACATCCTGGATGTGCTGGACTTAGTGAAAATACCTGGAACAATTCTGTTGTGTGCACAACAGCTTGTCTGTGTTCAACAGCCAAATAACCAGAGGTTTCCTCTTGAAGCAGTAGGTTACATATTGCCATCCTGAATCAGTAGAATTGGTGCATGGGATAATCATATGTGATTCTCTGTCTTTTCGCAGCTCTAAATGTAGATTTGATGGACAGACATTTGAACTCAGGCTCAGACAGAAGAGAAGGAAACATCACTTGCTTTCTTTGCTTTGTAAGAGAAAAAATATTAGAGGCCAGTGCCTTTCCAGTGGAAAGACAGGACATAGTGCATTAGATGCTATCATCCTTTAACAGGTTCTGGGATTATTTTTGAAATGACAAAAACAACCAGATGAGTTCTTTCTTGTTTACAGGACAACTGTTCTCACAAAATAAATCCAGCAACAAAGGGGAGTGGCAGGGAAAGATGGATAGTATTTGGTTTCACTAACAGTCTAGTCGGATTAAAATATCCCCCCTATATCTGACCCTCAGGGTGTGTTGCTGCTCAAGCAAAGCCAAGTTGCATAATGTTCAGCCAAGAGAGCACCAGTTTTGGACTGATGTGTTGAGGATGAGATTTATTACAACATATTTATGCGTATAGAACCAGTTTAAAGAAGCACTGCAATATTTGCTATCACGTAGGGAAATGGCCTCACCCTGCAATGCACTCGGATCTCTTGCCTGGTGCTGAGTCACTACACTCCAGCAGGAGTTAATCAGAGCTGGGAGCTTTGGATGTCTTAGGGTTTGCCTCATACAGAGCGTGATGCACAGGATCCCACTGACAAACCCTCCTTCTCCCCTGCAGTTTAATTCTAGGATTTGCCACTGACACGTATTTTGTGACTCCTTTTGTCATCACACACATAAATTAAGGTGGAATTCTTACAGAGAGATGAGGGGTAGAAGTCCTTTTTTGAGCAGTTTTGCCATAGCTAATAGAACTTTTTCTCATGCAAAGCAGAAAAACAGTGTCTGTCCCACAGGAAAACTAAAAGTTAGCAGACCTTTGAGTCAGTAATGCCTCTTCTCCTTTCTCTGATATGCATCCTCCCTCTTGACATGTACTGACTTAATCTTTCCCTTTATAATGGAGCAATCCCTGAAAATATTATATTTCTTAACATTTACAAAAACCTTGTCTCTCAGTTTGGCTTGGGCTTTGTTGAAGAAAATGATCTTAGAAAGCTGTTGAATTGAATCTATCACTTCATTGATCTGTATTTCTACATCAACTTACATCTGTTACGGAAGAGCATCAAATATTTTAAGGAGTATTCCAGCTCAAATTCACACTCTGAACTGCCAAGAAATAATAGCAAATTCAGAAACTTGTTCAGAATTTAAATATATAGGTTTTGGCTTTCATGTACATGAGAAGAATCCTTCCCAGTCCCTCTGATGGTGGCATTGTGTCTGCACCTACGAATGTCACAAACAGATCATACCAAAACCATTCAAAATATAATTTCTTAAATTTACAGTCACAATATGATTCACCATGAATTCCATTATACTAAAAATAAGAGGAGTGGTGATGAATTGTATTAAATGCAAATATACACTTTGCTCTTTCCTGTATCTCTACTATTCCTTCAGTGTTTCTTTTATAACCTTTCTAACAAGACAGTGAAAGTGAATCTCTAATTCATAACCTCTAATCTTGATACTATATTCTATCATACTAAGGTGTTCCTGAAATAAACCCCTCTAGTTTTTTATGCCATTTGTATTCTCCAAATCCCACCCACGTAATTGGAAGCTTTTGAGGCATAGTATGTGTGTTCACATCACAACACAAAAGACAGGTATCCACAGGCTACAGAATTGTGGGGCTTTAATTTACGTAAGGTAGGAACTTATAAATCACAAGATACTTCTCTGTGATAATATGATTTAACATAATTTATTCACATCCACACCATATCTTCTTAAAGCAATCAGAAACACTTCTATTTGCTCATCATTGTATTTTCAATAATTGGTGTAAGAGTTTATTAGCATATTAGGAAGTATTGATCAAGTAAGCTGTTTTTAATCAGAAAAATGGTCATTACAGCTCACAGATAGTTAAAATTACAACAATCTTTATAAATAATCATTAACTGTGTTCTTTTGTTTTAAATCCCAGCCACCCCTGTGCTCTGCTGGCAAGCTGTGCTGAACCAGGTGTTTTTACTAAGGACCAGGGACCAGCTGCTCTTCTGGTAGGTAGCTCGTAAGAGAGGAGGAGACCAGACCATCTCCACTGAGAAAGCAAGCAGGAGTGGAGCAGCTTTAGGTGACAGCAGACTCCTGTTTAGCCCTGAATTGAGGTAAGTGCTACCTTTATTTTGGGCTACCGTTGAGGGAGATCTGCTTGCGTTGTTTACACTGATACACTGCAGTCTGTTTACTGTGTTTAATTGTCATTTATAAGGTGCCCCACAGGAGTTGTGCTTCGAGATTATTGCCTTTGTGATCTAAGGTGTTGTGTAGAAGTTTAGACTTCTGTTTGGTGTTTGGAATCTGTTCTTTAACTAGCTGTCTTTCCCCGGGGGGACTGATCAAAAAAAAAAAAAAAGGTGGTGTAAAAACTTCACATACTTCTGTAATTGAAACTGTTTGCTTGGCTTCTAAGAGTTCCCTAAGGTCTAGGACAGAAGATAATTCAGAGGAGAGGTTGGGTATAGCACCTGTTATCTGTAGAGCAGTGATAAAGGAGGTAACATGTGAATAGAAACCTGAAGTTTGTGTGATGGACCACTTGTTGCTCTTCTGCAGGAGCAATTTCTTCAGGGGGATGAAGGAAAAAAATCCCGTGTTTGCTTTTTTTTATAGATCTGCCTTTGTCTGCTACAGCCTTCTAGTTCTTCATTTGAAAGAAAACAAACCCTTGAATATTCAGATGGCCAAACTAACATTTGCCAAAAAAAGCCTCCTCTCTCCCTCCCTTAAAAACCTGCTGTAAATCTGAGTTCATTACACCCCTTGTTCCTCTTTGATCCCAGTTCCTCCCATCAGGCTGCAGAAGAGATGAACTAAGACACCACTGAGGCATGAGGGCTGTCCTGAGACCTCCTACTTGTTGCAGCATAGCTATGAAAATTACTGCCAAGTGTTCCAGGGGAGGGGGAAAGGGGTGTGGGATGCTTGCATTGAAGTGTTCCCAGCCTCCCACATGCAGAGAAGTGCTGGAGCGGGGCACAGAGCAGCTCTGCACCTGCCCCCATGTGCCCTCTGCTCCAAGGGCTGCATCTCCTCTCATGCTCAAGGGCTGAGTCCTGGAGGCAGCAGGTTCCTCTGTTTCTATTACTTTGGAAAGGGCAGCAGTTGTGTCTGGAAAGTGCCTGCTGGCATCAAGGCGTGTTTTGACTGGGAGTACTCCAATATCCGCCTCAGTGCTTATTCATAGGTAGTCAGGAGCACGAAAACCATGTTTAGTCAAGTTGCCAAACACAGCATATGTGAAGAAGCTTGATTTTTGTAGATATTTTTCCCTTTTGGTCTTGCTGTTTCACCAGAGTTAGAGGGATCTCCAGCACTCTTCAGTCTCTGCCTCTCTGTAGCCACCAGCAGGGCTTTGCCAAAAGCCTAATTTTATAATTGACTTTTCTGAGGGATCACAGGCCTACAGACAGGGCGGGGGACTGTGCCTTCTAGCTGTGCTGGTACATTGTGACTTATCTTCCCCCTGAAATGTTTAGAAACATCACAAATTGTTTTGTACCTCCTGTACCTGTACCCTGTTACTTCCGTGGCACCCAGGGCAGATGAGCTGGATGACTAAACCGTGCTTGGCTGCAGGTGACAGCCAGAGCCTTCCTGTGACTATCCAGCAGTGCTAGCTCTCCCCAGCTCCTTGTTACAGGCACCCTCCGCGCAGACACTAATTGTTCCTTTCCTGTCCCCTGGCAGCAGCCAGGCTGCAGAGGAATAATGCACAGCAAATAGTTTGACTCATGCGCACCTTTAGCCTCTCTGCTCAGCAATGAGACCTGCATTTGCACATCAGCTTACGGAGGAATGATTTCCATAGCAACAGCCAGGATATGTGGGATACTCTGAATGCCGCCTTGGAGAGCATATAAAGCACCTTCTTAAGAAATAACTGACTACGTGGCCTCTGAAAAAAAAAAACAACACTCACAGTTGGCTACGTGAAGGGAGTGTGTTGTGTAATTTTTTATGTTTTTTTTAAGAAATATTATATTAGTGCGGTTTTTTGATATCACTTTTTAAAAAAGACATTCCTGGGTAAAGAGAGTGGGGGATTTCTGCTTTATGTGAACTGTTAGTGGATGTAGAGAGCATGGAAAGATCTGTGGTGATTCTTCAGCTACAGAGTGAATTAATACCCTTAGTGAAGATCTAATGGGGCAAGCACCTGAGGCAAGCACCAAGGGGGAGGGAAGAATGACCGCTCAGTTGATTGAGGGGCAGAGAAGCAGGATCAGCTGGCAGTCCCTTTAAATAACAGGTTTTATGGTTATTACTGCGGGGCAGACTTTCTGTTATCAGAAGACAGGGAGGCAGTGCTCTGGTACTTGGACATGCAGAGAAACAAGACAGGAAATATGCATGAAGGAATTAAAACCATTTAACTCTTGGTTCCCTGCATATGTATATCTTCCCCTTGCTGCTGTTCTCCTGCTTCTTTCTCTCTTTGGTTTTTTGTTTCGTTTTGTTGTTGTTTGTACGTGTTTTTGGCGTTTTTTGTGGGGTTTTGTTGTTGCACAGTTCAGTGTATCCACAAAGCAGTCCAGTACCTGGACAACCCCACCGGGCTGGGAATGTGGCAGAAAATTGTATTGGCTTCTCTAGGGTCAGGTGTGTTACTGCTTTAGGAGGGTTTGCCCCTTCCTTCTTGGCCCTTTCATGAGCTGGGGGGAGATGTGTCCCTGGGCACACATCTGCAGCAAACTCTGTGGTGCCAGCACTGGTTACCTGGATACAAACAGCTCTGTCTTTCTGGATGGCATGAGACTGGAAGGAATTGTTTCAGATAGGTGGAATGAACAAAAGCAACAAGGCGGATTTCATCACTTCCTTAGTAAGGTGATATGTAACCACCACTGTGTGCTGCACTACAGTACAAGTATCTTAAAAATAAATAGTTTTGTAAGGGGAAAACTTCTTCATGTTTCAGTAGTTTAACAAATTAAATCAAATATTGGAGACAGCTAAAACCATTGGAAATCTTGGATCCTGTGCTTTAGCTGGAAGCTGCAGACAAGCTCCATGTGCTGTTGCATTCCTGCCCCTTCTACACATTGAGATCTAGATGAGTTTGCACAGCCCATCCACCTAGACCTTTTTTTCCACCTTTTGCTAAATAATTACTATTCCTAAAAGATTTATTTGCTGACTTATACAACCAGCTAACGTTTTGTCCGCCTGGTACTTTTTCAGTGAGGGCAGTGTGGGGACAGTGACAGCTGGCTGTGGTTCTGTACGGGCCCTGTGTGCCTGCAAAGCAGCACCTAAAGGACTAGCTGGACCCTCATATTTGCAATTTCCCTTTGGAAGTACATGTGCTCTAGCTCTCGCACTTTTAGGATCCTAAACCTGGCTCTTTCACATGGGAGCAAAGAGCAGGGCTGTGCGATTTCTCCTGGCAGTGGAGCTGGGAATGGCCAGCCTTGCCTGCAGAGATCAGTAATGGTGGGTTACCCCACAGTGTCTGCTGCTGTGGGGTTTAGATCTCAGGAACAAAGCAAGCTATTTTCTTTTAATGAGTATCGTGCACTTCCAGCTTATGCTTTAATAGGATTAAACAGTCTCGGCATGGCCTTGGTAAGGCTGCACATACCCTAGGGCAGGAGAGTCTAGACTCACCCCTTTGATGCTGGCATGTGAGGAGCGTGGCTCTGTGGGCAGCCTGGCAGGTGTGGTGTGGCTGAATCCAGCCCTGACACACACTGCCTTCATCTGGGATCAGCTGAATGCCCTGTACGCACGCATTTACCTGCTAACATGGATTCTAAAAGGCAAAATATGAGAGGGAATACTGCATGTACTGATGCAAACATTGTACTGAGGGATGCACTTCTCTCTAAAGAGAATTGGACTGGAGCCATTAGTAGATCAGTGCCATCTCCCTCTGCAGGAATCTTTCCTCTTCCTTTTTTTCTGTCTTTTGTTCTCTCTTCTGTATACGACTTGGCCATATACAGACATTTAATGTCTGACCCAGTGTGACCATCTGAGAGTGTCCTTGTTTTTAGGGTTGCTTATTTCAGGCTGATGTTTTTCAAAGGAGCTTGGGAGTCTGAACCAGGGTGGGATGATAGCCACTGGTTGTATGCACTTGGTGTAAGCAGCAAGCTTCACTCTGGGAGCAGGTTGTCTCATGAAGCAAGACCTGAGTTCCTTCTCCTCACTCATCTCTGCAAATAAAATACAGCCTATTTTCACATACTTTGTTGTCCCACCAGTTACATCTGCTGTGCCCACATGCCAGCTCTCCTGCCAAGTCTCAGATATGGGAGTTCTAGACCTACATTTCAGTGCCTGCCCAGCAAATATTGTGGAGGAAGAGCATGTGCACTTCCAGGGTGGAGATCTCCTCTTGCTTATGTCTCCGAAGGCAGGTCTGTGGAAGTGAGTTCCAATTAAAATTAACAACTGTAGAAGACCAAGCTTCTTGTGGAAGCTGTTTTTGTTTTATCCCTTGCATTTGTTTTCTTCATAGCAATGCAGTGCAATGTGTCTGTGTCAAGGCTATAAAATTAGGTACCTCTTATCCAGAAGTTAATAAATTAATTGTGAATACATCAGATGGCATTGCCATGTATGCTGAATGGACGACAAAAAGGCAAGAGCGGCTTGTAATAAAATTCCTTTTATTGAAGCAGTAAAGGTCCCCATGATCTCCTGCTTGCCCTTTAAGAAAGTGCCTCAGTTTGTCAGCACTGGTAACAAGGAGTAGATGGCTTTAGGGTTCCTTTAGAGGAAAAACACATTAAGTACAGCCTTGGACTTATCAGGTATTGTCTCCTGAAATAAGTGAAAGGAAGAGGGTCTGCCTTTAATGGTCTAAGTCTCATGCTAAGCACGTGCCTTGAAAAGAAATTTTTCTCTGCTGCTAAGTCTCCCCCTTTGCCATCTTTCTGGGGAGGCACATGTAGGGTGGAGCTGAACAAAAAACCAAAGAAATTCAGAGTCTTGCCAGAGGCTGGGGGGTGAGGCTGTGGCAGAAATGAGAAGATGGAGCTCCCTGTTACCATACCTGAGTTCTCACCTCTCGCAGTTGTTTGTAAGTCAAAATCAGTGCTTTGAGATCTTGCAATGGAAAGCTCTGTAAATGAGTGGGATACAGGACTCTTTCTTACATAAACAGCACCAGGAAATCAAGATCTCCTCAACATATTTTCATTTAGCTACTCCTCTATCATCTTCTCCAAACACAGTACATCTGTAGAAGCTTCCATGAGAATGATCTGGTGATCTACTTACCTAAAACATGCAGGCAAAAAGCCCCCTACAAGGCACTGGAGGAGCTGGAGCAAGATAAGCACTTATGAGATAGGCAGGCAAGTCCAGTGCTTCCATGGCAGTGAGAGTGTACCTCCTGTGGGAGAGTGCAAGTGGAGGAATGGTGGGGAAGATATTAATGTGACAAGCTGCAAATATCACAATGTAACTGGCTGGGGATCCTTGTGAATAATGAAAGGTAAGAAATGTGTGCAGGGGCGTGCTTCCCCTGCAGAGAATGGTAACGTTTGCTGCTGGCAGGGTTATTTCTTGTGCAGGCTGGCAGAAGTTGATGCACTCTCATCTGAGGAAGCTGATTTGGCAGACCAGAGTGGCCCTCTGAAATGAGCCATCTTTCTGCCTGACTGCAGCCCTTTGGGCTCTGGCTTCCTGAAGGCAAGCCACTGACCTACACACAGACTTGCATCCTGTGTAGCATCTTTGGGAGCTCCCTTGGCAGGAGCTCAGCTGCAGATCTGGGATCCTCCTTGGGACTTCATTGAAGCATGACCCACATTCTGGACTTGCAGGTGAAGAAACTTCAAAGAAACTCTTGTGCTCCACGTGAAATGTTATAGCCAGGAGCAGAGGAAGAGATGGAAGGGGATCTGTTTTGCTTTTACTTCTTGTGTAAACTTGCCCAGAGGCTCTAGGGAAGGGAGCATTTACTGGTGCAGCTGCTTGTACCTCTTGGAGGCTTGTAGGATATTGGTGATTCCCTTCTGGAAAGGGTTTAGCTGGGGGGTTATGGGGCTGATTCTCACTGGGCTGTGTCTCGTGTAAGTATTCACATATTTACTGTGCGTGTGGGGTGTTCTCATCTCATGGCAACAGAGTGGTGGTATTCCTCCTCTTGTTTCCCTACCAGAAACTGAATTTTTACTTTTTAAACAGTCTCTGAATCTATCCTCAGCTTTGACCTCTGAGGGCATAAATCTCTGCTTTCATCCTTGACAGGGCCTACTGATCTCCGGCTCTAAGCCAGGAAATTCTGCAGGTCCGTACTCAAACCCATACAGTATTGCTTGTACTTTAATTATCTGCTGCTGCAGGTTGTGCCTGCAGACATCTGGAGCTCAGATTCAATCATCTGTGGGAAGATGCCCTAAAGGGTATCTTAGAAGAGCAGAGTCGAGCTGGTGCCCTGTGGGGCTTCTGTGTAAAGAAAAAAACATCATGGATGGCTTTGGGAGGGAGGAACAAGAGACAGGCTTCAGAGCTCGGATACAGGGATTTGCACTGTGGGAAACATTGTGGCAATTTACTCTAGGAGGGAATGTTTTGGCATTATGTGTCTTGCATCAGCATCATTCCATAATAAACCATATCTGTGCTTTTATACTTGCCATACAATGAACATATCAAAAAGAGATGTATTTTTCATCATAAATCTGAACAAGTGTGATGCACACCTGCTTAGTGTGCTGAGCACCCACACTTTCACAGTGCAATCCTTCCTGTGGCATTGCTTCAGTCACTCTGGATGCCTTCAGTCTTCCTATGATTCCAGGTTATGTTTTCTCAGCTTAGTAGTAAATATCCATGTGGACAAATATCATTGCTTTAGCTGCAGCTTGCGCTCTTGCAGAAGGCTACACTGATGTGGCAGCCTGGCTCCTTCAGTTCAGTGGAGGTTAATTGCAGCAGCCAACACCAGACTTCGAGAGGGCACTGCTGTGTGAATTATGGAGTCTCTTCTTTGACTGCAACAGTAATTGGTGATTTTTTACTAAAACTCTGTTAGTACTATCACGTCAATAAGCTGTGGTACTAAAACTGCAGCACTCATCAGAGTGATCATAAAAACGTTAATGTTCTTGTCCCAAATTGTTGTCCCCTGAGTAAAATGGAATAAAATTTCTCCCTGTCAATCTCTGAATCACAGGAAGACCAATCCCAGTACTTCCTGTTGCAGTAAAAGCCAGTCTTGTTTGTTTTCAGGTGAAGTTTAAAAAGTAATTTTTTTGCTAATGATGTGAAGCAATCAAAACCCAACTCAATGCAGTCAGGTGCTCAGGGACAACCTTTAGTCTAAAGCAGAGTGAGAGGTCATGTAAGGGTTTAGGATATTCACAGGATACGATCTTCAAGTTGCTCTTATCAAGTTTTGATGATCTTTTTTCTTTAAGATAAAGATCATCATGAATGTAAACACGTAAGCATTACTCCTTGACTTTTCTTTCTCCATCCTTTTCTTGTTTAGTTCTTAAATATAACAGACACAGTGCTGCAATTTCTCTCCTATTTCAAATAATTTCTAATTTTCTTCTGCTCTCATTTTAAAATCCTGAGGATAAGACTCTAGTTTTCCAATTTTCAATAATCCAGAGTTCACCCAACTTAAGCTTATTTTCCTCCTTGTACCTCTATTGCTCGTATTTTAGGTTCTGCTGCTGCACATGTGACAGTTTCACTTCAATTGCTTTCCATTTCCTCCTCTGCCTAGAGCAAATTTCATATAGCAGCCACCCAGCTATTCATCCCTTTTTGATCCTTGCTCTGCTACAATATAGTCTTAACATTACCTTCTCTCCACCCCTGCCTCTCAAACCTAAATTCAAATCACAGAATGTCAAGTAACCTGAGTCTGTAAATAAAGAACGATGCACTTTTTCTCTCCTTCAGTCCCTCAGATCTAAAATATCCACTAGCATGGATTCTTATCAGTTGTCTTGATTTCATGTTGCTTTGCTTTTGAGATCTTCCTAAGAAGTTTCCCTTTGGCTTGCTCCTGCCACCATTTCTAAGTTGGACCCCAAGAGATCCTTGGCCAACCTCCAACAGGGGCTTTCTGCAAAGCAGAGACCTCCACCTGCAGGGGTTGCACTGGCAGCCTCAGGCTGCAACAGGGTCCCTTGGGAAGAAGAGCCTCCCTCTGCACACCCTGGCTCCAAAGTCCCTTAGTGTCTCTGGAAGTAGAACTTATAAAGGGTTTGGGGTTTTTTTGTTTTTTTGATATATCGTCTTTCCAAACAAAAACACTGATTCACTAAAACAGAGTCATCTCGTCTTTTAATGGAGACGTGCTCTTCCTTAAATTCTTGTCACTATGAGAATACAAAAGCAGAGCAGCAAATAGATAATGATTTGGTTTCCCCTGGACAAAGAGAAACAGGTTCAAAACTCTTGTCAGAACAGGACACAGTAAGGCTGTGAACCCAGGTATGCGGTGTCTCAGATAAGTTCCTGAGTCACTGAATTATTCCAGAACAGAATTTGTATGCCTGTTTACCAAGCGGTTTCCCCTGTTTACTCTTCGGGGATTTATGTAAAAAACCAGTGGAATAATGTTTCTATAAAACTCTAACCTTATGCCGAGTTTCTATTTTTGAATTGTATATTTGATTTGTCATGTGTGGAGGTTTGCTTAGGGAGCTCCCAGTTGGCACTCGTTAAATCTGTTAGCAGATTACTAAATCCTATTGCATAAGAACACATTCATATAGCCAGGAGCCACACAAATACCTAGATAAATGCTCGTGGGGCTAAATTGCTTCTAATAGCTTTTTTTTTTAATGTGCATATAACAGTTGTTCTCCTGCCAAGGAAAAGTATTGTAATAAACATAAAATAAAAAACATGAATAATTGGAAGTACTTCTATCAATTAAAAATACTTCTAAAGAGATAAGATATGTAGAGCATTTAATAATATTTACATGTGATGTTTGGCATTCATTCTGTAAGTGTTGATACAAGATCCCAGCAAGAAGAGATAACTGTGAGGAAGGCAGTTTATTCTGCTGATGCATGCTTGGCTGCCTGCTGGGGTGGTGTATTCCAAAGTGGCTCATTCTTAGGAAACTGAGACATCCCCAGCTGGGTGTATTCCTTCCATAAACTAAAACTAGTATTTTTTTTTTTGTTTTTACCCCATCCATCACGCTGAATGAACCCTGAATAAATGAACAGAAAAATAATGAGCGATAAGCAGATGTTTCACTTAGCATACTGTACAAACTTGCGGAGATGAGCAAGCAAGAATGAAAATGATCACAGTGGAAAATGAAAAGAAAATGGACAACTACAAATAAAGCTTGGCATAGTCCTGAAAATGAATTATTTTTCTATAGCTTCTCCTGCTGTGACTGCACCAGACAACTACCTCATTCCATATTGTGTGTGTTGTGGGGATGAGCATAAACTAAAACAATCCAAAATGCAAGCTTTGCCAAAACAATTAAACCTCATTTCACTGCTCTGATGACTCCCTGGACTCTGCCTTTTGCTCTCTTTTTTTGCTCACCTTTTTCCTGAGTGATCTTGCAATCATCTGCTGCACCAGTCCATTAGTGCACTTGCACACACACAGAGTCCCGGGCTGTCGAATTCACTCTCACCTGAATCTGCTGCACAGGATGACCAGGCCTCCTTCATTGAGGAATAACACTTAGGTGACAGCTGGGTAAGTCCCTCACATAAGCCTTTGGGCACTGCAACACAAATTCTTGGCTGAAGCTCTCAGGTACAAAAGTAGTGCAAATAAGTAACTACACGTTATCATAGTGGTCTGTGCATTGTTTTAGAAATTAGCCTTTTCAGTTAACAAGTGAAGCATAAAATTATAGATGTAAACTTGGTCTAAAGTATTTGAGCTGACAATCTCTGTTGCTTACTGTTCTTATGTAGTATTTGGCCATGTGCAAAGAGATGAGAGGAAAGGGCTTGTCCTTCAGTAAGGGGAGCAATTGACTTCCAGTGCACAAAGGGCAGTCCTTGCTCCAGTCTCAAAATAGTGACAATGCAGGCACCTGCAGGCAACACTGGCCTCCAACCAAGCAACAGGATTGTGCTATCATTACACCCCCTGAATAAACTCTGAGTAAACTTTAGTTACTCAGAGTTTACTCTGCCTTCTACCTGTGATGGATTGTGAAGGATGCCAGAAGAAAACTGCTGATCTGTGCCAGGCCCTCCGTGGCAGCGTGGTTAAGGGTAGCAGTGCTAGTTTGTCATGGAGGGCCAACAGCTTTGCCTGGCGTCACCTGCACTGGCTGCTCCGGCAGTGTGAGTACTCACGTGTTTGCAGGGTCATGGCCCATGCTGACTGTACAGATGCAGAGTTTCTCTTCCAGCTCCAGCTAGGATAAAACTTCACACATGGCATCGGTAGCTATGTAAAGGAGACAGTCCTTATGCTAGAGGAAACACAGCTGCTGCTTCTCCTGTGCTGCCTTTACAAAAAAACTTAATGTCCTCCAATGGCACTTTCATGTTCCTTCTGCATTTTCATTCCAAAACTCTTCTGACTGCATCTGTTGTGACAGGTATGAAAACTTCTTATTGAATAGTTCAGAATAGTTAAGTAGACCTCAAATTCATAAACAAGTTGCAGGATATAAAACAGAGAACAGCAGCTGGGGGTACAAGTGGGACAGCAAGGCAGAGAATTGGAACTGAAGTGCACAGCAGCCCCTTCCCTTAAATAAAGCAACCAGGACTGGCTGGAGTGAGGAATTCATTTAATACCCAGCTATGATGCCCTAAAAATATCATGGCTGTAAAATCATTCTCAAGTTCATCAAGCACTGCAGGCTTGTGATGACACCCTGTGAAAATGAAGCAAGAGGAAAGATGCATGATGGACTTTTGTGACAGCTCATTTCACTTCCAAAACTTCCTATTGCATAAACTCAGGTCTGCGCTGTTCCTGTTTCCACGTGGCTATTCTTGCACCTAAGCTTAATGCCAGGAATGGTCACCAACAGAGTGACTATTAAATGAGTATTTCAGAATCTGGTTAGGAAACAAATATTAAAGTTGTAATCATGACATCTTTGGGAAAGATGAAAAAACTACAGACTTCTTTCACTGTTGGATTGTAGATGAGGGATATTTGATTTAATATATTTGATTCAAATACTTCATTATTAGCCTTGCCCATTCATGAGGAAGGTTAAAATCACAACTTGGGCTGGCACAAAATTTTAATCAAGAATTATACAAGTTATATTATCACATCAGAATATTTTAGCACTTATTTAAAAAAATGCTAAAGCAGAAAGAGGAAGTCTTTGAACAGATTTTCTGTTCTACAAAGCCCAAAAGGAAAAGCTTTGCATGCAGGTTTCCTGTTTATTTAGATTTATCCTTTAAAGTTCTAAATGCACTCAGTATTGTGTGAAAAGCCTCTCAGCAGTGGCTTACCATTGGTGTTAAAGGGAGGATGGATGTTAAACTGTCATATGGAACTGCTGCAAGGCAGCATGGATAGAGTCAAAGAAAATAACTTCACTGCCTTGGGTAACCTAAACTGACTGCATCATCAGCTGTGTCCTTAGGTCACCTGCTACCCACTCACAGCCTTTCCAGGTGCATGCTGAGCTGTGATCTGGAGTGTCTGGGGGTCCGACCTGCTTCCACAATCTTCTGATTCACCAAACCCAAAACATAGCTTCTTCCTTCAGTTTTGACCCCCCTCTCTTTGGCTTATTTAGATGGAAAGCACCTGAAATGCAAGTTTACCCAAGCATTTTGGACCCTGCCAAACTGCACAAGGGCTTTAAAAACTGAGGACTATGAGCAAGAAGCTCTGAAGCCCATGGCTTAGATTTCTGACCCCCTAGTAAAAAATTTTATCCCTTGCTAGACCAGCCCTTAACTTTACCACTCCCAAATTTTATGGAATAATAGTCCCTGGGCTCTTCTTATTCACGAATTGTGATATAAAGGATTGCCAACCCATTTATTTTCCTTTCTAATTAGCAACAGGAAACAGACTTGAAGTTGCTTTGCCCCTTGAGTGACACAAGGGAGTTCCAAGGCTGAGGATGACACAAGATGCATTCTCTGCTGTAGGCAGCAGGAAAAATGTGTCTTTTTAGATTATGAAGATGTTTTATGACCTCAAAGATAAATAGTAAGTGCCCTGAAATTATTAACTGTATGGACAAGGGGAGGGTGGTTTTTTTCTTCAACTGTGTATTTAAGAGAAGAAAACCTGGGCACCCACTACTATCGTGAGCTACTTAGTTCAGCAAAAGATGTAAGAACTGTAGTCCAAGTTCAGTGAGATGTTATCCACTTCTCTTTGTGACCACAGAGGTGTCTGGTGGTATACATTTCTTCCCAGGCAGGAAAAACAGATGACTAGCATCATCAAGATCAGCTTGATAACATCACCTCAGTTTTCCCTCTAGGGAGCTACAGAAGAAAGATATGTTGGAGACAAGTTTGTAACAACATCCCATAGGAAGGTCCCCTGGATACTTTCTGTCCTGATCAACAGGCACTTTGTTTCCTTGCCCTGACTGTGAAATAGGCAGAAATTGTGAAAAAACATGCAAATCGTGTTCCCCAAACTTAATCATTAACATGCTTATGTTAAATGGAAATACCATGTTATCATTGCCAACCAACTGCATCAGGTTTTACTTAATTTGTGGCCTGACTTGGTAACACAACAATAATTAAGACGCACAATCCTCATTAGAACAAGGGAAAGCTTTGTTGTACAAAAGACTAATTAGATAACTTATGCCCTCAATGTTAAGAGCCTTTGAAATCAAACCAACAGCTATGTATAATTCCTGAGACTAATTTGTCTTTCATGTAACCCAGAAAATCACTACTAAATGAACTGTGATTTACCTTTGAGGAGCCTGCAGCTTCTCCACTATGGATTAAAGGAATAAATTAGGCTTTAAGAGTTAAAAAAAAACCCAAAACAGCTGAGATAGAGAGGACCACAGAGAATCTAGGCCATTTGTCCTGCACAAAGTGGGAGAGACTATATTTTTAAGCCCTACTGATGATATGTTTGCAACTGCTCACACTCTCCCTCGCTCTTCCTCTCCTCTTGGAAACCCCTGGTGATGGATGTCCTATGTGGTGTCTACAAAACCCTTCTGCAGAGATTAACTAAAAGGATGATTTCTGCCCCCTTGGGCTGTAAGTCACCTGTTTCTTTGGAGTGTTTTGACATGCATAAATCCATTTCCATCTACCATGCTCCCAGCATAGTGATCAGACATAGCCTTGGTGATGTTACCAGCACTCTGAAAGCAGCCTACACAGTATGGGTCTACTTAGCTGGAAAAAATATAGTCAAACCCAAACAGCAGAACCGTGTAGTGCAGGTACATATTAAAAAAAACACCCAAGCCGTTACCTTAGACTGTTTTCTGTTGAGACTGCTGAAGGTCTCCCTCATTATTTTAATTGCATGATTATAAAATTTGACTCAGCTTTTGAATTGTAAAGCAGCTCAATCTGACAAAGCTAACAAAAAGACAGAGCCCATACATTGGATTTTCAGTGATCACAAAGAAGTTAACCACATGGAGGATATTTTCAGTCATGGAACTCTGTATCAGTGTTTGCTGCCTGGGAGTGAAATGAAGGAGTCCTAGTGATGCCAAAAGTAACTAATAATACATTTTCCAGTGATCTGAAGAAGCTCTGTGCCAGATCTAACGCAGCTACAGTACTTAAAGGCAATTGATTTATGTCACTCTATGTCAGTAGAGGACTTAGTCCTCTGTGTTCAGATGACACCACTTTGGAAAAGCACTTGTAAGAAAGTGTTTCTTTTTTCCCTCCCACCCACCTGTCATAAGAACGAAATGGCAATGTTAGCTGGCTTAGCCCACACTGCATCCAGGGCTCAGAATTCAAGGTGCATAAGGCTGCCTCTAAACAAACCCTGTGATACATAGCTCAGGTACTTGCCCACTCCATAGCCTGGCTGGAGAATATGTTCCTATTGAAATGCTCCTGTCCTTCTGGACAGTGTTGTAACAAATGGTAATGGAGATTGGGCTGACAGCGTTGCAGCAGAGAGCTGAGAGTTTGGGGACTCTTCAACATTTCATGGTCTTATTTTTGTCTACAAGGAAGTCTTTGCAGATAGGTGCAATATGTTGTACAGCTTCCCAGCTCTGACTGTCTCTCTTAACATCCAAACTCTAAAAGAGGAAAAAAATCTCCCTCTTCTTGATTTCCTCAGTGTATGTCCTAGTTATGTAGGCTGTGTGCTAGGGGGTCGGGATTTGAGCCAGTGTTTGGCGACTCCAGAAATCAAAGACTTAGCACTTCAACTCATTTGCAAGTACCGTATAATGAGCTTTGAGAATTCCTCTTTAGTCTGAGTTTGCTCTCAGAAGAAGTTCTGTAGCCTATGTATACTAGGGCAGCATAAATGACAGATGAGTCAAAGCCTTTTTCAGTCTCTTCTCTTTTGAATCTGTAGAAGAATTATCAGACTTGGCTGTCTGTGCTCTCCTAAAATTAATTAGAGCTTCACTTCCACTACTTTTAGTCTCAGTGAAAGTTTTGTTTCCTACTTATCATGATGACAGTGAAAAGCTTCTTAATATTTATCAGCAAGTTCAGCACTTTCAGGTTCCCAAAAAAGTTAAAAGGTGAGAGTTTAGATTTTTCTACCCTGTTTTCAGATTCTAGGAAGGTTACTAAAATCTTGATGCTAGCAGAAAATTCTGTACAGAACTTGGACTCAGCCTCATTGCGTGAAAAGTGGACACATCCTTTAAGCTAAAGACCCCAAAACCAAGCCAGAGCACAACTGAAATATGCTTCAAGGCTCCCTGTGAGCCTTCCAGTTGCATCAAATAGAGACACTGCTATGGTTTTTTTCCTCATGTGTCTTAGTTTGAAAACTTTATTTTTAACTTTGAGGTGCATTTCAGACATTAGTTCAGAAAAACGTCTGTATTGGCCTGACTCCTATTGAAGTCAGCAGAAACTTCAAGTCATGAAGTCACCATAAACGAAGCTCACGAGAGTGACCAATTGTGATGAAAAAGAAAGGAGAATGGTTCTGCTAGGGAATAAGGTGACTCCCCAGGACTTAGAAAAGAAGCTTTGGTAGCAGACTATTAGTCTGCTCAACCCATCTCTTTTCCAGTGATAGAGTTAACCTTGCTCCATAGAGAGGATATTTCCCTACCCAGCAGGAAATTATCTGAGATACCTGGCAAATAAATGATTTTATGAATGGCAACTCTTACAACTGAGTAAAGGCCACGCTTCTCTCTAGAGCAGCTGTGACTGCAGGTCTCTGGAGTGCTAAAATTTTCTGGCATTACCTTGAAATCAGGGCCACAACTGCCAGACTCAAATTTTAGTAAGAAGCAACAATGCGACTGTCTGCTTACAGAGAGGTTCTGGCACTGTAGCTGATTTTTGATACTCCTGCAGAGGGCAGTGGAATATATTCTCGATATGGGACATGTCCAAAAGTTATGCTATTCTCTGTCTGAAAAATTGCGAAGCTACAGGTCTTGCCGGTGGTAACAAATATTTTCTTGCATTTCTGCTCTAGAACTTGCATGGATCATATGCCTGCCTGCCCAACATCAGCCAAAACAGTCCCTTCCCTTTTCCTCCTTCAAAAGAAAAAGTAGGGACTCTGATATGGGCGGGGTTGAAAGGTGAGGAGGAGTGAGAACCAAATCCGAGCAAGATGGGTGGGGCAGTAAAATCCATTCTGCTTCTTGCTCTGTTGTTCTTCAGGTTATCTAGCCCTTAATAGTGGGGGAAGTCACACAAATAAGAGCCTCTTCATGTCCAATTTCCTAAACAATTGACAAAGTAAAGACAAATGCAGGCTGTCCAAAGTTGCGCCGTTCAAAATGCTAAATGCCAGCTGCTCTCTTGCAGTATTTTTAAGGACAGCTAAATAAGAGCAGAGAGGAGTGTAAGGCTGTATTAACCATCTTTTTATATGCATATGTTTATATATGCATTTATTTTCATTTTTATGTATATAACTGTGTATGTACTACTTTTGGCAGTAGAAGAAGCAAGAAGTAATATTGTCATCTTACCTGCTCTGTCTGTGGTTCAAAGTACAACAAATAACTGACTGAAACATTGATTTATTACACCTATAAGTTAGGCTCTGCTCTTCCAAAAATACAGTTGCATACTGGACCAGTTTTGGTGATATACCCCTGCTAGTAATCACATTAGAATGAAATAGAGGATCTATTAATATTAGATCTATTAATATTAGATCTATTACTGCAGAAATCTTCCTTTGCAAGGTTATCATCTCTCTTGCCACACATCCTTTTAGCTCTATGACAGGAAGCAGTATAAACCGTACCTTCTTCCACGTCTCTTAAAATGTCTCTTGTTGAAGGCAGAATCAAGAAGAGCATCTGATGCAGATTATACTGTGAGCTCTGCTGCTCTACAGTGATGAGAAAGAAATTGGTAAAGGAAGGACTTGAATCCTGCCTTCTTATGGCTGAATGGAAACAGAAAATGGGGAAAAACTTTCCTGAGCCGGATCTTGAGCTAGAAATAAGCCCTTTGTACAGGAAGTATTGAAATGATAAATTGTAAATGAAGAAGCCTTTTTTGTTATTTTTGTAAGGTGTGTGGATTTGCATCCTGCCATCTCGAAGGAGACCCAAGTGCCAAATCTGAATGTTTCACTGTAGAATAATGGTAGACAATTAATTTGTAATGAGAACTCAAGATAAAGCCATAAGGGAGGAGGTAGGGAGGTGGGAAATGCAGTATGTCTCTCTCATGTGTATTGTCTTCTACCAAGAAAACAAGATGAGTTCTGAGCAGATGTATTTAATAACTTAAGAAAAAAAAGGGGGGTTATTTCTAATTAGTGCTCATCTGATTCCCCAAAGCTACACATGACAAAGAAGTTTGCTTCATTTGGATCTCAACAAAATCCCAGCAGCAAAAATGTGATTCTGATTGTAAGTCTCTATTAAATCGAGTTTGTGTTACCGTATTTGTCATTTTACAAACTGGTGTTTGGTGCAGAAATAGAAATATTAACATGGGCTGATGCTTGTACTGGATCTAACACACACAAAAGAGCAGTTCAGGAGGTAGAGGCCACTGGCAAGCTGCCATTTAGACATGAGAAAACAATTCAAAAGTGATAAGAAATTTACAAATGTTATATATATGAGAGCATTAAAGTTCTCGTCTGCATTAATTCCTTGTTATTTCTGGGTTACTCCAAGTCCATTGTGTTTGTATTTTGAAAAACGTCATGTTCAGCTGAATGAAAAAGCTTGAGTTTTAAAGCACAGTGTAATTGCCAGAGGTGGATTGAGCTCCTTGGTGGCAGGGAGAGACTGAAACAATTTCAGCTGCTCGGGTTTCAGAATTGTTTAGTTACTTCTGGGCTGCCGTGTAACTGATGCAAAACACAGATAATGGGCTGGGGCAAGGAAAGCAAAGGCTATTAGTAGATCAGTCCTGAATGTGCATTTATTTCTGCTCTCAGCAATTGTAGCAATCACTGCTGCTTGCTGGAGATTTTGTTGCCCTGGGAGAGGAGGCCATCAGAAAAACAACCACGTGGCAACTGGTACAGCTTGTCTGCTAAAATGACAAAGCATGACTGTCGTGAGAAATGCTACCTCCATAACGAGCACTTAGGCTGCTCCTGGAACTTGGCACTTTGCTAACTTTTCTCCATACACAAACTTCCCAACCAGCTATTTATGTGTACCTGAATAATTAGTAAGAAAAACTGTGCTGTTACCCCACACCAGGAAAAAACAAGACTCCAAGTATGTTTGTTAGAGGTTGTCTATATTTCTTGTGCAAGAGTGCTCCATTAAACACAAGAAACACTAAAGTCTTGAATTTAAACAGCATATATTGCAAGGAGCAAATTTTGAGAATTAAAAACTAGTACTGAGACTGCAGCGAGTTCAGAAGCAAGGAAACAATGTAATTTGCTCATTTGAGTGATGATAGATAACATAAAATCTTTGGGTTTATAGTCCCTTCTCATGGTATCAAACCTAATCTACCTACCAATCTAAGTATTCACAAATGCACTACCTCCTCTTTGTCAAGCATTAGAGATCAGCACTGCCTTCCTGAACTGAGCCCCTGGAGCAGCGCTGCACCCGTGAATGGCGCTCATGCAGCGCAGGCATTGATGCCAGCAGCTGCAGTGAAACAGTTGTAAAAGTTGTCACGGATGGGTTCCCCAGCTGAAGATTTGTTTACTTTGAGCATCACCCACCTAAGCTCACTTCAATGGCAACTACAGTGAGCTCTTTCAGTTCTGCAGAGCCTGGCCCAGACGCAAAGGCCGTGCCCCCTTTGTGCCGGCACACAGTGGCTGCGCTCCCCTGCACAGCACCGCTGCTGCGGCACGGCTGATGGATGGAGCACCCGCACCGGCATTGCCCTCCCTGGGGCACATGAGGAGCAGGTGAAGAAAGGCAGGGGGAAGGAACCGAGCAAGGGTTATAGTTGGGAGGACAGACAAAAGAGAGGACGGGAGGTGTGTATAAAGCTGAGAGAGGGCTATGATGCTGCCGTCATTCCATCATTAGCAATACAGATCCCAATTTAGGGCAAAGCTGTCTTCCTTGTGCCATACAACCCTGTCCCCTGTCACCTGTGCAAATGTTTCTAGGACAACATAAATTTTTCTTGTGGAAGAGAGGCCCATTTGGACTATTTGTCAGAAATAATTTCTTCTAAAATGTGATCAAATTGTCAGTTCAAAGTAAGTTGCATCAGTGTGCCCGGGGTGCTACAATTTCTGTGTCATTCATATGATAAAGCTATTAGGAGAGAACCTCATCCATGGCTTGTTTCTGCTTCATTGCAAAGCTAACACCCTCCAGGTTTGGTAACTTGTTATGACTAACAACTTCGTGGAAACACTGAAAATAGCTCATGGGGAGGGAAAAGGAAGGGAAACAAAGGAGACAATCTTCCAGAGCAGAGCTTCTGCAGAACCAAGGAGGTGTTTTCTGAAAGTTTGCTTTGATCTTGTTTCTAGTGAAAAGTGTTGTGTGAAACAAAACTGTATGGCTTACAGGATACAAAAAAAACAAAAAAGAAAAACTTTGAAGGGATTAAAATCTCATTCTCCTATTTATATGAACAGAGACTCATACCTGACTTCTAGTCTATGAAAAAAAACTTAGAAATTAATTATATTGATGTCTTTTTGCTTCTACAGTAAGAAATGTCATTCACTAGGTAACATTTCTTTGATGCACTACATTGCTTTATTGATATGAGGATGATGAAGCATGCATCCTTTGGTAAGAGCTCAGTGAAGTTCAGTTTTGTTCACTGTAAGGAAAAGTAAAACTAAGGTGGTAAATGAGTAAAATTAATGTGCCATTAAGATGTTTTTAATCTGTGAACGTTACTTGCCTCAGTAATTTTCTTTTATATGTGTAGATTTGCTGTGGATAGGAATAAGAAGTGCTTTTTAGGTATTATCAATATATTGCTTTAATTATTCTTTTCCTTCTTTGTGATTTCCTTTCTGTGGTCTGGGAATTCCTCCTCTGGTTTTCTAAAGAAACAGGCTTATGCAATCATGTGATTTGGATGAGGTCTTGCATCTGTCTGTGGCAGCTTTTTAACCCACTTGTAAATTTTAACCACACTGGAGAGCAGCAGCAGTCTCCAAAAAATTTATATTCTTATATATTTATGAAAATCAGGACCTCATTACCAAGGGAAGAGAGAGGCTTTAAGTGTGCCCCTAACAAGGGAGAGTGTCTCTACTGACTCAGCTCCTACAAGACACAAAAGATTCCACATGAAGAACTGTGTCATGAGTACCCTAAATCCAGATAAAACTTCACTTAAAATGCACACACAGTTTGCTCCCAGTGAACTGAGCTCCCAGATAAGATCCGTAGCAAACCAGGCTCCGTGAACTCTCCTCACAGAACCATTTGTTTCGAATGTGTGACCTTGGTCAAGGGTAAGCTAGATCCAAATGCTGCCTGTACATTACTATCCTTGTTTATTTAGACAGATCTGGATTAGGCATGAAGAAATAATCATAAAAATGCTGCATTTTATGATTCATTAAGCTTTTAGTTTGCACTTCATGACATAATAAATAGAAGATCACGAAAAGCATTTCTAGGGCCCTTTATTAATTGCTCTATTTCTGGGAAATCTGCTTGGAAAGTGGCCTGCTAGTGCTGCCTCCTCCCCTCTCCTGCACCAGTATGCAGTTCTTTCACCTCTAATGAAGTTTAATCAACGCAGAAAAAAAAAGAAGTGGTAGGCGTTCCAGGTCACAGGCATTGTGGTGACTCAAACACTGAGTGCTTTTGACAGACCAGAATGCACTTTGCAAACCTTCCATTGTTCTTCTTGTAAGAACAAAAGTAAAAATACAGACTCCTTGCTGCATTCTCTGCAGCAGTTTTGTCTTGATGGAGGTGATTTGTTGCTCCCTTTTTGCATATATGAAATAGTGAATGAAATCATCCTTTTGGCACATTACTGCTGTTTGAATTCGCATTCTGTTGTTCACTACTTCAACAGCTCTCAGGAAAATTAACCCCTGTGATCCACCCATTATTTTGTGTTGAGCTACTGGGTTTAATTATTCTGAGATGTTAAATGTATTTTCTTTATGTAAATCAAGATGATATTTCTTATAAAAGTTTTTTTAGTATCTTAGGGTGTTACAGAACTCACAACTGGGAAGTCTTCTTATTATTTTCTATACTCAAAAACTTGTATTTCTACTAATACTTCCTTGTTGAGGAAAAGCGAAAACTGAGAACAGGCTCAGTTTTATAGTAACAGTATTTCACACCTGAAACAAAACTGCTGTTCTCACCTACTACTGTAAGAAAGCTCATACAGAGAAAATGTTTCCCTTTCATGTTGTTCACCTCTCAGTTCCAGTACTGATGGAAGGTGAGAAGGTTCAGCTAGGAGTCACTTGGGTTTTTCTGGTTTTCTTTAGCAGGTGGTGACTCTTTAAAGATCTGTCAGCTTTCTCTTGCCTCACAAAAATCTCGGCAGGGATGAAAGCTGAGCTGAGACTGCTTTTTGTTCTGTGTGGCTACTTCATGCTCACAAAGGACTGGTGATGGTGCAACTTGCATCCCTCTAACGATATTGCTGGTGTGCCAGAGGTAAATGGAGGCAAACCACTGAAGTGGGACACTTTTCAGAGGTGCACTATTAGCTTTGTTACCAGCTGCAGACAATCAGGATTCATGGCAAGTGACAATGCAGAGGCTCCTTGACTGTGTTGCGATGGTATTGCTCCATCAGTGTTGTATTATTGCCAACCGCCTCCATGAGCACAGCTTTCTATTTTTTGCTGTTAGGGAAACCATACTGCCTGGAAAGATGTCTATATAAAGATGACATATATAGTCATATAGTTATATGGTGTTGGGAAATAGATTTGCATTTGATTGGCTTATTCTTAGAAGATTAGTCTTAGAGACTAACCACATACCAAAGCATTTCTTCAAATGTCATTTCTTATGTTTAATGTACAACTTGAAAAGGAAGCCTCTGCTAAGAGCTGTCTTCAAAGATGCTTAAAAACTTTCACAGGGATTGCACGCAGGGAATGATGCCTGACCACCAAATGCTTTTATAAAACTTAATATTATGCATTAAAGGATGCTCTTGGCTTCTACAGCTACTTCCCTTCTGTTCTTTTGCAATAATGCCTCTTGGCTGGGCTTAAAAGAGCTGGCTGCCAGTGGGAACATTAGTGCAACAGGAAGGAGAACAACTGGAAAGACCCAGTAAGTTCTCCTTCAACTCCAGAGATGCTCTTCAAGCCGTGAAAGGGGCCTCCATTATTTTGCCTTCAGCACAGTTTGCTGGGAAAGCAGTTACCCTGTGACAGACAAAATAAACACAGCCTTCGAAGAGGAAAGGATACGAATAGGTTTGCACTGCCATCTTCAGCCCCAGGAAAAAACGGAGTCTTTCATGTAGTAGGCAGAACAGGTGACTAAACAGGGATTCCCACAGGCTGCTTACAGCAGCCAGGGCGGAAACCCAGGCACAGGGATGCCAGAGATCCTCACAGGAAAGGTGCTCCTGCTCCTCTTCATACCACACTGAGCCACGTGCCAGTCACACAGGAAGAGGTGAAGAGGTTTCCTCCAGGCAGTCACAGGTAGCAGGTGCTAAAAAGGGAAAGTGTATAACCCCTCCAGGGTATGGCAGGGGGATAGAAATACAAGGAGAAAGGAATTGACAGTGAAGCATGACCTGTGTTGGGGAGAGAGAAATCTGAAAAAAATGGGGCTGCTTAGGGTTCTAAAAGGGAAAATGAACTAAGAGCAGAGGGAAAGGCTGGGAAGAAAAAAAAAGAAATTTGGGACAACATATCTCCAAGTCTGAATTTCAAGTTTGAAAAATTGGTTGCAGTTTTCCTCTCTCATACAAACACCTCTCTCCTTAATACAGCAAAACAGCTTCACTAGTGGTCAGAAGAGATATAGTCTGGTAATGAAGTGCTTAAACAGCACTTAAGACTTTCCCATTAGGTAGAAATCCATATTCAACAGAGAAATACATCATGATTGATGGAATTTGCTGTGATGTTTTTTGTATCTTCAAAAATTCTTACTGGCTTCTTGGAGAACATGAAGTACTCTGCTGCGGTTAGTGGGATATTTGCATTATTGACCCCTCCTCCCACAATATCTGGAATAGATGTCATAGTAGTTTACAAAGGAGTCTACTGGAAATCCAAAAGTGTCTTAAAAACACTACTTTACATAAAGCCACATATCTCTGGAAATCTAGCTGCAGAATGAACCATCACATTACTACAAAGCTGAATAGCTTTAAATACAAAATGCTGAATTTCCAAAAGCTGCTCGCGGTAGCCTCTCTATTTTATGCACTATCAAACTGGTGTGCAACAGGCTGTCACTGAACATTTGTTCCACATTTTGCTGAATGAAGAATGAATGCAAGGCAGCTGAGGTACCTTCCCTGCAGAGAGCAAAGATGAACAAATCAGAAGCTGCTGCAGGGATGGAAAAAGAGAGGTGTGGGCTACCAGCTACCAGTGATGCTTATTCAGAGATTGTGAGAGAAGGAAGGAAGATTCTGGGGCTTACTGAAATTGCTGGTGATCTTATACAAGCCATTAAAAAAAAAAAAAACACAAAAAAAACCCACCACCAAAAAAACACAATCAAACAAAAAACCCCAGAACCCCCAAAAAACCAACTCTAAGCTGTAGCTGTTAGCTAATGCCATTTTACAGCTTAAAGGAAAAAAAGAAGTCCTTATTTGATATTTGGTAGTGGATGGATGTTCTCAGAAGACAAATCGTCTGTAACAACTACTAGGAGTTACTATTGGCCTTGCATCTGGCTAAGCATTAAGAACACATGAACTGCATTACCTAATCCCACTAGTTGTGAAGCTGAATAATTTAACTTTAAAAACTTAACCTTTAGTCTAGGACATGCACCAAATCTGTTGGATAAAGGTATGTGACCTCTTGCTAACAATTCCTCACCCTTCACACCCCTAGGAACCCTGTGGTAAAAGCTGTTGAGAAAAGATGGGTGAAATTTTCTGAAAAGAAAGATGGCATTAAAGTAGGCATGCTGTCAGAAGGATTAAACTTGGGCTGATGAAATGTGCCTAAAATCTGAAGACAGAAGTCTTCTATCTACCAGGCAGGCGTAGCACAGCTAATGCCAGTGTAAGTGGATCCTGTCACACCAGCGTGCTTCTTCCTTCAGCTCCGCGAGCGAGGCACCTGCGATAGTGCACAAGGACACTCCTCATCCCAGCTGTCCCTCTTCAGCTGCTTTGCTGTCCAGCCAACCTCCTGAGTCAAAGTCATAATAAACAGAAGATCAGCACTTATTCTTATAAGGGAGGAGGTGCATTTTGCATTCAAAGTCTCCCAGGTTTTGCCAGTCCCTCAGTGTGGTGCAGCTGGGGCCACACTGGAGGTGTCTGTACATCACTGAGGTTGTAGTAATGGTAATGGTTTAAGAACTCTTGTTCCAAATGAAATAAGTAACGGGGCTCAAGCTAGCCTTACTTGGGTTTCTGAGGCTTAAGAAACGTTGAAACACCAATTGATAAGCAGTCAGATTTCACTAAAGACTACTGCAGCCCAGGGTGTGCTCTCATTTAGACAGATAACCTTTCATTATCTATTTCACCAAATACTGTGACTCATTTTTGAGCCTGGTACTTGACAACTGTAAGAATTAATCTCAAACAGAAACTAAAATTTACTTGCATCATACAGGATTTTCATTTTGAATGCCCAGCTATTTATGTGTGGTCTTTTGAGACCTAAAGTTCAAAGTCCTGCAGTCACAACAAAATTAAATATACTCAGCTCTATCTGTTAAAGCAAATCTTAAAATATTCGTAAAACTATTTGAAACTGAAAATAGCAACACTCAAATATCCACGTTTTGGCATTTGTTAAAAAAAAAAAAAAGTTATTTTGTTGTTTGTATTTTTGCATACACACAGACGCAGTTGATAGAGTTTTACCAGTGTGTGTGTCAGTAACTAAACCAGGTCTGACCAGCTTATTTTGTGTGGTGAAACAGGAGAATAAAAAATATTTAGTTCCAAGTAGGAAATAAATTCTGTCAGGAACCAGATGTTTCCTATCTTAGGCCTAATGTGTGAGGGCTTTCTAAGTAAGTTTCAAGGGTATTTACTAACTTCTCTTTCATTTTAAGAAAATACATAGACATAAAATAGTATTTTAAAGAAAGAATGCCTTCTGTGAATTACGGTTTATACTTAACTGGTGCCACTGGTGCTCTTTCTTCTTGCCTTTCCTAAATGTGTCCTTGAAGCACAGCGTCGCAATAGAGATATAAGACTGTAAATGAGGACATCATCCAGGTAGACAGAATCTATCCACATCTGTGTGATTCACCAGCTGGGTTGTGCATCCATGTTTTTATTTGCTCTTCCACTGTAATATCTATATCTAAGCAATTATGGAATCTTCTCTTTCCCTGTGGGTGGCCTACACAAGTCTCCAATGCATTTACTTAGTATATTTAAAATCAGTGACTTCTACTGGTAATTAAGGATATGTGGGGCTGGGCAGGTTGTAGTAGAGAAACTATAAGCTGAACACCGAGAGAGGAAAAACGAAATTGCAGTGATTACAGTCATCCAGCCTGGCAAGCCATTTAACGTCATTGGCATATTTAATTCACATGATCTTGTGGGCAACAAGATGGAAAAAAAGTGCCATTGACTCTCGACTTCCCCCTGCAGAGTTTGTGAATGAAAACCCACGTGAGGGTGCAAAAGCCTGACACTGCCATAGTACCTGCAGTTAACTCTCTGATGGGCAGAGCAGCTGTCAGTGCAGCTGACAAATTATACAGGCACCTGAGTGAAACCTTTTCCTATGGCTTTTGTTTTTCCAGTCTGTTTCATGTTGTGCTGTCCTTTCTAATTTCTTCTCATCGACTATAAATCAGTCTTTATCAAATATGTTACATACCAGTGAAGAAGTAACACCTTAAATTCAAAATTCAAATTAGCTCTATAGCAGTGCATATGGATCCTGAATTTGGCAGGAATTTAGATGAGATATTGAAAGTTCCATTACATAAAATTTGGGGGCGTAAATTTTTTTTAGTTTCACCAATTCATCTTGTAGATTCTTCCTATTTACAGCTTCGGCTGAGTGAAAACAGTTTCAATGTTGAGCTTAGATGTCCACCTGTTTCCATTGATTTGTCACTAAGGATGTCTGTAAATTTGGTTGCTTAAAGCTCTTTCTCAAAACCTTGACTTTCAATTATATCCACTATATTTACCATCAGGTTACAGAAAACATAATTTGGGCTTTAACCAGCATAATAGGAAATTTTTTGGTTAGTATTAAACCTCTGAAGGCTAGATCAACTGGAGTTCAGCTGGGTGTTTGAAGGAAGTAAGATCCATAGTCCCACAGTTTGTCCATCTGCTAGCTTCCCTTCCCTTCCCTTCCCTTACTGACAAGTTCCAGCTATATTTTGACAGAGACAGACTTGGAGGACATGAAGCTCCTGGAAAAGTACTGTGTAATTTACAGTGAGGGGATTAAACCTGCCGGCTCTATCTGTGGGTACTGGGGTATTTTTAATCAGGATCATGGGTGGTAGATGTTTCAAGCTAAATCCTCCTGTGTGTAGATTTGGGTAAACCACACCTCCCACATGGGGTGTTTTTAGGGGCCATATTAAGCCCTCTAAAGACCTCTGTCCACACACACAATACAAGGCCATATGTCACATGCTTCTATTTGTGCCCTAGAAGGTGATTTGTTTGTGTTTTGATCATTGTTTGCTACCAGCCCTGCTGGGACATAAGCAAATTGATTTATCCTTTCTGTTTCATCCTTCTTTGTGTCCAGCACAGGGGTTTGCCCCACTAAAGTTCTACTGCCTGAGGAGCTGGAATATCATGCACGATCGTTGTGTTATCATCTGTTATTTTCCTTGGCTTTAGTCATGGCTGCACACACCCAAATTAAGGTCCAGTGTCAGTATGTTTTCTTCTGGGATTAGGACACCATAAAAATTGAGAACAGAGGGGATCTTCAGTGATTTGTTCATTCAAAACCAGCCAATCAGAAGAGAGGGCCGAGCAGAGGGAGGATGCAGAAAGGAATAATCAGGCCCTGTGACCAGAACAGGAGAGCACACAGCTGGCACATGGCCAGACACAGGAAGGGGTCACAGGCAGTATTTACATATCTATGCACAAAATTAGCACTGTGACAAATCAGATTATGAAAGCAGTACATTTCTTCCGCATGGATTTGCAGTTATAGACTCTTCATGTTTTAATAAAAATTTTTTCACATAGTGGGAAAATTTTCATGCGTTTGATAAACAAAAATATCCTGGTAACTGATCTGATTAGAAGTATAAAGAACAGTCTATCAAATTCTCCTTCTTTATCTCTTGGTTCACAATCTTTTCTATGTTTGCCAAGAAAATATACTACTACACTTAACACCTGATAAGTAAATCATTCACTGACTCACTTTCAAAATATATATATATAGCCTGATGATAATTTAAGCTCTCAATAGCTGTTCAGACTGCTCACATGTGCTTTTACAGTAGTTTTACAAATCATTTAGGATTAAAAACTGCTGGATCACTGCTGTCTGCAAGGAAGTTTATAAGGATGATTGCTGTGTTCTCAGTGATGGTGCCATCAGGTACATGCAGAGGAGGATAAAAAATGTATAAAATATGTTAATGCTATGGGATAGAAAAAAACCCCCAGATTTATTCAGTGCATTTTAGCACGTGCTAAAAATAGAATTTTTTTAATAGAGTGCATGCTGTGTCATCTTAAGTATTTGGTAGTGGACAGATTGATCCTTGAAGATTAGAAAAGCTCCCTCTTACATAGGAATTCTTCAGTCTATCAGTGCTCTAACCTGTCTTCCTCTTGTCTGCTTCTTTTTATGGAAATTCAAGGAAGATCTCCGATCTGTGGGATGGATTTGTCACACAAATCTTTCCTTTTCCTCTTCTCTGTGTACTGCTGCATCCCATTGTAAAGAAAAAACTCCAGTATCCACAGCTCTAGTTATCTACATCAAGACCTCAACCACTTTGCCCTAAATATATAAACCCCTTAAAAATTGTTTGTTTTCAACAAGATCCACTGAGTAGACTGAAAATAAATACTGTGTAAGCAGAACTTTTTTCTTCCTCTCTACCTTTTAAAAATCTTTACTCGTACATTCTAGTTGACATGCAAATAAAAACTTAGAAATATATTTGTCTTTTAAGTACTAAGGTGTTCAGATGCCCCAGTAAGAACTATGACAAAGTACACCAGATGAAACACTTGTCATCTTAAGGATTACGAATTCTAATTTAGAAATTGGTGTAATACAAGAACTTGACTGGTTATAATTTATTCTAAGTTGCCAGCAAGAACCACTGCAGGTATTTTAGTAGAAACATTAGAAATTTTTAAAAATCCTGATTTCTAGGGATCTTAAAAAAAAGAAAGAAGTGTCATCCTACTTTCTTTCACTTCAACAGTGGCTCAAATCAACATTAGCAAAAGGAAATAGACTCAATGCAGGAAATATTTTCCTTCAGGATGATCTAAAAATGCTTATGTGGTAGGGTATACACAAAATCTAAATTTAGATATCAAGGTTCACCTCCTCCTCATGAGCAGCTACTTCTCTCAATTTTCTTGTGATCTGTTTTGCACACCACAGGCTACAAAAGGGAAGTGCAGAAGACCAGTCATGTCCCCATCCGTAAAGAGGAAAAGTGTTCCTGGAGACTTTGCTATTCCATCCTGCTCTCCTGCATTGATTCCATTTAGCAGTGTAAAAGTGATCACCTAGTGTGGTCTCTGGGCTCTGAAAAGACTCCATACAGTAATTATGCTCTGAATCTCTAGGTAAGGGATTGTCTCCTCACTGTCAGAAGGGAGACTTTCTCAGAAACAGCTGCTGTGATTATGGAGCACAGGCATCAGTCTTGTCCTCCCATCCCATTCAAACAAAGTGTCAGCAGTTAGTCTGTTAAAATCTGCTCTTGTAATCCTCTATGAGCAGAACTCCCCAGTGTGAAATAATAGAGCTCATTACTATGAGACCACCTCTCTGTGCCCTTCTCCATTTTTGAGGAAGATTTGCCCATAGTCATTGACAGGTATTTTATCCTGCCTGTGATATGACATCTTGTAATAGTCTCTTATATAATGTAACTATACCTTAGCTCATATTCCATAAAATGATGAAAATCAAACTCGGAAACACCTTTCTCTGGTATTACAGCCAAAATGCTTCATAATAACACTACGATGTAGAGCATAGTTGAGTTTAAAAGTAGTGAAATGGAAGGAAGTAGAGAAAGTTTCTGGAACAGTGCAACTTGAGATGAGATATGACTTGCCTTAAAGCACAGGAACAGGTCTGTGGAGACTCGTGATGCCTTTGCAGAAGTGCAGAATTCCCTGCTTAGGGTCTAACCCTGATGTTGCTGTAGCTGTGCTCCAACACAGAAGATATTTGTCTTTTATGTACATATTTATAATGCACCATTAAATGATTAAATGTGCTGTTTACCAGAGGTTCTCAACAGCTTCTGCCATGAGGAGGAAGTAAACTCTTAGATTTTCTTGTGGTAGGCTCTATACCAACTTTGTAAATAGGCAGCTATTTCCAGCTAACAGAAGATAGATATCTGGCAATTCTTACTCCTGCTGGAGCTGAAGCCAGGCTGATCGGGTGTTTAACAGCTCTTCCCCCCTGCAACCCAAAGAAAACTCTCAGTCTAGTCCAAGGGCAAGAGAGCACTTCTTTTCTGCTGTGCAATTCATATGACAGGGTGTTTCAGTACTTATAGACTAGAAATAAAACAATGCTCAAGTTGAAAATATCCACTGAAAAGCAGAATTCACAATTTAAGCTCACTTGCTGGTATGACATACTCTGCAATTATAGTAACACTAAGCTGTGCTCAGTAAAACCCAAGAGTGGCTTTTGCTGACCAGTAAATAATTGATAACCTTGCTTGGAGAGCAAGTTAATTAGTAACACAAATTAAACAGAATGAAAAATCATAGTGTAAAATAGTATTTAAAATAGTGTCATGGTTCTAAATAGGGAGTTAGGAGTGATGATACTCTCTTTTTAAATGGAAGTAGTTCTAGAGTGCCCTAGTACTCTGCTAAAGTAGTCAAATTCTGGATGAAAGGGAGAGAGGGATTTATCACTCACTGGCAAGAAGGCCTCGCTCATAAGAAAGCTGCATAATTAATGCTGGATTATTTTAAAGCCATGATTTTCAATTTCTATGTTATCTTTGGAAAAGGAAAAATGTACCCTGGTAATATTTCTGAGGAGGTAGGGAGGGCACCCACTGAGACTTATATATACTAGGTCAGAAATTGAGAGCCAGGGATCCTAAAGATCCCTGATGTACCAAAAGGTTATGGCTTGCCCTTCACTGGAAATTTTGTAAGTTTATTTGACAGGTAAAATCTACGAATGAATTGAAAGTTAACTCACAACTCTACATGCAGCAAGAGCTGAGAACCAATTAAACAATTTAATTTTGCTTATTTTTAAATTTTGAAAAATATTTCCCAACCACACACTTTACAGCTGAGAACAATTTTCATGCCAGTTCTCCAAAGATGCGTTAGCAGAAGAGGAGTTCCAGATGTGGCTGCTGCTCTAATCACAATTAATTGACAGCTTGTGAAAGCCATCATCTTAAGGAAACACCTACATTTTACAAAGCTTGGGATCAAGAAGAAAGCCCCAGGGAGTAGTTTAAGGCTTCTCACTCTACTAGATATAAAATCAGCAGAGGAAGTGAAAGAAAGATAATTAGAGAACTGAGTCTTGAACCAGACAAACCATTTTCTCCTGTATGCAAAACCTACCATGAAACTGCAAAAGCTGTTTACACTAAAAATTCACTATCATCTAAGATATAAAATAAAACTGGAATCTGTAGTTCAGGTTTTCACAGTCAGTTAGTGGATTTAGATCTTTAGACCTTTACACTGCAAAACACAAAATGAGTAGTGGCAACTCCTGTGCTTCGATTATTAGTCTCTCGCTATTTGGTGTCTCCTAGGAGCCTAGAAAACACGTGAGAAGATCATCTTTCATCTAAACTTCCAGTTATATATGTATGTACTTATATTTAAATATGTGGCCCTCTTGGCTGTGAAGAAACCCTTGAAAAGGGAAATGTGCATCCATCATTTAGGTAGAACATTTGGTGAGAGAACTGTCAGTACTGAAGCATGTTTCGCACTGGGGGTTTTATGTGCCTTCCTTGCTCTCTTAGTAAGGAAAGTTAATCTGCTCTGAGCTCTGTCCTGCCATGTCTAGACCATCACTTGTAGCTACATTTCCACTTTGTAACAATATCTTGAATAATTTTATCTCCTGGTATGTTTTTTTTCAGTGACTTTAGTGTTGGCATCAGTTGTTCCAGTAAAATCAATGAGTGCTCAAGTACTTTGATGTACGGGAAGGAATTTGTTCTTTTTCTGACCTTTCTTTTCAGATAAAGACCGCAAAACTACTGTCTCTCTCTGGAACTGTTCTTTCATGAATCAGATTTTCTTTTTTCTTTTTTTTTTCCAAAAAACTTATAGTCTCAAGTTTTACTTACCAACCCCCCCCAAACAAAACCCTCCAAAAGCCCCCAAACTTTTTAATGATAGCACCCAGGTTTCAGTTTTCAGTGAGCCTGATACAATAGTTTGAAGTATAGACTGTCTAGTCTCGTTTCTTTTCATTGAAGTTTCTTTTAATCTCTAAAAATACTCTGTGCATTGTGTGACACTCATTGACTATAAACTCTATGGAGTTAAATGCAGTGCTCTGATAAAACCAATCTGGCTCATTATCAAAAACACAATTATAACCAACAGCTGACAGTCAAGATCAACACTAGTCTGACCAGCAAAGCCTCAGAATATCTACTTACTTATAGGGTCCACTGCTGTCTAAATAAATGTGGTGCTGTGGCCTGATTCAGATGATGTTAAAGCATCTTTAATTCAGATATCCTGGTAATTCCTCCCAGGAAATGACTAAAAGGGAAAAATTTCTAAGTAAGCAGGCACAAGAGAACTCTTCTCTAGATTCTTTTTTTCTTTAATGCAATGCTGTTTGAAAAGCATCATGGATATATTAAAATTAATCTTTCAAAACTACACTCCTACTTCCCATCTAAGAATAAAAGTTGAAGTCATGAAAGCTGCAAACTTGCAGGTGGATGCTCAGCTCTAAGTTAGCATCAGCAGTCCTGACTGCTGGCCAACCACTCTACTGGCTTGCAAGGAAATGGTTCTAGCCAGGGGCCTTATCCCAAACTTTGTGCAAGAGGCAACATGGAACAGGTTACAGGGACTATCGATTCTGTTATCAGCATGAGGAAGTTGAGTGCTCTACCATCAAATGCCAGGAAAACTTGATTGAGAAGCTTACTCATCTGAAAATGAGTCAGGGAAGTTCCCGTGGCGCGTACTGAGTGTGCACAGTGGGGACTCCTATTGCAAAGAGCTCTTATGGCATATATTTCGATATTACATTTATTGTCATTGCTGACTGTGGGATGGGAGTAACAGGAACATTAAGGAGCTGCTTAATTAGAATTGATGAGTACATGAGTAATGTCATACAAGAGCGTTATGTTCTCATTATTTCCTTGGTAAAAACAGTTTATTTCAATGGAAATTACCAAGGATAAGATATGAGTCACACCCAACCCAGCAGAAACAAACTAAGGAGAAAATACCCATTGCTACGATGGCCTTTTGCCTACACAGAGGGAACAGTGCGGTATTTCTGTACAGCCGCTGCTCATACACAGCAGCCCTCGCTGCCTGGGGCTGTTCGCTCCGCACCGACGTGCGGTGACCGCGTCCTGCCCAAACTTCGGAGTTTTCGGGATGCGTGAAGTTTTCGGGATGCGATGCGCTAAGAGCGTGTGAAGGAGAAGGGTCTGACTGGTGATGACGTGCTCTTGCCTGCCACTGGCCCCGGGACGGGGTCGCACCTGTCCGGGGAGGGGCGGAAAAGGGCAGCGGCCGCCGTCGCTCCTCGGCGGGGGCCCATCCCTGGATCGGAGAGAGCACACCCACCTCCCTGCTAGGGAAAAGCAGCCACAGGAGCACCGAGGGACAGCTCCTCCTCCCCGGGCGCTACCGCTGGCAGGGGCGGTGGCGCGGGGCCACCAGAGACGGCCCGGGTTACATAACCAGCGTCTCCGGGGGCGGCTCCGCCGGTTCCGCCCCCGCCGCGCCGCAGACCGGCGGAAAACGCTGAGCGCCCCGGCCGCGTCCCCGCTGGCACCGACCCGGCAGCGGCTC
>VXBT01011130.1:735021-765285 GCA_013400235.1 Oriolus oriolus
TCCCCTCCCCTCCCCTCCCCTCGCAGTCCGCCGCTGGAGCACGGCTGCTCCCTTTACACGTGGGTTGGGTGTGTTCCCCAAACCTTGCCTTTGAGCAGAAGCGTAACCTGTTCTGGTTCCTCTCCCATGTTTGATTGCTTCTATTCTCTCTCAAAGAAAAAAAAAAATAAACGTTTGAGCATAAAAAAGTTTAAGAACTCGATTTTTGCTTCCTTTATGTGCATATTTAGTATGTTAATATGATCTGGAGACGATTGAATGAATCATCAGTTCCCTGGAATAAAAGCAAGTGAATCATCTCACATACACACGCACACAACTGTGAGGGAGCATAGTTGGTGCCGTAGATAGTGAAAGGTTGGTGTCAGTTTCTGACACACAATGGGATGTCAGAAGTATAGACAATGCTCAGAAACCCAGCAGGTTTCCTGCGGCTGGTTTGTGAAGTGTGAAAGTTTTGCGACATTCAATTGCAGTTTTTCTGGCTCAGTGGTTAAATGGTAACCTCTCTCAGTTATCAACTTGTTACCGATTATTTTAGCCAAATAATCAAAAGGGGGGTGTAAATGGTAAGAATTAAGTAACTGTGTTATTCGAAGTGTATTAATTTAAAATAAAACTTAAACAAAATACCAAAAAAAATTATATCATACTATGTCTGTACCCTGAAGCCAGAGACAGATCCCAGATGCTTTTAATCTGGGTTTTGTTTTGCTTAGTTTTGTTAAGCAAAAATAGTCTCTGTTGAAGTAAAAAATATATAAATATGTATTTTTAAAAGCTAAGCCAGTTGATTTAATAAACATGTTGGAGTTGTACCTAGATAGACTTCTGTTCCTGGTCCTCTTGCCTGTTGCTGTTTTAAATGGGATTGAGTCCGCATCTTATATATAGTTGTTCTTTCAACTCCAACTTGCTTCCAAAGTGGATTTTTCATCCTACACAGTTTTGGGACACATTCTCCTCTTCTTGTGCAGAGGCAGAGCTATGAATTTGACAAGATAATTTTTTTGGTTTTTTTTCTCGGTATACCTGCCACTGTCAAGAAACAAAGTCACTGTTTCTAGCGGGGAGACAGTGCTTTACACCTACATTTACTTGGTTTTACAGTATAAAGTATGTGAAGGTCTTTGTATGTCTTGCTAGTAAACTATTCTGTTTCCTGTGGCATCAGGTATCCCTTATCTCACTGCCTGTGTTTTGTACCTGTAGTTATTCTCCAGATGGGAATGGAAAGGATTGCTTTGGGTGTTTGTCACTGTTGGGGCAAAAGGACATGTTACCATTTTTGATTGTCTAGAACTATGCACTGGCACCTCATAGTATTAATTAGAGTATTGGGGCAGCCAAGTGTGGGAAAACTGTATTACTTTATAGTTCATTGCGTGGCTTTTAACATCTCCCTGTCAGAAGATTCTGAAGTTAACCACGTTAAGAGTGCACATGACAGTGAAAACACTGTAATAGACAATCTCTTAGGTATGCTGCGTGGTCAAGTAAACAAACAGGAAAAAATACTGGTTTATTTGTGCATTTCGTTCAGCAATCAAATAGCGTGCATCCTTTTTTATTGGATTTCCTTACAAAGAAGATAAAAACATACAGTGTGTGTGGCATTGTATGTGCTCAGAGCTCAGCTGAAAGCAGTAAAGGAAATAATGGTGAAAGTGGACTCATGACTCTGCTCTAGCTGGTTTTCCCTGCTCTATGAACACTCTAAGATTCAGAGTAGAAATGAAAAAGTCTAGGTTTCACTTCGAAGCCTGCAGAATACGCAAAATAAAGTGAGATAAAATGTATTGGTTTAAAGTTGCTCCTGTGCAGCTCCACTTCTAGGACTGATAAGGAAATTACTGTGGGATACACGGAAGAACTTTGAGAAAACTGGAGGGCAATGCAGATAAAAGTGAAGTGTTTGAACTTTGTATCCTGATTTTTGCTATGTTTGGAATACATAGGATTTGTTCTTAGCATGACCAGTTGATATATATATATATATATCAAATTTTACACTGCCTTTTATTAAAAAAAAAAATTAAGTTATAATCGTTCTGTGCTTTGAAAGACTGGTGCCAACAGCACCTTCATATGTTGTTCCAGCTATCTCAATTAGAACATCTCAGTGAGGAAAAAAACCCCAACGATTAGTTCCTTTTTGCAGTTTTGGCTTTAGAAACCCTTTTCAGACAAGTGCAATAGTCCTGAGCAAAGTTTTGAACTTTTCCTGTAGAAAGACATACTGCTGGTGTTGAAAAGGGGAATCCTTTCTTCAGCTATTGAAAACTTTGCACCAAGTTAGCTTGGGGTTGTTTGTTCCCCAAATCCTCAGTTAAAAAACATCTGTTGTAGTTGTCTGGGAAGAAGTTTTATTTCTAGTACTAGCCTCACTATTTAAAATATTAAGAAACAAAGTTGATTCTTAGCATTGTAGCTGTCTGTTTTGAATGATGGCAGGTAGTGCCTTAGACATTTCTTTCAGTGAAGCTTATTTTCCTGATTATTGTGGTTTTATCTTTAAATTTTTCCAGTAGATGTAGTGCCATGAAAAGTAACAGCTTGACAGGCTTTGAGACGGAAGGCCATAGTGAGCAGAGCAGGTGTAGCACCGGCAGCCAGTTCCACCAGGCTGTGACAAGACTGTGTCTGTCTCACTGAATGTGTGTCCATGGGAGATATTAGTGCTGTTGTCTCTATCTTGATTATTGCTTATAAAAATAAAAGTTGTTCACTGTCAAGTGTGGGCCACTTTTGGAATGAAAGGTATATAGAGTTACGTGAGCACTGTGGTGTCAACAGCTGTCGCTATTAGTTCTTACACGTGAAACAAATAATTTTGACTGAAACCATTTATCCAGTTATTAGTAGTGGAATTCGTGCATATCTCAGTAGCTTTCCTAACAGCCAACCAGACTGTTGCTGTGCATTGGTCATTTCTTTCCTGTAATGGAATAATTTTGTTTGCCATTGGTTTGTGTATGTTCTGAGATTTGACTGGAATTAAGAAGGTAGCCTACTAATTTGCCATAATAATCCTATTTTCATAAAAGATCTGGCCCGAAAAAGACAAGAAAAATTCTAAGAAGAGGTTAAAGATGAGTATAACAGTTACTGGGAGGATCATCACTTACTTGAGACACTGTTGTGTTACTGACTGGTGCATCAGAGAGCTTCAAGTTGCACAGTCTGTAATGGTTCAAGAACTGCCTTCCCACGCTGAGTCTTCACTGGCAGTTGCATTTGTGCTCGTTGTTTTAGAGGGGGCACTCATGGAGATGGAGCAATGAGTGCTGAAGAACAGGTATCCACACTGCAAATGGGGGATGCCTTTGGTGGCCGCTTTGCTCGGCTTCAGTATCGGTTCTTCCCCAAGGAGGAAAACCACTTTGTACTCCACGTTAATTCTCATCATAAAGAACACTTCGCACACAAAACATCACTAGTGGAGATGCAGCAAGAAATAGTGATGAGACCTAAATGGTGAACAGTGATATTTTCCTGATTCGTGGCCATGATTCTCATTACATGCACAATATTGATAGCAGTGTTACAGCATTATTTTCTGACAGCTCAATCTGTAAGTACAATCTGATACCAGCAGGGAGAGTCCTAGTTCGTAACTGCTGTAAAATTTCTCAGATCCAGTTTGTTATTCCCATCTTTCAAACTCCACCCTACGCACTTGGTTTGCTCACCTGTTGTTTCAGCTTAGTGTTTGTAATACAAGCTCTTGGGGAACCCCTTTTCATTCATTCTGACTTTTGGCATTGTGTTACATCTATGAAAATCTTTGTGTATAAACAAAGCACATTAAAGTAAGGGAATCCAAAATTTAAATATTCTGAAGATAGATTTCAGTGCTGGTTACTATTAATCAGATCAGACAGAGAGAGAAATTCTCTCTGCCACAAAAAAAAGTAGTTGATCTTGAGATAAAAGTCTTGAGTGATTCTTAGAGAAGTGTCACCATTGATTAAAGCAAATGTAATAATATTTATTTCCTTCCTCAAGAAGAAAAATGGAACATGTAAGAAACCAAACTCTTGATTAATTTCATAATGAAAACAGTTCTTTTTTCAGATGAAAGATCATCTCTTAAATAGCCAATATGTGTACTGAATGAAGTTAAAGATGTTTCTTTCTTTCATGGTTTTATAAAATTGTTGTTTACTTCTTTGAAGAATCATCAGTACTAGCTGCAGAGACAAAAGATCCTTTATATGATATAAATGGTATTTTGAGTGGGTATTCTTGGTTGATTCTGGCTGTAGAATTTCCCTGCATACAAAGTGATTTTGAAGAGCTGCTTAATCAAACCAATATTTTTCAGCTTTCCATCTTAACTCTTTTGATATATCATAGATAAAGTAAATTTTTATGCTTTCATCCCGAATACATATTTACCAAAAGTACAAGTGGGGTTTTTTTTGTGTGGATAGCAATCACAGAATGCAAATAGATTTGCTTGAAATAATGTACTCAGTAACAGTTGGTGCCTCACACAGGCTAGTGTTTAAAATCTACTATTGATGTGTAACTCTTGTGTATTCATTGCTGAAAATTTAAAATGTAAATTTATATGGGATTAGCCTTGAGTTCAAAATTGCCATTAATTGCAGAGAAGCTCTTTCAATTTATTTATTGTGAAGCTGGATGAAACAGTGACAGACTCATAACAGAAGAGCTTTACTTTAACATCTGGCTTCCCAAGGTGTAATAGCTCTTACTACATCAACTAATACAATAGGGAAAACCACACAAACTCTTGGGCCTACAAGCCCTTCTTCAGGTTTTGAACAGTAGCAGCAAGCAATGAACTAGGGGTGCAGTTTCGGAAGACATCTACAGCCACTGCTTAGAACAAGGGAAGTGCTGCTGCTATAGCTTTTGCTCTCTGAGCCCTGGCAGTCATTAAACCCCCAGATAAATTAGGTTTAACTAAACCACCAAGAAACTAGTAAAACATTTTCTGCTGCTCTAGAGTATTAAATGGACTTACAGATGGATGAACAAGCTCCAGAGTGGTGCTTCTCTTCTTTTTGGTACAACTGGTCCGTTAGATCAGCTCTACTGTTCATCTAACCATAGGTTTAGGCCAAATTTGGAAGAGTTGCTGTAAGTTTATTTCAATTATGGCAATTAAATAGCTAATTTGATGAGAAGTGTGGTTGTCACCTGTAAAACAAAGGGGATATTAGTATGAGAAGAAATTGTGAGTTAGTGCTCTGTCATGGGCAGAAGGAAAAACAGATCATTCCCACCTGAACCTCCAGAAGGTTTTAGCTGGAGTGTCACCATGCAGTAGAGACAGTATCTCTGGTTAAGTCTGTTATTCTTGGTATCCAGAAGATCTGGGAACCCTCATTTCCAAGTTTGACTTGGTGATCAGGGCTAAGAATTGGGGGATTCATTCTGGCACTGGAAGTCTTGCTAATATGTGTGTAACATTGACAGAATAGCATAAATAGAACAGCATACATGAAGAAAACAGTTCTTAAATATTTATTGAAGGTAATCTCGTCTTCCTTCCTTGGATGCCTACTAGGCTGCTGCACTAGCAGTGTGTTTGGGTCACATGGGCAAGAGGTGCTGGAGCAAGTTTGGTGTTCTATGGTTCTGGACTACGAAGTACAAACTCTGCATCTGTCTTCTTTCTTGGCAGTGGAGAACCCTCCCCACTCCTCCCATCTAGAGGTCTTACACCTAGATTTCTCAAGCATCTCTGATATTTAAAGAACGTTTGCAAACATCTGCCAAACATTGGACTTGGGGATTTACAGTTTCCATCTTTTGGAGTGGGTGGGTGTTGTGTAATAACACTGACAGGTAATGTGCTGACTGAAATTTCCTACAAGTGGTGATAGTTACTTACCATGCAATTTTGACTGTATGTCTTCAAGGGAAGTGTCTTGAGTCTCATGAATCAAAGGAGGAATCCATAGAAATACAAATAATTTAGAACATTAGCTTTAGCTGATGAAAACTGCTGCAACTTAAGCTTTGCTTTATCTGCTAGACTTTATGCCACTATTGAATATGCCTGTAGACAGCATAACCACAAGTACTCCTTGTACTTACTTTAGTTCATTTACCATAGATCTTGCCTTGAATTGCTTATAAAATTGTCAGTGATTAAATGATTCCAAGAACAAGATTAGGGAGAAGTTGTCATTTTGCCCAGTTGAACAATGTTTTTGGTAACCTTTTCATTAAGCCCAGACCTCAAATTTGATTAAATTATTGTATTAATAATACAATTTAATTATTGTATTATTAATGTATTTTTTCCTGTTCTTACGAAAATAGAAGTGTTTGATCTAAATATAAACCTTGGAAAAAAAAATCTAAGTTTATATATGTTCTTAGGTGAGGTTGGTGAGAGTTTGCCAGTGACATTTTCCGAAGACAGTATCTGGAGCGAAGTCTTTGAGTAGAACTTTCCCTTTCATTGTTCCTCCTTGAACAGCAGAGAGAACAAGCAAAGAACCTCTCTTCACTTCAGTGCTTTATGGCTTGGTATTGATTCTGTTTATTCATACAGGTGAAGTCTATTTGACAGGTGCAGAAGTCAAACTGCTGACAACTTAAACTGCATGGAGCCATAGTAACTCAGCAATAGAAAGCCTGCATTTTCGGAATGGTTAAGTATAAAAATTAGCTGTTCTTATATAGCTAAAGCGCCAAAATGTTAGGACATTTCTTATTTTAGGTTGTTGGTGTGACCATAATTTATCCATTGTAGTGCTCCTCACTTCTGTTTTTAAAAGGTTTTCTCCCCAGAACCCCCTTATCACCTGCAGGAGAGTGTAGAATGGGCCCAGAGGAATGGTGCAGGAAGACAAAGGATAGTCTCAGCTCAGGGAAGTTGAATGCTGCCTTGGAGGACTAGTATCTGCCTGTCTTGGATACTAAATTACTATTTTTTGCTGGCTAGGTAATATAGGTCAGGGGTTCACAGATAGCCTTTCATTTTTTAACAGTTGTGAGACACATGTAGCCAAGTTTGCCCTTGTTCTGACATCACCGGTACAACTGCACTCGTGTGAAACGGAGCTGTTCACTGAGTGCTGAGTGTCCTGAAAAGCAGAACCTTAGAACATCAGGTGTATGGAACTAACGAGTACTTGAAACAGTTTGGACCTAGATTTTTATGTCTCTCTTTTCTCTATCTGTAAATTATGGCTACCAGCGTTGTCTTGTTGAATAGGTTGTGGAGAAGATTTTTTTTTATTACTATTTGGGGAGCACTGAAATGCTGGAGGAATGGGTATGAGTGTATGTAATATCAAACATCTGGGAGTAAAATACTAAAATAAAGCATAACTGTCTTTTATACTAATTTTTTTGGTAGTAAATATTCATTCATAGTATTAAAACCAGTGCTGCAGTTCACATATGCAAAGGCGCAGATTTTTTTTCTGCAGTTCTTTTGAAGTCTGTAATTCTTGCTGAAGTTACAATAACCTTGCCAGGCCCCATTTAGGTGTGGAATTCTGTTGAGTTTGGCTTCACAGAGATGTATAAGAGATTGGTTTTGTCTGAAGGTTGAGTATTTAAACAAAGGAAAATAATGGACAAATTGAGTTCAGGGAGAGGCATTAGTCATACAGATATATTTTTTCCGTAACGTGCTTGGGTGTGCTGCTTGGAAGTACAAAGGTGCTATTTTATTTCTTAAAGGAATTATGCATTGAGGTGCACCTGTGTAATTTTTAAGCAGATGTAAGCTCCTGCTGCCTGAGCTTGAAGAAACTAAGAAGATACCTGCTAATGTTTAGTGTAATGTGAAGAAAGAGTATATTAGCTGTGGCTCAGTGCCATGGTAACACCATTAGGGTGTTACCCTGAACAGAACCCTGACTAGAGTATGGTTTCTAGTCAGCTTCCAACACAGACCCATCTTGCTGCTAGTAGAACCATCTTGCAACTTGTAGAACCATCTTGCAAAATTTCTTGTCATTAAAACAAACAAGATGCATTAAAAATACTTTATTAAAACAAAGCAAGCATTCTTTAGGAAGCTGTGATAGTGATCCTATGGATGAGTTCTGAATATGGAATTTGCATGAAGGAAGGCAGAGTTTAAGGAAGAGCTAGTGTAAGCATAGGACAATAGAAAGAAGCCCACAATACTTGAATCCGGACAATGCAGAGCCTTCTCTTATACATCAGTGAGTGGGATGTTATTGATCCTGCTTATTGGAGTAGGTGAAATTTATATTGTTCACAGCAATAAACCTCCACATTCCTTGAAAGTGGCAGTTGACAGTTAAATATTGATTCCTGTAGTTTCCTACCAGTAAGAAAAGCAGAAACATTGCTGAGCATCCTGTATTGAGTGAAGCCTCAGAAGTTTGTTTTGTGGGAGCTCTTTGTAGGTCAGGGTAGATCAGACAGCTCAGTGTGGTGTTGCTGTGAGAGTGGTAGAATGTTGGCATTAATGTTTGTGACCATTTGTTCAGATACTGGACAGCAGTGTTACATGAAGTGTTACACTGCATCTCACGGGCTAATTGAACTGCTGAACTATAGTCACTTCTTTCTGACCACCTTTTTTCTAAGTATTTTGTGGGCTGCACAGATTTTAAATAGTGACTAAAAGACCTGATGATCCATTATTGCTCATTTTATCATGTTACCGTGAGCATCATTCCCTTGGAAGTCAGCAGCTCTGTAGGCTTCAGTCTCTGGACCTATACCAAATACAAGGAAAGCAGTCATTCCATTTAAGTTAAACAGGGCATGGAAATCCAACTGCTGACTGTGCAGTTGCTGCTCTTGTCTCACTATGTACCAAAATTAATCGGTGTAATATGACCAGGGGCTCCAGAACTTTTCTGAGTGGTCCTAACATAGGAAAAAACCTCTGAAAATCTACTCTTTTGTAGCTTGTGCTTTTATTTGTTTGGAACATGCACAGATGCAGGAGGAGATATTTAGGCTCTATTCCTTCTCTAGAGGAAAGGCAGTAGATCAGATCTTTGTAGGATACCAGTTTGAAGTACCTTCTCAGTTAGGATGTCCCTGCAGGAGTGAGCTGCATTGCAATTACCTGCACCAGACATTACTGGACCTAATGACTATGAGTCTTCTTCAAAGTTGTAATCCTGTAAGCAAGTAGGTGCTCAATATTTTCATTTGGGGTGGGGGCTGGAGTTGCTGTCCATGTAAGCGTATGCTCACACTCATTTGTTTTTTAGGTCTCATGCTTGTGCTTTTCTCTGCAACATTTCTGAGTTAGCAAGGCTTCATATTCAGGGGTCTATTTTTTTCATTGTCTTTTTCTTTTCTTTGCATGTTCCTGCTTCTCTCACAAACACAAGGAACTGATCGAAACTCCAACTAGAAGATAAATTTTGGAATAAGAAGAAACCTGTGTATGCTGAAAAGAAATCGCAGAAGGATTGTTAAGAAGAATATCGAGTACAAGTTCTGGTATGAAATTCTAAATATTTTCCTTGGAATTCAGGTCACTCTCTGCCCTGGAAGACAAACCTCGCTTAGCATAGATTATAGCATGTAAAATAATTTCATTGAGTCTGTGCAGGCCAGTCAAAGATTACTTTTTACTAGAAAAACTATGTTTAAATGGGTTCAGACTAGCATAGCTCCTACTCTGTTGTATATGGTATCCACTAAGATATATTTAATCCTTATGTAAGAAAACTTGGTTTTTGTATGGAAATCAGCCACAAATTCAGGTCAACTTTCTACAGGTCTTTTCTACTAGATTTTTTGCCACTGTTGAAAATGTTTTGAGTATGATTTTTTTTTCTTCCTTTAGATGTAGGAAGGAAAACCATTTATAAATACTACTTGAGATGAATTCTTCAATCTCCACAACATAAAATCAAAAGACAATTCATTTTTTTAACACTGAAAAGGTTGAAATATTGCATGCATTTAAATAATGCTATATCATTATTCACCTAGAAGATACCTTGGTCTGTTTCTGACTCTGTTTCCACTGGAGGCACTAGCAAGCATTCCTGCTAATTTAAGGGCCCACAGTTCTAATGCTTTATACTTACTGCAGAACTTCTAAATTTAAATCTGCAAATTTGCACAAAGCAAGAAAAAGGGTCTTTCATTTAAAATCAGCTGGTTAAAACACAATAAATTTTGTTTAAATTTAAAAAGCCTTAATTGCTCTTTTTTCACTTCCATAGCACTAAAATTACATGGTTTTTTTACTCTTAATTATTTCCAGAATTGTGCTATGTAAAGACTCATCAGGCCAAAACCAGGTACAACCATGCATTACAAGTTGGCTGACTGGAATCAGTCACCTAATCCTAGAGAAATGGCTTGATTGTTTTTAATCTTATGTGGATGACCTTTCTGGTACAATTTCAAAACCTTTCTCTTTGTAATTGCAAGACAGAAGACTGGAAGGTCTCTAAGTATGTTTTCCAGACCCATATCCTTGATGCTCTTACATAAAAACACCTGTTCAGTGTCCACTGAGCTGAAATTCAAGCCATGATCTCACTGTTTCTAAGTGCCAACTTCAGCTGGTGTAAATTGCTGCCACCAGAAGGTTCTTAGTTCTGTGTTCAGGGCAGCCAAAAGAAGGAACAGGGAGCAGGGAGAGGAGAAACTCATGACAAAAGTAGTTTAGCAAGATGACACAAACCCTTGAATAAGGAACAGTGCTTCAGTAAAAAGGAAATGGAGACATAATCTGACACTTTTCTTACAGTATTATAATCATGATTTCCCTACGACAAACATTTGATTCAAATGTTAAGCTAGAGTCAGCTTAACTATGAATCAAAAGAGCATCATAATGGAAGTGGAAGAAAAACAATGTAAATGGGGGAGGCTAAGCATTCATGTCCTACCAACACACTTAAAATTGCAGAAATAAGTCTGCAGTGTTCAGTTGTTCATGAGGGAAGCAGCAGAAAATAACACGAGAGTAATTCTAAAATTGATACAGTCCATATAAGTGTAATTAAGCTCCCTGACATTAGATGAGTTCAAATAGAAGTCTTACACACTTCCATGTGCATATTCCAGATCTAAGATAATGAAATAGAAGAATAGGATAGCAAAAGAGAAACCACTATGTAGAAACTATTTGAAGGTTCTATTTACAGAGGGCCTCATTTTCCCCTCACAAAGCACAGACTTCTAAAGGAGTTTTGAAGGGTCATGGTATAATCAGCTGCCAGTGTCAAGGGGAGACAAAAGAATGAAGGTAGTCTTAGATGAATGGGCAAGGGGAATATCAAGCAGTTGCTGAATTACAGTGATTCAGTGGTTGTTAATGCTGTGATCACCACTCATTCTGAACTTGATTCTGGCAATTGCACGTCAAGAAGGATCCAGAAAACTTGAAAGGGGTATATAGTAGACCTAAAAGAATGATAGAGTTCTTGGGACACATGCTTTGTCATGAATGGTTGGGGGCACAGCTTAGGAAAAGTGAAGCTAAGGTGGCACTTCCAGACAGTAATCAAGCCAACTCTTGATATTAGCTTTCATGAACTAAATCGAAACATTTGAGATAAAGTAAGTCATATTCAAAACCAGATTACTCAGGCTGGCTGATTAAAAGAAAATCAAATTACTGTATCTTAGCAAATGAGGTAATAAAAACCAGACTAATTCTGATGACAATTAAGGATCTTTAGGGTTTTTTTTAAGATCCGGAATTACTAATGATTTTTGTGTATCACTCTTTACAATAGAAAATTAAGAAGGGTGGTTTAACAAAATAATCTGTTGAACTTCAGGAGAAAATTAATATAAGTCCTATGGTTGGTGGGCTTTTATTTTTAATGCAGCTCAAATTAGGTGATTAGTGGCCTTTTTTTACTTGATATGTATTACAGTAAAGGTTGTGCAGTCAATCTTTGCTGTAACTTTTAGAAGTTTAATTGCACACAGTCCTGGCAGAGAGTTCTTCAGGTAAGTTCTGCACTTACCTGGAATTCTCCAGAATTCAGATTGCTAATTCAGAAAAAGCAGAATAGAGGGACATCTCTATCGAAAAGAGAACAGGATGGTGTTAGTCAGATGAGATGTTTTCAAGTACAGCACATCTAGTGTCATTTGTTAGAACTTCATAAAGGCATGATAGGGTCCCTTGTAAAATACCTGGCTATTTAAATTTTAAATGCTCTTTTATCTTCCTTTTCGATGGGTAGTATTCAGAAAGTATGTGGAAAGTAAAGCAACAGCTAATCCTGCAAAAGATAGCCCTGGGGTACAAGGGAGAACTGTGTACTGTATTTGCATAACATGTTGGTCTCAAAGTAGGTTAGACATCTGCTTAGCCATTAAGTTTTCTGTAAAAATACTGTTCCCTGTTTGTTCTGTATTAAACCCTTCTCCAATTATATTTTTATGTTCTTTAAAAATAAACCTAGAAAAGATGTGTTGTTTTAACAATTAATAAAAACAAACTAGCTAAGGTGCAGAATGGTCCAAGGTCAGCGTTCCAGAATTCTTTCAGAAAGAAGAAAGTCAGACTCAATTGAATGGCTCGTATTTATTTTTAAAATAGCAAGGTTAGAGAAAATAAATATTGTGTGGAAGTGTATTCCCAGCTTCCCTAAAGTAACACAAGGGTGTATGTTGTGTAAATAGAACTAACATGCTTAGGAACCATAAAAAGTCAGGATTCCTATCTGTTAGGCTTCTTCTCTTCATTGTGGCAAATTTTTTTCATACCAGTGACAGAAAATAAATATTTTGTTATGATCAATAAATACCCCTGTTAATAACCACATTCTTTAAGCCGTCCTTGTGCTATGTTTCACTGGTATGCAAGATAGAGCTTTGCTTCAGATGTACAGTAATCTTTAGGCCCCTTTAGGAGATTCGCAGTTTGCTCTAAGAAGTAGATGGAAATAGTTCTGCAGTTCTTCACTATTCATAATATTTTTCATATGTGACAATGATGCAGTGTTTATTTTAAGAGTTAAAAGCCACAGGGTCAAATCCCCTTGAAGTCAATAGGGGAAATTGCTTGCAATGACTTCTAACTTAGAGCCTGTACATTTTGATTTCTATTTTACCCATAAAATTTATGTATGAAAATCTAATGCTAAGTGGTTTTTTATTTTTGCTGTAATATAGCATTTTAGTGCTCAGTGAGAGGATGTTAAGAGTATTCAGTAATACAAATGGTACCTTTCTATGAATGCAGTAAAAGTAACAAGTATCAGTGGGATGACGCACAAAAATGCTATCATTTGTATCTAGTATGTTCCCAGTCTTAAAAAATATTTAATAACTTGATATAAATATCTGTCTAGGATTATGCCATAAATCTGTATGGCTTCTTATAATGTATTTATTACCATATAAATGAAACATCTTCCAGCAGCATAATGAACAATGTCCCTAATATCTGTCACAACCTTTTCACACATCCTCTCCCCAGGGTGAGAAGCATGTGCAGTACATGACCATGTTTTGGTAAAATTTTTGTGTTTAGTTTGGGGCAAGTGTGTTGAAAGCATTTATGTTGACAACTCATAATCAATGTATAGTGTTACACAAAATTATTCTGATTATGCTAATTGACCTATAGGCAAACTAGAAACTGAGCTGGATGCTGCCTGGGTAAGTGCTTCATCTGGCACCCAGCCCACTCCTGCATTCTTTCCATCCCTCAGAGATGTTGGTTGTGTCATACCATGCACGTCTGTATCTGGCCATGGAGAAAGGGACAGCATGTATCTGCTTGTGACACAAATACAGGCTTAGTCACAAGTGTGCATAAACCCCCAATACCTACTCATACATGACTGGACAGCACAAGGTGGGAAATCACTAATTTTATTATGTTATTTTTGTGGGTTAAGCCCAGTGGGCAGCTAAGCACCACAAATTGCTCACTCACTCATGCCAACCCCCTAGGAGATGAGGGAAGAGTAAAAGTAAGAAAATTTGGTGGTTGAGGTAAAAAAAAGTTTAAAAGTTTATAAAGTGAAGGGTAGATAAAAGACGAGAGACAGGAAGGAAAAGAAGTGGGGCAGAGGTGATCACTGTCCACATCCCCCAGGCAGACTGATGAACAGCCAGTTCCAAGGAAATGGCAGCTGACATCCCTGAGGCCCCCTGGTTTCCCTCAGTATGACTGAGCGTGGTGTTACATGGCATGGAATATCTCCTCGGTTAGGTCAGATCGTCTGCCCGGTTGCGTCCTCTCCCAACATATTGCAGCCCTGTAGTCTTCACTGTGGTGGGAGTGAGAAAGAGAGAAGGCCTTGGTGCTGGCCAAGCACTGTTCAGCAAAAGGTAGAACTTTAGTGTGCTGTCAGCACTGCTTTGGTCAGTAACTAATTTTTTTGGTAACTAAGAGACCATGTGAACTGCTGGGAAGAAAGTTAATTCTGTCCTAGCCAGGCCCAGTACAGTTATTTAGCAGGATCACTTAGGAAGCATGTGAGACTTAAGCTATAAAAAGCTATAGAGAGCACCTGAATAACAACACATTTTTCAGGAAGGAAGAATACAGTATTTTATAGATAACTTTGGTGCTTTTGAACAGATTTCACAGGTCATATGGTGCAGGAGATGAGTATTTCTAACTCAGACTGAGAAGGAAATCTGCACATAAAAGATATTCAAGGTACATATTTATGTGTCCCACTGAAGTTGCTCAAGAATTGAAAGAATTGAAAAATAAGAATTTATGTTTGTCTTGGACAAAAGTTTGTATTTAGGTCAGTAAGTACTCTGTTTCGTTCCTTTCACTGCAGAAAACAGACGACTTACACAGTTGTGTGCATTATATAATTCTCAACTTTCTGTAACTAGAGTATCAATTTTCTTGTGCAGGAGCCTTTTGGATGTTTTGACTAAATGTCTTATGTTTCTGCCTACTCCTGTCTAACATAATGCATTCCTTTTTTAGAGAAATGAGATCTGAAAGATCATATTTGTTATTAGTCTCTGGTGGAACTGAATTTTTTGCTGGAATCTACTGAGTTTTGCAGGTTTACTCTGAGTGCTGTTTTGGGAATAGGGAGAAAAAAGGTTGCTGTTATTTTTGTTGACATGGAGTCTGTATGAATGTAAGCAGTCTAGCGTTCCTCATGTGAGTAGTTTTCTTTACATAACAATGTTTGAATATTGTGTGAAAACTTTATTCTTTATTCTTTCCTCATCTCTGCTAACGTGCTAGTGAAGTGAGTCACTGACTCCACTGTGAAACAGAGTTTGCTTGAGTGCTTACGAAGCACTGGAAGTACTTTAGACAGAATAGAAGGTACTTACATTGTCTAACCATCCTGAGTTTGGGAGGTGTGAGGAAAGGGCTAGAAAAAAGAGCAGAAATTTGGCAGTCTCAAATGAGCAGTTTCTGCTTGTGCAGTGATCCCAACCTAAACAAACATAACAAAACACCCTTGGGACTATAATGCAATCTTTGTGACTTTAGGACTGAGAGGTGCAACAGAGCAGTAGACCAGAGGACCACTTCAGTTCTGAATAGTCCCCAGGCTTCCAGCACACTTGTATTAGGTAATGCACTGGAATTTTCTCACGTAAGAATTAGAGGAGTTAGATGGAGTGACGCTTTGTTCTCCCAGTTATCAATGCGCTGTGGACACTGATGGTATGCTTTATGTGACGTCTTCAGCCCTGGTTATTGGGAGATTGTGACACTTGTGCGTGTGTGGAATGAGAGTGGTTTACAAGCACGTTTCTAGCCATGCTGCAAACAGTGCAATGATGGAGGTGTTATATTTAAACCTCACTGCAGAGTGAATCTGTAACAGCATTCTTCTATTTCCAACCAAAAATACTTTCAGTTAATTACAAACATAAAAGGAGACTGTATTTCTGTTTCAGTGGTTAGTAATATTAACTGCTGCTTTGTAAATAAGCGTAACTGTGCATTTTTATTTCCTTTTTAATAAGTAATGTATAGCTGTAAAACACTTTATCAGCACTAGATGTGTATTAACAATCTCTTCATCACAGCAGAGGTAAAAGTACATTTAAATACATCATAGAGACATAAAAATAATTTGTTTTGTGATGGTATCGTGTGGGATTAGGCTGTGTAAACATCAATATTCATGTTCATGAGATGTTTGTTAATATGAAGAAGAAAGATGAGCTGATGGGTCTGAATCTTTGTCATCTTAAATGATCATTTCCTCTTGCTTAAAACCAAATTCAAAAATGCTATTAAAACACAAAGTTCTGTTTCAGTCGCAAGCACATAAAATTTTGTATCTATAAATACACAGACACATAGTATATAAGGCATGAAGTTCTGAAGAATCCAGCTTTTTATCTTCAAATATTTTATCTTGCAAAATATTTTACTTGCCTCCATATGCTGAAAATTTGAGACTTAACTCTTAATTTTTTACCAAACCTGTTCTAAAGCTATCTGCCAATATCTTGGTTATTTTCAGGAGCTAGTATCAATAGCAGTATGAGGCAAAATGTAGGTTAAGTGTTCAGTATAGCTATTTTTTTTTTAAATAAAATCTCTCATCTCAGAGATTAGGTGTCTGGTTTAAATGCATGTCAAATTAACATTCAGATGAAGACTAATGTTGTGATTAAAGCATTGTATTGGAACTTGAGAGCTGGAGGTTTAATTCCTAGGCAGTCATTTTTTCCTGTGTGGCTGACATCAAAAATTTATTAGGAAACAGCTAGAAATATTTTAGTCTTTATGTAAAACAGGCTAGTAACACATCCTTTTCTTAACACAGTTTATGCTGGAGACTTTTTAGAGCAGATGGACTCTCGAAAGGGTATGTTTCCACTGCAGCTGAAGGTATTAGCTGAATGGATATATTTGGATATATTTGCTCTAAATGTAATCTAGCTAGTTTTGTTAAATACCAATAAAAATAGTGTCATATGTTTCAGTAAATGGGACCCAGCTTGCCCTGGACCTTGTGTGAATAGATAATGCTGATGTATCTGTTCACTTCCATTATTAATGGGGTTAGCTAGTTCAAAGAGTAAATCTGCTTTTCCTTTTCAAAAACCAAACTGTTTTTGTGTTATCAACTTTTGTCTTACTCCTTTACTAAATACTGCAGTCAACCTTTAGATTTTCTTCTGGTTTATTTTCTTGCAGAGACAAGCATTTAACATCCTCTGTCTTCCCTTGGCCCTCCCTGCCCCAAAATACACAGACTCTTCCTCTATGCACAGTAGACCAAAAGGCACACCTCTGTGGCTGTTTTGCTCAACAGAGCTCTTTTACTGGGCAATACTAGTTGACAGTTGCCCCAGAATTCCCAAAGTGTATGATTTCCTTGGTGCTTTCAGAAAAGCGAAAAATAGACATAATTAAAGCTTGAGTCCATAGAGTTTTGCCCAGATTTCCCTGGAGCTGGATTGTGGTAATACATAGCCTGGACCCTAAAGCTGGCTACCTTCATTCTCATACTGAACTACACCTAACAGAGAGCCTGTTTCCAGCCTGAATTACCCACTTCTGAAATGGCATTCTCCTCTAGGACAATTGGGTTGTAGGTGTTTTAAAGTCAAGTAAAGAACTGAATGTAAAACTTAGTTGATCGAGTAGAGTTCTATATTGTGAAAGGACATCTGCAGTTTGAGGTTGTTGAGTTTTCCTCTTCAAGAAGGATTTAGACTCCTGTTGCATAAATAACATGGAGCAACACCTCTACCCCAAAGCCATACTATTTTGAAAACACAATTATTTCTCTGGAAGCTGAATTTGTTCATCAGATTCTGAGTTAAAAATGTAGCAATGCAAAGAAGCAGGAGAATGCAGAAGGGAGATGAGAAATAGAAAAACTTGAATGAAGGGAAAAACGAGGGAAGTTGGGGCATGCAAAGCAGCCATTAATCCAGTTTAACAGGACTGTGTATTTTGCTATTATGCACTATTCCAGGAAGCTTACTATAATGGTAGCTTTGTCCTTAAATTAGTAAATAGTAGTTTTTTCATCATTTCAATTTTTAGATGTGTCATGGAGCAAATGGGAATGGACACAAAGCTGCTGTGCAATATGATACCGATTTGTACTGATTTTTAGGAAAACCCAGTGGCTTTTGTTCAGTTGACGTTCTGATGCTCAGCGTAGTGGATCCCATAAGGTAATGTAGGCAAGGAGGTGACAGAGCCAGTGCAGGCTTGGGTGTGTCCCCAGTAACCGTGCCACACACTCAGGAGAGACCAATGTCATGGTGTGAGACCAGACCCCAGCACTCACCGTGGCATTCACCTCCGATACAGGTCAGACTCAGCTGGGGTGACTGACACTTTATACACTTTCTGTTTGCAGGTAGCCTAAAACTGCATGAAGTGAACATGTTCCAGACCTATTGAGTAATTCTGGTTAGTACTTCACAGAATCCCAGAATCGTTGAGGTGGGAAAGGATCTCTGGAGCTCATCTCTTCCACCTCCCCTACTTAAAGCAGGATCAATAGAGGAGATTGCTCCTGACCTTAGCTAGTTTGGTTTTGAAAGTCTTCAATGATAGAAGCTCCACTGGGCAAACAATTCCAGTGTTCCAACAACCTCATGGTAAAAATCGCCTATTTCTGATGTTTAAGTGGAATTTCCCGAGTTTCAATATGTGCCCATTGCCTCTTGTTCTTTCACTGGGCACCACTGAGAAGATCCTCTCAGTCTTTTTTACTCCTTCCTCCATCAAGAATTTACAGACAGTAAGGTTTCCCCTGACCCTTCTTTCCTGCAGGCTAAACACTCCCAGCTCTCTCTGTCTGTCCTTGTGTAGATAGATTCTACATTTGTTCACCCTCACAGTAGATTTTTTTTGCTAATGTTTAAATGGGATTTCTTATGTTTCAGTTTGTGTCCGTTGCCTCTTGTCCTGTCACTGGACAATACTGAGAAGTCTCTTGCTCTGTCTTACTTACTTCCCCTGTCAGGTATTTATACATATTGCTAAGAACCTGCTCTAAGCAAGGCAAAACAACCTCAGCTCTCTCAGCCTCTTCTCATATGACAGAAGCTCCAATCCCTTAATCACCTTAGTGGCTGTTTAAGCACTTCATATGATAAAAACATAAACAGAGGGGAGAAAATTATATGCTAAGAGCTGTATATACCTTTCATTTTTTATAGTAAATATTTGCATCTCTCTGACTAATGCTTTTGTGTTCTGCAGTTTTGAAAACAGACACTTATGGAAGAAGTAGGCATCTCCATCACCTTTTGTCTATGCTAAATAAATCACAGTATTCTTGTAAGTGGCTACAAGTTTATTGTTCTTTGGCCATTAAGTGCCATTTAAATTGGCTCCTGTTTACATCAGTGGCAGTGATTTGGACAATAATACCATTGAGAGGTCATGTTCATAGCAAAGATGTTTGCTGTAACAAATTAGTAAAACTGACTTTTTTACTGAGTAAAAATTGTATGTAAGGACAGGTGTTCCTAGAATCTAGACAAACTATGGAGCTACTTTTTCCTTCTTCAAAAAAGTGACTGGATGTAATCTACAGCAAAAGAGTATACTTTCCATTTCTCTTCTTTGTGGTTATCTTTGATACGTGGTTTTGTTAGCACCACATTAATTGTTCAAAAGCATTAGTTTTCAGGAGTATTGAGTCTCTCTACTGAAATTCATTAGCTTGTCCTTATTGATTGAGGGACACTAACATAAAATAGGATTATAAGAAAGCAGTTTCAGTACCTCATCTTGACAGTTTTCCACTGTTCTCAAGTTTTTTGTACTATTCACTGGTATATAAAGAAAAAGGCAAGCGGAAGGTATTGCTTCACTGGTACAAATGTGAAGAAAAACAGATTAAATGAAGAAAATTGTACAATAGATTTTAAATATATCAAGTAAAACTGTAAATTGCCAGTCTGTGTTTGAAAGTATCTCTTTTACATATATTTTGTAACAATGGTTTCTGTCATCATTTTGGTAAGTTGATGCATAATGGAAGACACAGCCCCCAAATACATATTTTAGTTCCTGACTGATAGAGAGTTATGTTGGTACCAGTGTTTCTGACAAGTTTAAAAGACACAGGATAAAACACTAGACAGAATTCCAGATTTCTCAGCAGGAAAAATGTAAATCACCTTAATTTTATTCCTACTGAGCTGTGGCAACTGAGGTCTTGTATTTAAATGTGAATTATTAAATAGACAGCATGATGATGATAGGAGCAGACTATGTGTTACATGTATCAACAAGTTCTCATAAGCCAAATACCATGTCAAAATTTCATATTCCCGTCTATGCATTTGTGATAAAAGGAAATAACTTTAAGAGTATTATGCCTTTTATTCTTAAAAGCTTCCCAAGGAGATTGGATTAAGGAATGGAGTGAGATTTGCCATATAAATTGAGAGGTGAAACCTTCTAGCTTTACGCCTCTAGAACCTAAAGTTATTACAGCACTGAAGAAAATAGTCACATCTAAAAAAAAACTCAGTAAAATGCATACAGATTGTAGTAATGTAGAAAGGTCAGAAATTTGGTATCATTTGCTTTATAAAATCATTCTCGAAATGTATTTAACATTTATGGGAGCTCAGTTCATTACAAAATGTGAAAAATTCTGCAAGTAAAAGTATTTAGGGTATGTTTGTGCTTTTTTGAGTGTGTAGATACAGTGAAAAGGCAGCTGGAAACCTGAAGCTGAGCTATTATATCTGTGATAAATCTCATCTCGTAGAATCTCTTGGTGTTTGACAGTCACTACAGGATTTGGAACTCTTGCAATACAGATTAGAAATAGCAGGAGGTATGAAACAATAGTAAAGAATGATGCATGCTCTCTGCTAATGTTATACACCTTTGTAAGGTGTAAGGAGGTGGCTGTTACATGTATCTGCACATTGCTGCATGGACTTCCACACTAAGCTTGATGAAAGCTGATAATCACGCATTTTAATGAGGACTGTGGGCTTGCATGGACTATGAGCATGCATAGTGAAGCAAGACAGTAATGTTTATACAATCCAGGCCTAAAGATGTAATAGAAATATAGTTAACCTGCCATTTAAGTATAGATATCCCTGCAGGGGAATGTAGTGAGTTCAGCAAGATTGTGATTCTTTTTGAGGAGGAAATAAAGATCTGTTTTTCTGTAGACAAAGCAAGATTCTTAATACAATGATCCAATTTGTATGTTTGTCAGATGTTCTCATTAAGTGCCATTATATATTTAAGGAACAAAGGAGATATTTTGTTTTATTCAAACATCTTGATCTCTAGAAGGGCTTTGCCTGTACTGGTATGCTTAAGAATTCATTTTAGACTCAAAAGCATGTAATCTGAAGTATTAGCTACATTTCTCACCAACATTTTCTTTCTACAGAATTTTCTAGCAAAGTAGTCTGCAATCCTGTCTAGTTGATGAGACTGCACAAGTCAGAAATGTGAAAATGAGCTTCAGCAGACAGTACAATTTTGTAAAAGCAGAATTTATGTATGTTTTTTGTATTCTGAGAGGGACTCAGCCCTGCTCTGTCGAGAGCCCTAAAAACAGGGAGTCCAAACTGCCACAGCCTACTCAGCTAAAAGCCACATGATCTCATCAGCGCTGCACTGAACCCAGGCTTCGAAGTACTACAGGAGGAAGTTCAAGATGCAGGGATGGTAAACATGCTCTCACAGTTTTTGGTTGATTTTGTGCTCAATCTGATGAAATGCACATAAACCAAGAATATGCTGTTTACATGCAGGCAGTCGGAAGGCCAGGATTTTGTAATTGCAAAACAAAAAAATCAAACTTATTTTGCATACTTGAGAATTGTTTTATACATCTTTTCTTTAGAAAACTCAGTGAGGATAATGTCAGATGCTGACACCATTTAGGCAAACTTTTTTGATTTTGTGCAGTCATGGAACTGAGGTTGGGCAAACCAGCAGTCAACTTCCTAAGCTAATGTCACTGCAGAACTGGCAGATGATGCCAAGTTATGGGCTGATTGCTCACTTGAGAATAGGATCTGGCTAGAATCCTGAGTTTGTTTCTCCTCAAAACTAGCACATTATTCACATGAAGAATCAACTAAATGTATCTGTTTTGCTTAGTTTTTTCCATTAGAATAGTGGATAAAAATTGTAAGATTTCAAGATAATGCTTTCAGTGAAATGTTATTATGTAGTGACTCTCATTTGTTAATGTGAACTGTTACAAACATCTAAAATACATAAAGAGCTTTTATTTCTGATTGTTGTTATGGAAAGTTTTTTATCTAACTCAGTAGGCCAAATTCCACATTGACTATAGTCATATGATTGGATGGACTGGATCACATGGAACATGTTGCTGCACAGACATCGACTCTATATATACATATATATGCTAAATTGCTGTCAAAAAAGATCATAGGAGGATGTGAAGCTTGGTATCTCAGTCTGCCCCCTATTTTCTCCTAGTTTATCCAGAACAAACATTCCTTATTTTACAAGTTAAAATCAAATTCACAAGTATCTATGTTAGGTTTTCTCTGATGAAGCTGACTGTTTTAATGGGCTGACAAAGTGACATTTCCCATGAATGAGTCCCATGCAGTTCAAATGAAATGGAGTCCATCCAATATTGTGTTATTAAGTTAAAGGTTTTCTTCTTGAGAGAGCTGGAAACAGAACTCCTGTTGAAAATCAATTGAAGTAGAGTAGTTAACTCCCTAAGACATTGTGAATGTCATTAATTTGTCTTGTAAAAGATGAGGCAATTTGGTTGCTACTTTTCTATTTCCTTTCAAGCCTCTTTGCTTTCTGGTTCTCCCATCATAACAGACATAAGTAGATTTGTTGAGGATTGCTTTTGCTGAGCTTATTGACATTTTAAATTTGTTTTGACTTAAGATCTAGTAGCAAGTCTTGTTTTAATTTGCAGTGCAAGTTGATTGCATAATTGTGAAGCTGTTTGACATGTGTGATACAATTTGATTTGCATTCCTGCCAGTTTTCAACTGTAAGAAACAAAATCTGTTAGTAACAATTGTAGTCAGAGTCATTGGAGGCTTCTTACAGTTTGTTTTCATTGTTTTCATTTGTCTTTTAATTTCATGGAAATTGAGAGATGACACTCGATAAAACTATTTGAAGATTTCAGGTAATTGTTTAGCTGAGGTATATATGTTGATGTAAGTGGCTTTGATACTTTAAGGGGGAAAAAAGAGTGGAAAGAATATCTATTATATATAATAGGCATTTTTATGTATTATAGGTATAAAATGCAGTATAGAATGGAAGAGGACATGCATTACTGACAGAAACAAGGATTTTTTTAAAGTAATAGAATTATAGCAAGTAGCCATTGGGATGTCTTGGGAAAAAGCATAGACTACATTGTGCCTTGATTAGCAAACTTGAAACCTATATTCATACTGTTATGGAAATACTTTTCCCCTGGAAGGATACATACATCAAATTGGCAAAGTGTTTGCTCTATGACCTGCAGATCCTGGAAGTCTGTGGAGGAGACACAGTCTTGTCCATGCAAACAGCTGTTTAAGGCTGGCTTGTGCATGAGTACACCACTGGATTTTTTCTGATAATGTAGCTCTGAGTGTCACTGATTGATTTATTTTTTTCCATTGTGGAGTAGCAGAGAGACTTGAAGTAGCATTAATTCCAGAGCAGATTTTCTCTGGAGAAGCCTCAGAATAAGCAGGTGATGCTATTGTAGAGAGCATAGTAAAAGGAAACTGAGCTGGCAGAAGCATATAATCAGATAGCAATAGGTAAAGTAGTTAAGAAGTATTGGAGATTATACAATAGTAGAAATGGCAACACAGGTATGATTTCCATTAATTCAGAGACAGTCTAACAAACTCTCCAGCAGAAGTGAAGTAAATGGCCAGAGACCAAAAATGTAATTCTGATGATGCGAGATGTTCATGGTGCAGGGAGAACAACTGATTAAGAACCAAGGCAATTGTTTCAAATTAAGCATCTTCAAGATGTTAGCAAAGCAATCCACCATTACTTGCTCTACTTACACAGACTTGCTAGCTGCTGTACTTACGCAGAATTGCTAGAAACATATATCAAACATAGGACTGTAAAAGAGTACTTTGGTCATGCCCTGTGGTTGTCCACAATCACAGGCAACTCTGAAGTAGTGCCTGCTCCATTGCAGCCTACAGAACATACCAAGAACCACAAAACTTTTATTTCAATACCCTATAAGAAGGTGAAGGAGATGTAGCACAGCAGACCAAAGTGCATGGAAGTTAGCATGCCATGAGATAAAACCCGGAGAGGTTGAGGATACCACCAGTATTTTAGTTTCCCAGAGATCCTAACTCCACCACAGATCACTGGTTTTTAACCAAGCACACAGGCAAACAGGCACAGAAGCATCTTGGGTTTGTATCTTGTAAACCCCCTGCCATTGCATCACTCCCTGTGAGCAGTCTCTGGTGCTTCAAAGGCAAACCCTGCTTCACCAAAAATCAATTACCTAAAAAAAATTACCTGGGAAAAAAAAAAAAAAAACAAAACAACTGTTGTGGAACAATGCAAAGTTTTATACTATAACAAAATATCTTTGCCTTTAAAGCCAAAATAATGTCAGTTAGATCATTCTCACATGAAGAATCAGCTTGGCTACCTGGCTGTCTACCTGTACCATGCTTTAAAAAACCCAAACAAACCAGAAAGCAACAGCTGATCACAGTTCACACATTAGACACTGGGGTAGCTGAATAGACAATTTGGTCACTAAAATTTTGTAAGTTTGTCTCACTTCCTCTGGGAAGTTTCTGGATATGTTTGTGTCTGATTACATGTAATCATGCCTATTAAAACTCTTCTTCAAAATAAAAATCCAGAACAGTGACAAAATAATCAAGGAAACAGAAGGAAATACCTTTTAAAAATATGCCCATCACACTTAAATTTACAGCTGCTTTTAGCTGAAAAGTTTGGATTCTGCTGAGATAGATTGGTGTTTTTAGATTTGCAATACTTCTGAAGACTATAATCACAGTTCTTAAATTTGTTGTTTCCAGGGGAGTATGGTCAAACTGGTCTCAAGATCTTCACTCAGTATGTTTAATGGTCAGTTAATAATATGTTCTAAACCAGATATTTTTTCCCTTCAACCTCTGCATACAAGTGACTAAAGTTGAATTGTCTCCTTCGTGCTTGTGACAATTTCTACTCAGTTTTGTTTCAGAGTTATTATTTCTTTTCCTTGCACTGGCAGTCTCCCTCTCCCACTGGTATGACCTTGTTTCTTGTTTTCTCTTTCCCTAGCTGGGAAAAGACAGTGTGTGCCATGGCTGATCAGTATTTTAGTGTGCTAAGGAAATGTTTAACAGTAGAGATCTGCTCATCTTTCCCTTGCTGGAGTCAGTTATTTGATTCTCTCTTCTTTACTAGCAGCCAATTATTATAAAGTCTGTAGGAACTTACTTTACAATTTCTCTTACTTTTTAAAAGTTCCTGGAATTTAGTTGAACACAGTTGGAGCACTGTGTGACACAATTTTGCCTTTCTCTTGAAGTGTTTCTTGAATGCATTTTTCTTGTTTACATATTTTTCAATGGCCTGATAATACAGATGTTGGCCTTTTGCAACCTGCTTTGCTACTTTACTTTAGGCTATAAAAGACGAGTAAGCATTAAGAAATGCTATATATATCCCAGAAGTGCTATTATGTGCTAATATATGGCTTCTTACAGAGAGCTCAGTAGGGATGAAGAGAAACCCTCATGGTAGAAATGCAAAACCTCATTGCTGATCATTTTCATTAGTAAGTGATGGGGATAAGAATAGCCTAATTCCTATTGTTTCCCATCAAATCAAAGGCAGTCTTCGCAGGGCATAATGCTATTTTTTAAATTATAAACAATGTTACTACTCTTTGCCTAAAAAGCAAAGAAATGTCACAGGATCCTAAGATTATGGCAAAGACTTTGATAATGGCAGTAAGAGTTAAGTTTACTTGCTGCTAGTAAATTATTCATATATATAAGAAAGTATACAAGATGGAGCAAGGAAAATTCCAACTGGACCCAAATAAATTAATTCACAATGAGGATAGTCAGGGGTTGAGACAGGTTGCCTAGAGAGGTTGTATAATTGCCATCCTTAGATATGCTTGGACTTTCTTTGGATGAAGCCCTGAGCAATCTGAATTAACTTTACCATTAGACCTGCTTTGAGCAAAGGCATTAGACCAGATGATGTCCAGAGATCCTGCTAACCAAATTAGTGTTCTATTCTACATAATGTTCTACTTGATTGGGAATTTAACACTGGAAATCCCAGAGTGGTTATATGTGATCTCTTCTTCCTACATGGGTAAATATGCAGTAACTTTAAGTAAGTTGCTTGCAGTTTGAGGGAGGTTTATCTTTCTCTCTGTGCAGCACTGATGAGGTGACATATGGAGTGCTGCATCCAGTTCTCAGAACAAGATGGACATGAAGCAAATCTCAGGGCCCCAGAGGGCCCACAGGGCCCCAAAGATGTTTGAGGAATTGGGGCATTGTTCATATAGGGAGAGGCTGAGAGTTTGGGAACTGCTCAGATGGGAAAAAAAAGTCTCAAGGGGATCTTATCAGCATATATAATTCCTTGATGGGAGGGAATGAAGGTGTAGAAGTCAAACTGTTCTCAGTAGTGCCCACTGACAGGAAAAGAGGTAATGGGTACAAATTGAAACACATGAAATTCCATCTGATAACAAGAAAACATTTTTTTTTTTTACTATGAAAGTGATCAAAACTAGAACAGATTGCCCAGAGAGTGTGTACAGCCCCATCTGTGGAGATAATCAAAAACCAGCTGGATACAGTCCTGGACAACCTGCTTTAGCTGACCGTGCTTGAGCAGACAGGTTGGATTCAATGATCTCAAGAGGTATCTTCCAACCTAAGGAATTCTGTGAAGTTTTCAAGTTTTTAAATGCTGTAGAATGGCATTTCCATCAGATGTCTAGAGAATCAGTATTCAGTGAAGGTGAATACTGTGGTTCTCTCTAAATGTCATTCAGATTGCTACAGAATTTCAGTTTAGAAAGTAGGGATTTTTTGTTTTGTTAGTTTATGCTTCCATCTACGGAACACAAGTAACTCTTAGAATGACTGGAGAGTAGTGGGAGACTTGCCTAGAAACTCTGGAGTAGCTCAATAGGGATGGAACATTGTACCAATGTGGATCTTCTTGCAAAGTTAGAATTATTCACTCATTTGAAATGTTGCTGAGAATTTGGCTTTATTGACCAATGTTCATTTCGTCTCTGAAATTTACTTGGGAGCTGACATCGAACATTGGTGTATTTCAAAAAGTATTAGAACTGCTTTAATGAAATTCTTCGAGTTCACGAGTTCTTGTGTGTCCTGGTTGTTCCTTTAAAAAGATACATTTTATTCCTATTAAAGTGAGTAATTACTCTGTTTCACATCAGGATGATACAGTAGTTCTTTAGGGATTTCAAGAAACTACTCCTCAAGGTTGCTAATGCTTAGAAAGCACCCTTTATTTTCTATGTTAGGAAAGCTCATTTATGTAAAAAAGGACTTGGCTTTTTAAAAAAGTAAGTACTGTGTTAGAGGACACTGAGGACTGCTGAGTAAAAGTCAGTTGATGAGAAAGTCAAAAGTTTAAGAAACACAGAAAAATGAGAGCAGCTGTATTTTCATCACTCATTTGAGGGCTATAATCACCCTCTTTGTCATACCATGTTTCCTGTCACTAATACATGACATATATTTACTCTGCTGAGCTCAGTTCATTTCTTAATTCTATTTCTTTCATAATATGAAATGACTGCCTTGTTTGATTCAAGCACTATTCTTGTTACCTTTGAACTGCTCTATGTAGATCAAAATGCTCACATCACTTACATGGACCTGTATTTTTAAATAAACCTGTTGCATGCAATGCTAGCAGTTAGCTATCTTTGAAATTATAATTAATTCATAAGCACTTACTAACATAATTTGCTTCCTGATGATATAAAGCATAAGTATTTAAGGATCTGCTTTCCTCTGATAATGAAATGTGAGCTTCTTCTGTGCTGCTTCTCATTTGCTCTTTATGTTGTGGTCTGGAAAGGTGCTGAAAGCCTCAGCTTCCATCACCTTCAGTCAGCATCTCATAAATACAACTTGGTACCAGCAGGACTGAGTTCCTGCATTGTGGCAAGATGAGGCAAGAATTTGTCATGTGCGCTATCACTTACCTGGCATGGGACTGGTTGTCCTTAAAGGAGGGACTTCAGTATGACTTGTGGGAATCAATACCAGTTGTGTATGTTTGCAAGTATCCCAATTGCTGTGTGAGCATTACTGCATGGGCTATACAGTATAATAAATGACATAACTGAGTTTTTAATGTGCTCAATAGAATATTGTGCGTCCATTACTGTGTAAACATGAGCCTAGCTGATTAATTCATTTAGAAAATGTTGGGTTCTTTTATTTCAAATGGGACACTTGATAAACTATGCTTTGAAATCTCACTTAGAATACAGCTTAGTTTTAAAACAAGCCTTACCAGATGCAGTGATTTGGAAACAGCCAGTAGAGCATCAGCAGTTGCTTGTTTTAAGTACATGTGTATAAGTTGAACAGTGCTATATCAAACTACATTGAAGCAGGACCACTCTTATGCACATTCTGAAATATGTCAATTCCTACTAAACTGACTGAATGTGACTAATGAAAGTATTCCCATGAGATGTATATAGTTTTTGTTGTCTCTTTCTCTGTTTAGTGTTCTTCAGCCTGTGACTTTTCTGTGTGTGCTTTATGGCCTAAAAATGCAAACAATGATTAACAGTAGAAAGCCAAAACCATCAAAACACAACTCTGTTAAACTGTACAGAATCCTGGGGTGCATCAGGCACAGCCTCACCTGCCAGTCAGGGGAGGTGGCTGTCCCGCTCTGCTCTGCACTGGTGCAGCCTCACCTCAAGTGCTGGGGGCAGTTCTGGCCACCTCAATATGAGAAAGAGCTAAAGCTGTTAGCGAGTGTCCAAAGGAGGGCTGTGATGATGGTGGGGGGCCTAGAGGGGAAGCCTTATGAGGAGCATGTGGCTCAGGTCCCTTGGCTTGTTCTGCCTCCAGGAGACTGAGGGGAGACTTCATAGCAGTCTGCAGCTTCCTCCTGAGGGGAAGCAGGGGGGCAGACACTAATCTCTTCTCTCTGGGGACCAGTGACAGGACCCAAGGGAATGGCCTGAAGCTGAGTCAGGGGAGGTTTAGGCTGGATATTAGGTAAATGTTCTTCACCAAGAGGGTGGTTGGGCACTGCAATAAGGTACCCAGGGAAGTGGTCTCAGCACCAAGCCTGACAGAGCTGAAGAAGCAGTTAGACAATGCTTTCAGGCACATGGTGTGATTCTTGGGATGTTCCTGTACAGGGCCAAGAGTTGGACTTTGATGATACTTGTGGGTTCCTTCCAACTCGGGATACTCTATGATTCTATGCTGCTTCAAAAGATTTTTAGCTATGTGAACTTCTGTTCATGTTGTGGAGAAATAACCTCTTAGAAGACGAACATTTTATCAGGAAAAATCATTCACATTCTGTTGAATTGCTCTGTGTCTGGTTTATCATGCATTTGTCATTGCACTGTAACTTTAATTGTTTTTGATGCACCTGACTCAGACTAGCAATTGAATTGATGTAAATGGAGACCTATTGCCTGGTAAATATTAGAGCAGTAGGAGTGGATGGCAGAAACAGGCCAAAGTTGTTAAAGCCTTCTGCTGTTGTGGCACTTACACAAGGATGAAAGGAAGAGTGCACTGGAGGGCCGGTGCAAAATGAGCATTTATTTCGAAATGCAGAACAGAAAGGCAAAGACCTAAAACAGTCACAGGTAATGTGGTGGCATTGCAGCTGATACAGGAAATGTCTCCTTATGTTTCTGTCATTATTGTTAAAAGCAGTATAAAAGAAAATTTCTAGAAATAGTACAATTGGAAAATTAAGGCAGCATTAGTTTTATGGATAATTACCTGGTAATATGATGGATTTCTGTGACTAGGGGGGCAAAAAGCAGATGAACTGAGCCCCGGAGACAGCTTTCACTCGTGCTAAGCCGCTGGCTAGCTGGTCCCAGTTCGAGGCAAGCACACGTATTTTCACGGGATTTGGGCTAACTTACTGCGGTGTTAGGCGTTTGCCTTTTGTGGGCTGGAGAAATGGGTTTAACTTTCACCCTTCCAGGGGCAGAAGCTGAAGTTATTTTTAAGAAACGGCGCCGGTGCCCCAGCGGGTGTGTGCCGGGCCGAGGGCGCGGGCCGGGCGCCGCTCCTGCGCTTACCTGGGGCCGGCAGCACCGCCGCCCCGCTCCCGTCCGGCCGCCGTGCGCGGGCAGCCCGCGGTGCGGGGCAGCG
>VXBT01011130.1:765632-919616 GCA_013400235.1 Oriolus oriolus
CCCCTGCACCTGTCACCGCCGCCCCCGGCCCGTCCCGCCGGCGGCCGGAGCCCCGCGGGGCGGGGGGCGCGGCCTCGGACCTGGGCTGCCGGCGCACGGCGGCTGCTGTTATGTAAATTACAGCCCCGTGCCGCTGCCAAGTTCATGGCGACACTGGTCCTCCGGGCATCGCCGCTGTCCGGACAGGTTCACGCAGCTCTCTTTTTCCACGTGTGTTACAGGTAGGAAAATGACTCGCCCGGCACAAGAGCAGGAGTTATGAGCCATGTCTCGGTGAAACCTGCGGAATTAAGATCAAATGCCTGGAGAAGTCCAGTTGCACAGAGCAGCACCACAGCTCTTGTGAACTGTGGACATCGACCCCTCTCAGACTTGCTTCTCTGGCCCCAAGCACTCTGCCAACATTTCCTGCCCCACGAATGGCTACTCAGAGGAAGCATTTGGTGAAAGATTTCAATCCTCATATCACCTGCTATATCTGTAAAGGCTATCTCATCAAGCCAACTACAGTAACAGAGTGCCTCCATACCTGTAAGTAGTACTTTGCAAAATAGTCCCTCCTTCATAAGTTATATTTTCTTGAAGTGTTAATGGGTTTGATATGACCACTGTGCTTGTTTTTGTTTAGTGAATTTTTACATTAAATACTCTGAATTGATCCAGTCTCTTCTGGAGTTTCCTAAACACTGGTCTGCAGTCTGGGTCATCTTGAGCTGTGTGCAGTTCTGTGCTCCATAGCACAAGAGAGGTACAAAGCTCCTGGAGCAGGTCCAACAGAGAGTACTAAGTTCATCAAGGATCTAGAGAACCTCTCTTACAAGGAAAGGCTGAGGGAGCAGGGCCTGTTCAGGCTCAAGAAGAGGTGGCTGAGAGAGGCCCTCATTAAGGTGTGTAAATATCTAAAGGGTGGGTGTCAAGGGACTGTAGCCAGACTCTGCTCAGTGGTGCCAACAAATAGAGCAAGAGGCAATGGGCAGAAACTGATGCACAGGAAATTCCACCTGAACATGAGGAAGAACTTCTTTACTGTGTGAGTGGCCGTGCGCTGGAACAGATTGCCCAGAGAGGGTGTGGAGTCTCCCTCACTGGAGATATATTCAAGAACAGTCCAGATGCAATTCTGTGCCATGTGCTCTGGGATGACCCTGCTTGAGCAGAGGTTAGACCAGATGACCCAGTGGGATCCCTTCCAACATGACCCATTCCGCGAGGGTATATCAGCTCTGCTGAACACCTTGCAGAGTACAGAGATCCTTTTGTTTCCCCTAAGCAAGTGATGATTGTGCTGGCTCTAACACCAAACTTATATCACTGCGGCCTGTCTGATCACAGGTGAGATCATTATGTCAGGTGTGCTCTTTTGAGAATATAGCTATGCTTCTGAAACTTAAGCTAATGTATCTGTTGGCAGTGTGTATGATGGATACACTAGTTTGGTCAGTACTGGCACATACCTTTCTAATGTATTCCATGCACAGAGAAATACTTGGAAGGTGGCAAAATATTTACTTAGGGAGTAGATCTCTTTTAATGAAACTATCTCATGAAAAGTTGTTTAAGTTGTCTTCTGCTCCTACTACATCTAAAACATTGGCATGTATGAATTATATTAAACGTATGAGTGGTCCTGTCAAACTCTGTCATCTTACTTTCACAGGCTTATTTACAGGCTTGATTTTTTTACATTTATTCCTGAATAGGCAGTGGTTTCACTGGACCTTCTTGAGAATTTGATATCTTTTCAAATAACATTTGAAGTATTCTAAAAGAAGAGTAAGGGGAACTGTATGTCTTCTGGTAGATTTCCCATTTTAAACCTTTAATAAATATCAGTTAAAAGTCTTGTCTTGGCATTTCCTGTCATTTCTGTGCAGTGCTGTTCTTGCAGTTGTTACTGTCTTTACTGTTAATTTTTACAATTTAGCGTTACATCTCTACTGTATGAAGCACACCGAGAATTAAAATAATGGAAGCCACTGTGCAGCAGGAAAACTGTGACACAGTGGCCATCACAGAAACAGGGTGGGATAACTCACACATCTGGAAGGCTGCAGTGGATGGCTGTAAAACTCTTCAGAAGGGATAGGCAAGGAAGGAGAACTGGTGGGGTAGCACCAGGTATGTTAGGGAGTGTTTTAAGTGTCTAGAATTTAGTGATGGTGATGATAGAGCTGAGCATTTATGGGTAAGAATTGGGATAGCCAGCAAGGCAGGTACCATGGTGGGAGTCTGTTACAGATCACCTAACCAGAATGAAGAGGCAGATGGAACATTCGATAAGTAGCTGAGGGAAGACTCACAATCACTAGTGCTTGTTTTAGAGGAACACTTCAATTTACCAGATGCCTGCTGGAAATAGCAGAGAGAGGACAGTCTAGGAGGTTCCCGGAGTGGGTGGAAGATAACTTTGTGGCGTAATTGGTGAGTGAGGCCCTGCTGGACCTGCTGTTTGTGAACAGAGAAGGACTGGTGGGTGATGTGACAGTTGGAGGACGTCTTTGGGCTCAGCAATCACAAAAAGATAGTTTTCAGTTCTTGGAAAGGTAAGGAGGGCTTTTAGCAGAACCACTTCCCTGGATTTGTGGAGGGCAGATTTTGGAGCTTGGTTGACAGAGTCCCTTGGGAGGCAGTCCTGAAGGGCAGAAGAGTCCAGGAAGGCTGTATGTGCTTTAAGAAGGAAATCCTAAAGGCACGGGAGCGGGTTGTCCCTGTATGCAGAAAGATGAGCTGGCAGGGAAGGTGACCAGCCTGGCTGTACAGAAATCCCTGTCTGGAATTTAGTAAGTGGAGTTTATGAATTTGGAAGAAGGGGCAGTAAACTTGGACGGACTGCAAGGATACCGTGAAATTATGAAGAGAGAAAATTAGAAGGGCTGAAGCCCAACCAGAACTTAATCTGGCTACTGCCATAATAGACAATTAAAAATTTTTCTATAAATACATTATCAAGAACAGGAGTGCTAGGGAGGATCTTCATCCTTTATTGGATACAGAGGGAAAATAGTGACGAAGAATCAGGAAAAGCCTGAGATACTTAACAGAGGTAAATTTATTAGAGAGAGGTAAATATATTATTAAATTCTCTTTCCCTTTTAAGAAACTGGAAAAATTCCATTATTACCTAATTTTTTATGGTTGAAGTTTAATGAACATTAGTGACTTTTAAAGGATTGGGGTGAGGGGGAAACAGTTGCATCAGAAATCAGTTCAGATTTAAGAAAAAGATGCTTTTATTATGGTATCTTTTTGTTTATGTAATTTATTTGTTTGTTTACTTTCGCTCCTGTTACAAAACAATAATGGCAGAAGGAGCATTCTCTTCTCAGCAGCATCTGCTTCTTTTGTTCTTTTGTAGTTTGTGAGCTCTTCAGTGAGCCAGCTCTGTTACTGCCTAGTTCTCAGGTTAGAGCAGGTGAATTTTACTGAGCTGCTGTATAGTTACACAGGTCTCTTCACAGGAAAACTACCACATGTTTGGGTCATTAAGTAGAAAGCAGGAAAGAAGGTGGTATTTCTTTAAAGCAAAGTCTAGTTACAGTTGCCAAAATACGAAGCTTACAATGATGGAAAGGAAAATAAAAAACTTGAAAAAAGCGGTGATATGCAGATCTTATGTCTGCAGAGGAAAAGGTGATGACAGAATTCAGGAAGGTACTCCGGCAAATTATCTTATACTTGTAGAAAATATTTAATCTTTTCAAGTTACAATTTTTTTTTTCAAATACAAGTATGGTACCATACAGGTGTGATTCTTCAGTATTGTCCAAACAGATACCACAGAATACAATGATTTTAACTGTCCTTTGGTATTTGTCTTATACTTGCTAATTGCCATAATTGATAAGAGTGTTGTACAAATTATCTAAATCTGCAGATATTAATGGTTGAAGAAGCAGCATCAATTCATTAGATACTGGGAGTACAATGGATTACTCTGGACAAGATGAAAAGCATGTATTAACATAGATGTTCTCCAGTGATCATAGGGGAACTAATGTGATCAGTAGTAACCAAAGCAGGGAATTAGCAGTTAATTCACCTATTCTGTATTGCTGGAAAATATTAAGTAAAGTCCTGCTCTGAGAAATGAGTGCCTTTTCAGTAAGAGATGTTTCTGATGGGGCTTTTGAAAATGTTGGACAGATAACTCCTCTATTCACTGGGAAACCTAAGTACAACTCGGGTAGCAAAAGTTCAAACTTTCCTATCTCTGTTGAGAAGGAAATGGTTATGTTACTCCAAAATTGCTTATTCTGCAAATTCAGTACTTCTTTTTTGCTACTTCTAACAGAATGGTTTTGTGTTATGGACTGAGCCCTTTTTTCCTAGTCTGTTGCACAGTTGTCAGGGATGTTTAAGAACTACTGATGGAAGCAGGCTGGATGTGAGCTAAAGGGCATGTCCCATCGCCTGTCTCCTGAGTCACTCCGTTGTTTAGTACAGCGTGCACTTACAAAACTTGAAAAATAAACTTTCCTCAAGAACATTCTTTAGTATCTTAAAAAATAACGGACTGTTTACACAATTGTAGAAATGCTGGTTGAAAGAGACATCTGGAGGTTGTCTAGGCCGACTTCATGCAGGAGGCAGGTTAGCTGCCAACACCCTACCAGGTCAAGCCATGTCTCTGTGTAGTTGACACTTGTATTTCCAAGCATGGAGTCTCCACAGCCTCTCTCAATAACCATTTCCAGTGCTACAGTCTTTATTTGTTTTTTCTGAATGTCCTGCCAAATGTCAACGAGTGACCATTGCTCCTTGTGGTACTATTTGCCACTCCCAAGAAGACGGGCTCCGTCACTCCAGTAGCTGCTGTTCAAATGGTACAAGCTATTATTACATCACCTGCCAGCCTATAGCATGATCTGCTTTTGGCAAATTGCTATTGCCACTTCCTAATTACATTTTTGTCCCTCACATAGTTGAAAATTGACTCCAAGAGACACAATATAATCTGCCCTCTTCCCAGTGAGCTAGAGGAGGCTGTTTAGCTGTACTTCTCTGGGTCATCCTTCCCCTCTTTATTAAAGGTGGGCGTAACACACTACTCTTTTCTAATCATTGGGTACCTCTCATAATCACCATGATTATGGTGATAAGCATTCATCTTAGTGAATCCTACCTGGCCTGTAGATTTAAATACATCCAGTCTTTCTCACTAAGCTCTAACCTGCTGCTCCTTGGCTGTTGATCATCCCTCTCCTTCCCAAATCATGCTGCTATGCAGGGAGATCTGGGATCAAGCTCTGCCTGTGAAGACCAAGGCAAAAAGATACTGAGGACTTCAAACCTTTCTGTATAAGCTGTTCCTGAGTTTTTTCCCTCATTCATTAACAGGCACATTTTGTCTAAGCTTCCTTCAGCTACTAGCATACTTACACAATTCCCTTATGTCTCTCATCAGTTTTAGCTGTGCCTGGGCCTTGGCTTTCCTACTTTTGTCTCTAAGTCCCAGAGTAGTGATTTTATATCCTTTTGTTTCCCATCCTTGTTTCCACTTCTAATATGATCTACTTTTGTGTATTAATTAGGAACCGTATGCACTAAGCAATTCTTGTGCACTAAGCAGTTCTTCTGACAAAATTCCCTGTACAGTGGACTGTATAGCTCAGCCAGTTCTCCTGAGTTTCTTTCTAATGATAGTCTCCTTGGGAAATCTGACGAGTGGTTGCTTAAACAAGCTAAAGTCCCATCTCCTGAAGTTCAGAATTCTGACTGTGCTGCTGAAGTGTGTATCCTTCCTCAAGATCCTCAACTCACCCCAAGGCAAGCTGCTCTCTGTGGCTGTATTTGTCACCAGCTTTTCCCTGTTTATGAACAGGAGATCAAAAGGTGCATTACTCCTAGATGGTCTCTCTAGTATTTGTGTTAAGAAATTGCCAACCAAGGCAGTCTAGGAACTTTAAGAAATGTTCTTCCCTGCAGGAAATTTACCAGAGATATAATTTTCAGTATCAAATAATCTTTCAACCAGGGTGGTTTTCAGATTTTGCTAAAAACCTATACTGTCAACAGATCGCAAAAAAACTTTACTGCAGCAAAATTTCTCATCCTCAGACAAGCAAGCTGAGCTGCTTTCAGACTCCTTCTCCTGCAGAAGCATTAATCAGTGGCATGTAGCAGGGCCTAAATGTTATTTTGAAATAGTTTTCAACACAAAAAGTCTTTCTTGGTCATCACATACTTCTCTCTCCCTTTTAACAGAAGAGAATCCAGTTTGAATGTGTTTGGTAATTGTAATTAAGAGTGGAGTAGTCCCACTTGTATAGTTTCTGAAAAAGGTGGTTAAGTGAATTGAAGTTTTCTGTCCTGTTTTTAAGAAAACACTTTCCCTAAAAGTAAGTGCTTTTAAAATAGGCTTAAGGTAGATAATTAAATACTTCAGTAAAAATACCAAATTACTTGTTACACCTCTGTGCCATCACTGAGATGGGCTTGATGTTCCACTAGATGGATTTGATGTTCCACTAGCTGTGCATATCCTGTGCCCTTCCTTTGCTCACTGAATGAGAGTGATTAAATTGGAGAGAGGAGATCCTTGGAAGAATTCAAAGGATGAGTTCTGACAAAGAATTTGTACCACAATTAACTAATTAAACTATATCTTGTAGAATATTTTGTTTTAAATTGCAATATGAAGTTTTATTTAGGTACCTCATTAATCAACATTTAAACAGTAACCTGGAGGGATACATATGTATGTAGATATGCATAAGGTATGTACTTTTTTTGTTTGTTTGTGACATACAGCACAGTCTTGACACTTGTATCTGTATTTTCCGTCTGATTACAAAGATCTGAAAGAATGTGTGAACCAGATATCTCTGTATTGGAAAACAGCATTGTTATGGTTGCCAGCCAATTAGCATATGTCACACAAGTACTTTTATCAGCTGTGGAAAGTCATCTTCTGTGAGTTGAACTTTTATTGTGTCTCATCTGAAATGTCATCATACAACTATGAAGTTCAGGTTCTCATTTCAGTGGCATGTGTAGCATGTAGCTCAAAATTCTGCAAACTGTACATTTTGGTTAAGCAGTTTTCTTTTGCCTGTTTGCTGCCCTACCATGACCTACAGTAAAGCAAATGAAACCATGTTATTTTGTTAATCTGTACTGGAAGTGTTAAAGCGTTTTGGTTTGGAGTTTGGTTTTTTCCCTAATGAATTAACCATATTTGGAATTTAAGTGTGTTTAAGGATTCACTTTTTGCCTATCTTTTTCACCCAATACTTAGATTTTATCCCATTTTCTGTAACTGCAAAGAGATAGGCTTTGAAAAATGTTCAGTGTTTTACACTGAGAGTAACAGAGGATGATTATACCTATCACATAGGAGAATACTGGTGGATGATCCCACTAGGAGTATCATGTATCAGTTCATTATTCTTGCATGCTAGAATTTATGTGTGTTTTTTACCTTTACATTGCTGTTGGTGAATCACATTTAGTTTTGGTGGGCAAATCCTCTTAGCAGCATAGCTCTACATGATAAATAGCAAAAGTTATTTTCGATTACTACAGCACTGATTTACAATTTCAAGGGATTTTTATGGTATTGAGCTGGCTGTACAAACACATGATCCAAATCTGTGTGTTTGTTGGCATAAGGAAACATCCATGTAGGACTGGAATAAGGTTCTTGGTTCCTTACGATGTTTTCTCTATATATGTTCTACTCAAAGACCTTTCTTATACTGGAAATTAAGCTCTTCATTAATCATTAGGTCCTTTCTTGGACCATGCATGCCTTCCAAGGGTGTCCTCTTCTCTCAAAAAAAAGGGTATCAAGAGAGCACAAAAGTATATTCAGACTGAGGAATTCAGTTCCTTTCCGTAGATTGGTTTATATTATAAATATTTCTTCAAGTTATATTATTGTGGGTATTAGCATGCTTTATGTTTAGCAGTGGTCAGTATTTGGGAGGTTTTATGGAGTCAATTATCTGACTTAAATAAGTGTGTTAGTTATTGATCCCATGGCATGGAGTTCTTCTGAATAGTAATAATTTCAGATTTCTTCTAGATTTAAATGAAAGCTATAGCTTAGATAGGCCATATTTGTCTTTAGTTTGGAAAACAAAACAAAAAAGCTAGGAAGCCCAAATGTAAAATGTATTTACAAGACAAAACAATGAGTCCTTTTCAAAGCAGTAAGGACAATGTCATCTGTTCAAGACTTCAAGAACTTCTCTGACATGAGTGGAGCAGAGATCCTGAAAGCAAGTGAAAGGAATTAAATTCTCTTAAGAATTTCAGAAAGTTTTCCTAAAATGCAAGGAAATTATTTCAGAAGGAGGCTAATTCTGATTGCTTATGGAGAAAACCCCAAATCACTCTGGTATTGATATGAAGTCCCTTCTCCTTTTGGAGAATTTTTGTGCTGATTCTCTGAGTTTCCATTGCAAAAAAAGTTCATGGAATTGCTTGGGCTGGAAAAGACCCTTAGTTAGTTCCAACCCCCCTACCATGGGCAGGGACACCCTCCACTAGTTCAGGTTGCTCAGAGCCTCATCCAGCCTGGCCATTTTCCAAATAACAGAAGGTTAGGGGTTGAGCTTATCAATTCCAAAATATTGAGCAATTCCAATTACATTTATATGACTTTTTCTACTTAGTTTACTCTTTATCATTTTAAGTTTGTGTCAGGCTATAAAGACTCCATAGAGATGCTGCTGTTTATGCCAGACAGAAGGCTTACCAAAAAAATCTAAAAAATAAAGACTAGCCACTTCCTTTATTATAGCAGTTAGCAGATGAAATTCCATTGAAAAAGAGTTATCTTTAAGCTCAGTTTCTATGAAGTCAAGTTAGAAAAGGTCTAGAGTAATCCAAACCCTTTTGTTATTTACCTCAGTGACTTTCAGCTGGATTTCCAAATGACCGTAATTTACATGTGTGTTAGACTTCACAATTTCATCATCATACTTGCTCCTCAGCCCTTTTCCCCCCACACTCTTTAAAGTGAGGTTTCCAGCTAATGACATTTCTGAGATAGCAGATGACTCTTATCCTGGTCATTCTCATCAGTACTGGCGCCACCTGCCTCTAACCCATACGCTTTCTCCTGACAGAAGCAGTGTATTCAGCACAATATAGATACCAGGATTATGAGCTATCAGGTGCTGTGAGTGAAAAGCTCAGCTGACAGAAGCGTATTTCACAATTCCTTGAGAAACTTGGGCTGTGAAGTTAATGTCTTTAAGTTGGTGTTTTAAAGCAGTTGGAAGAAACACCCACGTGGAGGTTTAATGTGTGTGCATTATCAGCATCAGCTGATTTGACATAACTCTTCTGAGCATTCTAAGGCAAAGACAAATACAGGCTTTGTTTGGTAAAGGATTTTCAAGATTCCCAAAGTTGTCTTATAATTAAGATTTACCAACTTGTTTGGAGATGTTCATACTTCTTTAGGTAATTGATGAAAGAAATTACAGTGTTTCAGCAGAAAGCATATTGCAATCACAGCAGTCCATTTATTTTTTCAGTCCATTTACTGATGAATTTGCAGTTCTTATTTCAGTGTAGCTGAATTAATAATAAGCAGAGTGTAGAGTTTATCTCCATCCAGAACATTGTAGTGCAGTCATAACAGCAGGCATATTTGTTCTCATCAGCTTGGCTTCCATTTTCTTATTTATGACATTAATATCTACAGTTTGTAATTAATCATTGGAAGCAACAGTAGTGTAGCACCTTGTTTAGTTTACTTTCAGTTGATTGTTTTCTAAATTCACATTGTTGTTGGTTTCGGTTTGTTGATACTTGCCATGATCCTGATCCTAATTTTTCATTAGAAGATTCAAGTATTAAATGTTGAGTGTACATTCTGTCATTGCTTTGGAAAGCACTGTGTCAAAAGGGAAACACTTTGAACCTATGTACAATTTTGGTGAACTTTTCTCTTACAATAAATACTTAAACCAGTATTTTCAGCTGCAAGCAACACCACTGGAACAGAAGTTTTGTGTGTAAGTCATTTTCAGATCAGCTGAGGTGATGGTGGGCTCTGCTGGCTGAAGCTCCCCAGCACACACTCTCTCAGAGAATCTGTTCTTTAAGGTGGTACAGGCTACAGGCTTCACGTGTTATGATGCTGGGCGAATTCTAAGTAGCAAAAATATCTCATAATTTAAAGCAGTGCTTGTCCAACCTGTGCTGCTGACCTTGGTGTCTCAGCGGAGCAGAACTAAGTGTGGTTTTGAGGAACAAGAAGGAGATAAGATACATTGTAATTATTTACTTTAAGATAACACTTGTTTATTTCTGATGCATGAAGTAACTACCAGGTATCATTAGGTCATACTCGAGCAATATTATTTGGATCTTGTCTGAGTTGGTTTTTCCTTTCTTTTTCTTCTCTCCTGCAGTTTGTAAGACTTGTATTGTTCAACACTTTGAAGACAGCAATGACTGTCCCAGGTGTGGCAACCAAGTGCATGAGACCAATCCACTAGAAATGTTAAGGTAAGATGCTATCTCACAAAACTTGCTGAAATGGATGAACAACAGCAACAAAAGTATCTAAACATCTTTATCCTAAAAGGGAATGAATTGTTTTGCTTATTTGTGTAATGCATGTATTAACTGTTCTAAGCCATATAGGTTGTCATTTTTTCAGCTCCCACTAAATTCTAAATTGATTTTTTCAGATAAAGTAAAAGGAGGAAACATAAGGGAAAGATACAGAAATAGTGTTTATATTGTACAAGTTAAAAAAAAAAATAATGTCTCTAGTAAACAAATAAATGAACCAGGTACCTTTTATTCTTTACATGAAATTAAATTCTAGAGGGGTTTTTTTCAAATTATTTAGGGCATTCCAAACCTCCTGGCAATTTTTTCTTTTTACAGCAACATAGAAAATGAATGATGTTAAAAACAATGTTTTTCAGGGCATAGGTCTGCCAATCTGAATTGAAATCTGCTATAAGATTAATGAAAAGACACTTATGAAAAAGTTTTTACATTAAAAATACCCTTTTTTGTGATTCTTTTTTTATATCACATTAACACATCTTTTTAAAAACAATTATTTTCCCTGAAATTCTGGATTCACTTTTAGTGATGTTATGTTGAAACAAAGATGATAGACATCCCATAAGACAGAGAAATCAAGAAATGTCATCATTCCATCATGAGTGGAAGAACTTCATGGTTTCCTAGAGTGATGAAGGCACCCCCTGCCCTCACTCCCAACACTACCTCCAGCCCATCCCCCAGTATTATTATTTTGTAACACTGTTGTGAACTGAGGAGGACTTATTCTTACATCAATGTAAAAATATAAAATTATATCTGGAATTTACTAGGCTTGGTATCATTTCCCAACATCATTGTTTTTGTTACAATTTGTCATACATTGCTTTGATTTTTGACTGATCTGTGTGTGCACAACCATTCCCATACTTCAGTTGTGTACCAAGGGGATAATTGAGAGAGATTGAATTCAGCAACTGTAAAGGGAGTGTTTGGCCTAAGTCTTTGTCATCTGAATGGTTTTTGGAAGGGTAGGGCTGAGCAGGTTTGTGTAGATGTTTACCATAAGTATTTTTCTGATTTCCTGTCAGTTTCTGAGGTGCTGTGTGAGTCATAACAGAACATGCTGTAGGCTACTAATAAGCTGAAAACAAAAGCATTTAGAAATATTTCTTTTATTCTGATGGGACCACTTCATATGAGATGAAAAATGCATTTTCTGAAACATGTAGTAGATGTTTAGTAAACAAATACTGTCCTTTGAGCAGGAAATTATAGATGCGTGAGGAAAGTTGAGAGCACAAGCCAGAAATGTGGGAAGAGCTATTTTCTATGCAATTGTTTCCTGAAATTCCTTTTAGAATCATTTGGTCTCTTTGCCAAGAAACCGCATATAGTTAGTAGTTTCCTGGTTGTATTTTATGAACCAACTTTAAACATTTGCTAAACTAATAATCAGAAGAGCACGTGAGCAGTGCAATGGAATTATCTTTCGTGGATGTTGCCTGCATAACTTAATACAAGTCTTGCACTCTGACCATAGAGATCAGCCCCATCATTGCTAAAGAATGCAGTCATTTTCTGAGAAATCATGTTGAACACCACATAGTAGTTTTAACTAAGATCTCTCAGATAAGCTTTATAAACTACTTCTAAACTCAGTTCTGAGTAAGTTCATGACGATGTGAGCTTTTTACATGTATCTCTTAGTTGGCAGCACTTAGGGTCTGTTGTAACTACAAGGCTAAGTCTGAAATTCAATGGGCCTGAAATTCAACATTGAGCTCTAAAATGAAAATGTAGGAAGAGTGTTAAGTTTTAAGAATTCCCTTTGCTGATTTAGCAGAATTCTGCATCATCAGTACTCAATAGGGTCTGTGTTGACAATGCCATGAAGGCAGACTTCTTTTTCTCTTGCTAGCATACTCCTGTGCATGCAAGTTTTCCTGAGCAATAGTCTTAGTTTGGTTCACATTTTCTGATGATTATCAGAGAGTATTGATCTTACAACTCATTCAGTATTATAGAAGAGGTGAAAAAAGGAACTGTACTAAGCTGACAGAAATGCTTTGTTCTTTCTATACTCTCTGGTTTGGAGATTTGGAAGATTGTTGGAAGATGTGGGAGTAGAAAGAGGTGTCTCTAAAATATCAATCTTGTTTCAGCATTAACAGGAAGTATCATATTAAATGACTGAGACCACCTTTTTCAAGTAGTTTCATTTTGGAATGGGTTTGATGTGAGTCACAGAAATACCAATCTTTATGTCAGAGTGCTCACATGTGTGGATTAGGGGAACACTGTAAGATGCATCTGAAATTGAGAATTTTGTAATAATTTCATTTTTCCCTAAAGTTTTAGTTTCCCTGCACTTAAGGATCAGATAGGACTTTTTTTTTTCTGCCCTTTGTCAGCATATTGATTAGTATTTATCCTCTGTAAAGAAGAAAAAGGGATTTTGTTTAGTTTTTGAAAGAAAATAGTCATTGACTAGAGTGGGAAGTCAGTTCTTGCTTCCAGCATTGTAAATTTGCGAAGTATACTGGATTTTTTTGCTATTTTAGCATTACCAGTGACTTTTGTTTTGGGCCATTGAAAGTAAATTAGAAAGTGCTAAATGGGAATTTTCAAAAATAATTGAAAGAAAACCAGCATGTATTATACCATCCTGAAGAACAGAGGGATTTTTAATTAAGGTAGTGATGTTCTCTTTTGAAGTCCTTATTTCGTTTCTTTTAATGAGTAAATTATGAAGGTTGGAGCTTTCTTACAGTGTGAAATGAATTCCATTTGTAAGATATGTTCCCAAGTTCCCAGTGCTCTGCTGTGGGAACCTTATAGAAAGCAGTACCCTGTAGTTACCTTAGATACTGACAGGGGAGACTACAAGATGCACCATCTGGGAAGGCAGACCTACATTGTCATCTATCAGAAATCAAGCACTCAGACATCCTACAAGTGTAATTTCCTTCTTTTTGTGAGAAGGTGCTCTCTGTGTTGCTTTGTTTTATGGGGGGTGTGTTCCACTTGCTGGATTTTTTTGTTGTTGTTGTCCCCTTAAGAAGAAGCAATTAAAAATGGATTGTAGTTGTAGCTTAAACATGAATATTCTTATGGTATGGTTGTATCTACTGATGGATACCACAGGGATCTAGTCTCAGAACTTGATGGTTGGGTAATGGGTGTAATTGTAAACTTTGAAGTACAAGTATGAATTCTGTAAAAAGGCCCTTGAATACTCATGTATTTATTCTAAGGTAATTGTTATCAATTTATATGGATTGTAGGCATTCCTCAACTATAAAAAACATTCAGTCTTACTTTGCCACTGTTGGTGAACACATGACAGAACAGCTCTATTTTTTTAATAGGCCTATAGTGTATTATTAATACCATGTACACATGTGTATTTGCAAATATATACGTACAGAAATATATTGTTATTGAGATGAAAAAATAAGGCAATTAAAAATATGCCAGATTCTGACTGAATGTCAAGGCAGAGGAAACTGAAGGATAAGAGACCAGGAGAGGAAGTAGAATTAGAAAGCAGATGGTAAACTAAATGGATAGAGGAGTTGGTTAAATTCAGAGAAAATGAAAGAAAAATATTTTCATTTCAGCAACAAAAGGGTAACTGCACTGTGCCCACTGGAAGGAACTTTAATAACTAGTTTTGGCACTAATATCAGGCTATCAGAGGACATGCCTGTGCTGTGTACTGCTGGTGTACCAACTCATGGCAGATTTAAATAGTTCTAATTAATTATGCTGGGTACTGAGAACTGTCAAGTCAGAGCAGCATGGATGCTCTGTGGTCTTCTTTTTCCTGCTAAGACTGGTTTGTCTGTCGGGTGGTAAGTAGGGAATAGTCTGTTGAGTTCGTCATAACAGACTTGTTACCAAAGCACTTCAACACTTAATGTGATAATGGAGTTTATAATTTTCATGCTTAATACTCATGAGCTGGACCTTAAAATTGGATACGACTTTTCCAGTCTGTTCCTTTTAGTAACACTATTGTTTGCGTGTAATACAAATTCAAAAAATAAAAATTTTAGAGTATAATTTTTTTTTCTTTTACTTCATTCTTATCTTTATACATTAAAAAATAAATGCCTTAGTTATTTCTATGATAAATCCATTTAGGAGGAGGTTGAGATAAGCTTTTAATGCATGTTGCTTCTCAAGCTAAAATCACTTGACTTTGACAGGATTTATTATTTACCAGAAAAATGAAACTCATTTTATTATTCAGAAGTTTTTGTTATTTAAACACTAAGAATACTGTAAATGCTAGTTTCCATTTAATGTGAAATGTATTTTTTCCCTCTGAAAGGCTGGATAACACCTTAGAGGAAATTATATTTAAGTTGGTGCCTGGACTTCGAGAACGTAAGTTTCTTATTTGGTTTTGGGAGCTGTTTGGGTTGGTGGAGGGAATATGGCTATTTCTGATTATATACCTGGTATTGATTTAAAAATTCACATTACTGTTCTTTGATGTTAACTAGAGGAACTGCAGCGAGAGATCGAATTTTGGAAGAAAAACAAACCTCAAGAAAATGGACAAGGTGATGAAGTTTTCCCCTCTGTCATCTGTATGTTAAGTAACACTGCTTATTAAGACTGGTTTCTTCTCTCACACAAGTACATGTTGTTCTTACTGAATTCAAAGCTACTACAGAAACTTGTAGTGAAATGTGGTATGAGCCTTCATATACCGCTGCTTATCTGTTAACCAGTTGTCTAACAGACACTAGCTGTTCTACCATCATTTTTGTTTGCATTACTCTAGGCTCTCACTTGCAACCCTCTCACCATTGTCCAGCTGCATTCTCAATTTTCTTAATACAGCAAGATACAGAATTTTTTTCACAGAGTTTTTACAGATTACTTTCTGTTACCAAATTTGACCATCTGTTAAGTAGGAGGTTGTCAAGAGTTAGTTATGACAAGTAGTAAAACAGTTTTCCACACATGCTAAATAATTGTTTTATATAGATTCCACAATTACTTTTGTTTGTTTGTTTGTTTTTGGTTGTTTGGTTGTTTGGTTGTTTGTTTCATTTTTTGTAGTTGACCCATGAACTTTGAAACTCAGTATTGAGGTGCTAAGTGAGGACTACATCCAGTGGGTTTTATGCCCCTTTAATTTGACATCAGGTTTTTAATACCATAGCCTATTTGATTTGATTTTAAAGAACTTTTGAAAGACTCTGCTAAGTTAAAAAAATATTTTCAGTAAAGGGTAACTGTCAAGTAAACATCTTGTAATATTCTTCTTCACTCATTTCTTTATAATGTCTTCTTTTCAACTTTGTAACATTTCATTTTCTTTCTCACAAGCTTTGTTGATTTGCATTTGGCATCCATTGTAAGGGACGATGTTATTTTCTCTATTATATAAATAAATGAAGAACTGCAGAACAGTTTAGATGAAATTATATTCTTTTACTACAGTATACTACGTTGTGTATATCTGTTCAGTTTTAAAAATACTTGGAATATATTTTTGTGAGATATAGACACTTCTTGACTGTTTAGAAAATGGTATTCTGCTATATACCTACATAGAAAGAATTAACAGATAATTTGCGAATTTGTAGAATGTGGCTTGCTTTCGACCAGCTTACTTTTCTGGTTCTTACCTTCCTCTCCTAATTTAATGATAAACCTAATGGAGATGAGTTAATAAGGGTAGTGAGAGCTTGGATTGTTTTTTGTGAATGAGAGGAAGGCTCTAACTCACAAAATATACTTTTGAGTAGCTGCAGATGTATCCAACACCATTAGTGACTGTATCCTGGGGCTATGGAACTTTGTCTCTTCAAACTGTTCAAAAGTCATGACAACTCATTGAGACAAATTATGAGCACTTAAGCTATTTTCTGCCATAAACAAGCGTTTAGAATCTTGCCTGGGAAGAAATTATTTGCTAACAATAATTTTAGTTTAGAAGAGACTGTTTCAGTTGTCAATACCATGCCCTGCAATCACATTGCTACTGTAGTGTAAGAGTCTGTCAGTTACGTCTTGCCACAGGTCACAGCATGGTTCTCAATCTAAGCATCTAAGATCTGTAAAAAAATCCCAGGACTTAAAATTTTCACATACCAGAAGGAAAAAAAACCCCAAACAATAAAGCATATCTCAGGCATTGGTGACTCCAGCAGGAGAGTGGTTACCAGAGAGAACTGAATGATGAAACATACCATGGTACATTGAAAAAATATTAATTGGTACTCTGCAGCCTGAACTGAACAAATGCTTGTAACAGGTAGACTGCACCTGCTGGGTTAATAGACTTTGCTTCCTAGACTTTCAGGGAAAAAGAAAGGAAAAAAATCTAGTTTGATACTGTAAATTCTGTTCATAGGAAGATGATAGGAACAAAATGTACATGTGATACACATTCAGCTAAATGCATCAATAGCTAATAGGGCCTTGGGGACAAATCTTTTATAGTTACTGAAAACTTAAAAATTGTAAGAGAGAAAAGTAATGAATATAGCTTAAAACTTATCTAGAATATGTCAACTGAACAAAGGGAGCTAATTACTGTGTCAAGAAACTTAGTCATGGCTTGGTATTTATTACAGTTTACATTCTCTTTTCTCATCTGAACTCTTCTAAATTCCTTTAGAAGTCTTGTAAGTGTAGGAAAGCAGCAGAACTTGATCTGAAAGTTTTTTAAAAATGCGAAAGTAGCTTATTCAAGTTAATTGTGATAATGTTTTATTCCAACAGAGAGCAGCCTTTGTTTTAAATCAAAATAAGTAAGTTGGGGATGCAGAAAAAACCAAATGTATACAATAAGATTATTGTATACTGTATTCTAAATCTGTAAAACTTACTCCATTTTACGGTTATTGTTTACATACATTGCAGCCTTATCTAGCTGTACTTGCTAATCTTAGCATTTGAGTGCTCAACTTTGCTAAACCTTTCTAAACTGGACGAGATGGTTCCTTTTCCAAAGAGTTAGAGTTTTAAACAAGGAACCAATAGAACATGTTAACAGCATGAGTGAAAGGGGATAACGTGTTGTATGTGATTATGTAGTTTATATAAGCTCTGCTAAAAAGTACACAGACCTTTCCTTTTTTCTTATATTTTTTGTTTTTAAAGGGCCATAAGTAAATAAATGGCTATATAGCTGTAAAATCGTTCTGGAGAGAAACACCTGGAGTTCTTACAGTGACGTTACTTAGATCAGGTCAAAAGTGGATGAGATCTAAGCTTTAGTTTACCTCATGATTACCTTACAGGAACTTTTCTTCACTGGATTATTGTGACAGACAGTTAATATGAATTGATTAGCTGTGTTACTTTGATATACAAGTGTTGGGATTAGTTATTCCACTGTTTATTTTAAAACATTATTTTTGTCAGTGAGGTGCCGCACCTTACACTAGGTTTATGTGTCTGAGTGGTCCTGATGCATGCACATTTGCAGGGTTTTAATTACTGGACATATCAGAAGTAGACAGCCATACCCAGTATAGTCCATTCACTAATTATTTTCTAGTCCATAGAAATCTGTTGCTTGCATGTTGCATTAAAATTTCAATGGTAGAAATCTGTTTTCAGAGATTTTTAAATTGGTCAGTGTAAGAATGCACTGAATTAGAATTGTGTAAATTTCATGTAAAGAAACGTTATGGCTCATAAAATGTCGTATTTCTCAAATGTGTGATTTTTAATTATTTTAGACTTAAATAATATGATCTTCATATTTTACAGATGAAAATCCAAAAGCTGATAAACCCAAAGTAGATGAGGAGTGTGATGAAAATGAAGAAGATAAAGACTATCACAGGAGTGACCCACAGATTGCAATCTGCCTCGACTGTTTACGCAACAATGGACAGTCAGGAGATAATGTCGTCAAAGTGAGTGGCAAACAAGCTGTGCTGTAGTTATTGATGACAGAATAGCATCTTACAGGAACCAAATTTTTATAACCATTAAAAACAGACCTTACTGTGGTGACCTGTTCCCACTCCACACTTATTTAGTCCTTCTGTTTGAGGCATTTCAGTGTATCTTTGGAATTCTGTAAAAAATACAGTTCTATACAGAAATCCATCTGTGAAAGCGGAATTTTTTTTGTGTCTGGATTATAGTTTTGTAGTCTACATCCTTGATGGTATATAAGTGCATTACACAACAGATTACAGCTTACCATATAGGTACTTATAAAGGTAGCTCTAGGTGAGCTGCCTCACACCTTCAGGATTACTGTCTTAACGTGCCGGAATGAACCTGCTTATCAAATGTGTTGTGCACTGAATGACTGGGATCCAGATTTTCTGAGCTGTAAACCTGATTCTGACTCTGATATGTTGTCTATGGCCTTGGGGAGGTCACTTCAGTCTGCAAAATGTGTAGAGTAATACCTGCCAATTGCTGTTTTAAGAATTAGGGATATTTGGTTTCTATTCCTGAAGCAATTACCTAACATACTGAGTCTAGAAGAAAGTCTTTAGAAATCACCTTAGATCTTAATAATGTTTTATGAAATTGCAAATAGAAGAACAATAAGAAAAACATATTTAAGAACTTTTCTAATAGAACTGCTTATATTTTCTGCATGTTATGTTACGTGTATAACATTGGAGTTCTTAACTCTTCTAAGAAATGCAACATTGGTTTGACCCCCAGCACTACTAACACAAACACATAGATTATTTAAATTCTTCTGGAGATTTTGATGGTTTTGGTGGTAGCTGGGTTTTGGTTTTTTTCTTTCCTCCCTTCTGTATCTTTTAGAAATGTCTTTAGAACCAGAGGTGGGTCAAATGATCTTGCTTGTCATCTTTTAAATTTTGAAGACAAGTGAACAAAAATGAACCTATGGTGTCATTATGAATTAGAAGAGGGTGCAGTAAAATTGGTTACTGGTTGAAAAAATTATCAATTACAGCTGTTCTTGCACTAAAGATTGCTCACATTTTCCAGAATTTCTAACATGTTTTTTCTGATTTGTTGCTGTTGCTTTAGGGTTTAATGAAGAAATTTATCCGCTGTTCTACTCGAGTGACCGTGGGAACTATCAAAAAGTTTCTCAGCTTAAAATTAAAACTTCCAAGTTCCTATGAGGTACATTTGAAAGAAAGATGCTTGTATTTTTATTTCCCTGCAACATAATACATTTCTATGAAATTTAATCATGTTTGAACCCGCTTCCCCTCTTTCCAGGGATACAGGAATTTAGACTGAAGCAAGACTATTTCTTCAGCCTGTTCTCTTACAGGAGCCAAGGGCTCCAAGAAGTGCACGTTGCCTTTAGCACAAGCAGCAGCCTCCCAGCTTCAGTCAGGGGTAGGGCTGAGTTAGGTTTGGTACACAGGTTTATAGCTCTACACAGTGTTATGACACAGTGACCAGCCTTTTTGGTGTCATTTGGTTTTTAATCTGTCTGGTACCTTAATAGCTTCTGTTACAAAGAATCTGCTTACTTCAAAATTTTGCCTTTTTTTTTTTGTTTAAAAACCAGAACACATGATAGCTCTAGTAATGAAAATACTATCAAACATTTGCAGTGGTGGGCACCAGTAAGATGCTATAATACAGTTTAAACTAGAAATTTTTCACAGGAAGATCATTGTTTTTCTGTCTTTTGCTTTCAGTTAATAAATGTCTGTATACTTTGAAGTGCATTTTTCTTGTAATTTATAGTTATTTTTCAACTAATTTATAAAAATTTCTTTATAATGTATTTTTAAATGAAAATAACAGTACTTCTGGTTTGTATCTTTGGGTTTGAAAGAGCACTGGCATAGCAAGATGGCCTTCAAAATACAGCACAAGGCTTTCTCTTCAAACAGATACTGTGTAGTGTAGCTAAACACAGGGAATGTTCATCTGCTGGTGATTTCATACCTTGGTAGCAGACTTCTTTCTCTCCACACTTCAAATAAAAACACAAAAGTGAAAAAATACCGGTTGAATACCAGTGTACAAAACAGCATATTGTCAGCGTGTTGTATTCATCCAGGTTTGATATACATGTCTGTTGGAATTGTTGTATAATGATAGCAGTGGAGGGATTAACACTGTAGAGTCACTTAGCAGTTCATTTAGACATTAAAACTCTGCATCCCTTTGTCTTACTGTTTGTTCTGTTACATTTTAAGCTGGATGTACTATGCAACGGAGAAATCATGGGGAAGGATCATACTATGGAATTCATCTATATGACAAGATGGAGACTAAGAGGCGAAAACGTAAATGCTGTTACATTATTGATAAATGATGTTTTGGTATATTTTTTATAGAGACTATACATGCTTTCACAGCTTAGGCCAGAATATATTCTATGACTCTTCAAAAAACCCCTATTTAAAAATGCCTTTTGCATGTTTTCTGAATTTCTTATGTAAAACCCTACGGGTGAAACCCTGCAGCGCATATATTGTGTAGATTCTGAAACTTCAAAATAGCAGATATGCAATGTGTACATGCAAGTTCTGCTCGGAGTTTTAAGTCAAGTAACTGAAAACCTAAGCCCTTGTTCTTTTTCAGCAAATTTGCTTTTGGTGACCTTTTGAATTACAATAGTTGGAGAATCTGCATCCAGCAGATCTTCAGTAAGAACCTGTTTTATTCAGTCGATAAACTGAAAGTGACACTGAAAAATTATTGGTGAAATCTAATTGTTTTATTACTGTTTCTGTTAATATTACATCTATTATTTTTAGATATGCTGTGTAACAATAACATTCAGATAACAGCCAGATGGGTTTTCCTTGCTGCATATGTATATTTTAGAATTGCAGTATTTAACTTTTTAAGAGACTTTTTTTTTCAGGACTGATACTCAGTTTGATTTAGTATTGCCTTGCATATTTAATTTTTTTGGTTAGAAGTCATATCCGCTCTTCTCTTTCTTTTATACATTTGTTTTTGTGTGCCTGTTGATCGTTTTTCACTCTTTATTGCTTTGTAGCATGTGCAAGTTTGTCTATCGTTACTAGTGGAGCCTAAATTGGAGTGCAGCTAAGGTTAAGCATTTAACGTACATTAATGTGCTGATCTGAAGAAAATTCCAAACTTCCTCTATTCCTTTTTATTTTAAGCTTCCTGGTGCTCAGAATAAAAAGCACTGGGACACACAGAAGACAGAGGATTAAACACACCGTAGAGTTAACAATTCAGAAGTTTCCTAGAGCTTTACCTTAATCTGAAGCTGGAGGGGGAAGGATAGATTTTGATAGGAATTAGGGAGGTCAATGTATATAGACAAGTTTTCGTTAAATTTGAAAGTAATGTTGCTCTGAAATTTAGTGATTGCTGAAACCCCAATATTGCACAAGTAAGGGAGTTTTAAGTAGAATTTTTTCCAATACTGTCTTGAAACCAGTGGATGTTTGTTTGTATTTTTGTTAGCATTGGCTGTACTATTAGGAAGTGTTGAGACAACGATTTCAATGATAATGGAATTTTTTCATGGCATTTCATCCTGCAGTCCTTGCCTACAATGGACTTTTGGCAGCTGCATGAAATTGGAAACAACAGTAACTATGATCTTGACAAAAAGATATTTGCACTGCTGAAAATTTTTCAAAATTTTCAGAACTATAGTTTTTAAAATTTAGTGTATGCAAGAGCTGACAACTCTTGGTTAAGTTTCTAAGTTGTGTTTATATACATACAGCATCATCTTCTCTTTTATGTAGTTTTAAATCACTCCCCTGAAGTCACAGATGAGTAAAACCTCTAAAAAATTTTGTTGTGCTGGTAATAAAAATTCTATGATTTTGTTTTCCTCAATGAAGTTTCAATGGTAATTAATTAACAATCTCTTCTTCTGAATGAAAATCAAGTGAATCCATTATCTTCATCTTTGGTACTATTGACCTTGAGCTTTTACTGGCATAGCTGTGGACCTTACATGAGGTAGAGAAATAAAGGGAAAAATGTCCATTTATTCATTAAACAAGTCTTTCCTGTTTTTAAACAAGTAAATTGATAGCAGCCTTTACATTTAAAAATTTTTTTAAAAATCAATAAATGGTAAATGTGTATGTCCAGCTGTGGATGCCTCTTATCTGATCAGAAAATCATCTCCTTCGCAGTTTCGGTGTCAGAACTGCTCATCTTCGCAAGTCTGCTCACAGGATGGCACTTTTTATCAGGTAAGAGGCACTCACGACTGTACATATTACAGTCATTAAGGTCCTGTCAGCACCTCCATTGTAATTCAATTTGCGGAGTTTTTATAATTCCTCACTACAAAGTGCTAAAACTGTGAGCAAGGCCTGAGCATTTTCATTCCTGCAGCACAAACTTTATTTAAAGGGCTTAGGATTTCTCTTACTTTACATTAGGCCAGTTTTTGTTTGCGGTTTTTTTGAGAGATATTGTTCTATAGGTTGATATCCGTATCAGCCTCAAAGGATTGTCTACCTCTTCCTGTCTCGTTCCTCTAACTAAGCAGCATTGGGCAGTCACAGGCAAGGGATCAAAACTGAAGAGTGTGAATTAAAAGATTCTGCACTGGTTTCATCTCTTTATGGTAATTCATGTGTCCTTTTTAATGGAGTAAGCAGATGTTAGATTTTTCTAAACTGTTCCTTTCACATTTTTAAAATTAGAAATGGAATAATCTCTAGAAGCAAAACTTCCAGAACCTGCAAACTGAAGCTCATTTCTAAGTTTCACTGACCAATCTGGTTCCCAATACAGTTTGAAACAGTATTTCAGTTTCCTAATTTACAATTTTGATTTTAACTGATTTCTAAAAGTTACTTTGCAAGTTTGAAATCCAATTTTTGTCGTGAGTAAAAAATCAGAGCTAGTGACAGAGGGTCACTCCCCACTAGTGATGGAAGTGAACTACTGCACTCATGCCTCCTTCAATAATTAGAATTGTCCCAGCATAGTGCATTTTATTTGTACAGTTTTGTGATTTTTGTTTGCTAAAACACTGAGACTCACTGATTTACTTGGCAGTTTCAGTGTAGTGATTGCTCTGTCTCTGCCCGTGTGCACTTCCACACACGGAATTAGATCTGCACACTTTTAGAGACAATTTTTATACTCAAAGTGAAAACCATGTGAAACAGCATTTAAATACTATGGTAGTCATATCCTGTGCAAAGAAAAAATTACTCAGAGACCAAGTAATTTATGATACTGCAGATACATGTTTGTTAATTGCACATGCAGGCTGCACATGGTGCTCCCTGTCTACTCTCCTAAACATTCCTGAGACTGTTAATACCTCTGGGTTTACCTTGTGATTTCTCTGCACTCCAGTTTGTAAATCCCCTGCAAGTGTGATCACATTTAGTTCTGGTGATATTTCACTACCATGGCATGGAAAGTTTATTAACCCTGCAGCTCTCTGGAGCTATATCTTTGTTGCTTCATCTCTTTTGCATTTGAAGGATGCAGCAAAATATTTCTGGTTTTAATGATAGCTTCTGTAATAATTCTTTGTATTTCCAAATTTGCAATTAAGAAAAACTTAAATTGCCTTTGTTTCTCTGTCCTGGGGCAGAGAGATATTTAAGGCCATACAGCTGCTGAGACAATGAGATTTGCCAGGGTTTTATGCTGTAGAAAATATCCAGTATGCTAATGAGGTTAAGAGGAAAACTTGAGGCTTAAATGAAATGCTGACAGACTGAAAAATAGGAGATTGTGTAAAACAACAGTTTGAGCAACAAGTTCCCAGATATTCTGCAGCCCTTTTGGGAAACCCATCCATTCTTGCCTTCCATTCCACAACAGTTTTGTCCAATTTAGGGATCCAAGAAGCTGATTTACCTTTTTTTTTCCTCAATAGGAATTAATAAAAATTTATCACTAGATCTGAGGCTAAGGAGTTTGGATTTGGGGGAAAAGGTAGCCCTCATCTCTCAGAAAACCAGCTGACAGCAATATGACCTTTGTTTTATAGTTTAGCTATGGAACCTCTGTATATAAATTTCAAAGTACATCACCTGTAAATATACTTTGGTTTAGAAGTATAAAATGTCAAGATTGCTTTTTATCAAACACAGAAACACAGAAATAAGACTTGTTTGAGCACTCCCAAGTATAAATGTAATAAAACATAAATATTGAAGTATATAAAAGCAGATACAGAAGTCGTGTATCAGTGACAAATAGTTAATAGATTTGAAGTACAGGGGTGGATTTAACTGTTAAAATGCATGGAATTATTTCATATAAATTGTTGTATACATCTGTCTTAAAGATAAGGTCTGGCTATTCTTAAAGTAGTCTTTAATTGCATTTTCTTTGTATTGTTTATGAATCATGTCTTCATGCTTTCTTGTCTGTTTTTGTTGTTGTTTTTCCCTTGCTTTTGTTTTCAGTCTTACCCTATGGTACTTCAGTATCGACCTAGAATTGACTTCGGTTAGACCAAAGGGCCAGATCCCACTGAGATGAATCCTGCACTATTTGTTTACCCATCGACAGATTGCACAATGAATGGATGTGCCTGGATTGGGGGGACACAGCCAGAATTTCAGCATGCAAATAAGGACATTGTCTTTCTTAAAATTGTCAGCTGCATCTCTGTTGTTTCTATTAGAGCAAGCCAAGTGCCATTCTGCTACTGAAATGTGCATAAGATATTTGTGTATCTTAAGAGTGCGCTGCAAATCATAGCCAAAAAAATCATGAAGTGTACAGTCAAGACTCAAAAACTATGGAATATTTTTGCTTGCGTGTTAGAAAATTTTTCTGGTCCTAATATTGATCACACTAGCAAAATGGCAGAGTGCTCATTCATGTGGTGTTGCAGTTTCACACACTTACTATTTTACTGAATATTGTTGTTTAAATCATAGAGTACTGTACAAATAACTAAGGATTATACCTTGACAATATTTTGTATAGAAAATATATTTAGAAAAGTGGTGATTGGGCCACTACCTTTTCCTTGATAAGGTTCTCATGGGTCCAGGTATAGCTCACTCATGAGTGTGCAACAGTCCTTTTGCAGTGAATGAAGATTAATTACAGTGAACAAGAGATGTAGAACATGATAATTCAAAATAGCAATTTTAAATCTTCTAAATTGCTAATATTGCTTAAAAGCATTGCAGCCTTTGTGATTGCACTTTCCGATGGTTTCCCTAAAGTTTGGAATATGGGATACTAGCTATTTTTGGTAAAATGGCTTCTGGTCAGATTACATTTCTTCTAATAAAACCTCCATAAAAATGAAGCTGAAATAATATAAATGTCTGTGGAACAAATCAGTTCCACTACAAAATTGTGACCAAGGCAAAATTTTACTTAATTACTACTTTTCATAATAAACATTTCCTTTTAAGATTGAATAGAGGTCTATAATATGCTCAGACAAAAATAATATATAGCTTTAATTACATGCTGTATCTCTTGTGACTTTCTGGAGTTTAGAATTCATTACAGAAATTTTCATTAGTTAAAGTCACGTCATAAAACTATTTCCATAAAATTAGAGGTAATGCAATACTGAAGATAAGCAGTCTGACCAAAATAATTGTTCAGGTCATCTTTTTTTTCCTAAGACCTGGTAGTGCTGGATAAAAAGTGATTGTTGCCTTAGGTATTGCAAGCATAATGGTTCCAGTATGGGATGTTTATTGGGGTTTTTGGTAATGTTGCAGGGAGCATAGCAATGCGTATGTTGTCTGTCTTCCGTTGTCTTTGCTTAAAAGTCAGTTGAGTTTTTCTGATCAGATCCTCTGGAGATACTTATAGATCAGTCTCATTATGTAATTTCTACTTAGTACATGCCTGCTAGCGTTGTAGATAGCTATTTACTTTCATTATGCCTTTTGCATACAGCAAAAAGGAACCAAATCAATTTTTCACAAGCTGCTGTAGAGTGAACTGATCATTCTTAGACAAAGTGAAAATTCTTTCTTGGGATCAAATATAAAAGATAGATGCAAGGCTGTAATTCCTTTGTAAGATTACGTTCATGTACAATAGTATGTTCTGTAGGAGGAATAAGCATGTTGTGGATTAAATCTAGCCCCTTTAATGTCGTTAGGAGTTCTGGCATTGATGACTCGAGGAATCACATGTAGTTGGGTTGAATTCTACCGCTGCACTCCAAAGCCCATATGACACACAGAAACCAAGATGCTGTCAGCAGCAGTCTGTTTAGGAGCCCTGCCACTGCAGGTCGAAGTTGCACATATTGTGCAGATGCCAGTGGAACTGGGGAAGAAAACTGTTGAGGAAGAAGCTGCTGCCCCTTTCTGCAGGCACAGTGTGCTGTCCGACACAGTCACTGGTTTGCCCAAAAACGGGCAGGGGTGCACGTGCTGGCTGCAGGGAGCTGACATCTGTTTGCCCACCCATTCTATGATGCGGTACTTGACAGAAAGAAGATACTCCAGGCAGGGAGGGCTCTTCTCTGCAGAGTCTCTAGGGAAAAATAGATTCCTTGTAAATATAGAGGTCCTCCTCATGGAGCAGCTTGGAAGAGCAGAGCATGCTTTCTGATTGAAAATCATTCTTCTCTTTAGTACATACAGTTGTTTTGTACAGTAGAAATAGGATATTATTTGTAAATATTTACATGCACATACAAATTACACCTTACAGTTTTTATATATTTCACGTGTTTTTATACCAGAATTTTCACTGTAGATTTGCTTGACATAAAACACCTGTTTCAGTTTATCACTAAACTAATGCTAGGATGCTTAAGCATAATTTCTGCTTGGTTCAGGGCACAATTTTTTTATCAGCAGTTGTGTTTGCTGTTTTGACAAATTTGAACAGACTTGTTTAAAAAGACAGGAACATATAAGTTTTAATCCATCCACCTGACAGGACCCTTGGAATAGCACTATTTTGCATTGGCTTTGGAATGGCAACTAATAGAAGCTTTCTTTGACTGTTTGATAACTTCCTGCATTCACAATTCAGAGAACCATGAATTTTCTCCATCAGAGTTGGACTTGATTCCTGGTATTTTCTTGATGCAAGTTAAACCTAGATTACAGAAGGCAAATCTTCATTCTAAGCATGGAAAATACTGACAGATCTGAGTTTGACGTTCTCAGCTGCGAATGGTGGCATTAAATGCATATGAACTAACCACCTACACTTTATGCATTTCTGATTTGATGGCATGGTGCCTGAATGCTGCTATAGTTTAATAGTTTTTGTAAAAGTGAAGTGCCAGTGAAATACATATCTTAACTGGGCAGCTTTGCAACACAGGCATTGCCTTCTTTACAGGAAGTTTCTCTCTCATATAGTACATATGTGCCATGTCTCTACAGATACGCATATTTAATTCATTTGTGCCAATTTAGAGTATCTGAGCACCATAGGAATATGAGAATGCGTGTGCAGATTCCTGTGTGCCAAAGATGGGGTAAAGTGAAACAAGTACCTAAGCATTCCCTTCAGACTGCACCATATGCCATGCTAGAGCAGATGCCTGGATAGAGTCACACTTTCTGAGCATTTCCATGACAAAGTGTCACCACTGCATGCTTGTAAAGCATAGGAATATAAAATAAGTGTTGCTGCCGCTGTGTTTCTATGGCTTTCCCGTATTAGCAGTATCTAACTGCAGAGGGACCTAAAAAATTCCGCACTGCTACCTAACCTTGCTGTCTCTTACTTAGCACATTCGGTGCTGCTTGCGTTTCTTTCCCTAGAAGTGAAAACTCATTAATGAAAATCATCAACAACTTTTTGTTGAGCATAGCTGGTTGCTGCATTTATCTAGTAACAAGCCGTAAGCTAGAATTTAGAAACAAGATCCTGTAATATCTCAAACAATCTGGAATTAGATTATTAATCAAGAAATGTATCTTCCATGATGCATTACTACACTCCTGGTAGCTAAAGGCCTAGTCCTATGAAGGATTTTTTTTAATGAAATACCAAATAAGATTGCTACAATAACTGAAGTGACTCATCACTATAGTAGGTATTGTTCACATGAAAGATTTGGGGATTTGGGTCCTAGGAGTATGCAGTGCTAGAAGTATATTGTGCATACTCAGCTAGCTTGCAGTTATGCAAAAAAAAATTATAAAAGTATTATCTTGACTTTACTGAAAATGTTACACAAAGTGAAGTGCCTGATTACTAATACAGAATACCTTTTAAGTCCATTATTTGCATTTGACAGGGTAATATTTGCTTCTGTATTTTATCTATAGTCTTAATATTTTCAGCAAGAATATATCATAAACATGCTGTATTGAGAAGGTTTCATGGGAAAAAAGGATAAAAAGAAATATGTTCTTTTAGATAATTTAAATTAAAACCGCCCTATCTCAGTAGAAATTATATTAAAATAAGTACTTTTATGTTGAAAATATTCCATTTTCTGCACGAGGAACCCTTTAATTCTGGATATTGGTCTTTTTTTCTCCATAGGTTTCAGCAATTTGACTTGATTTTTCTGCTGTTATCACAAACAGTTCTAGTGTATCTGCAGGAGAAAAGAGATTGATCCCATTCCATTTAGATATAAGCTAGGCTCTTACTGCAGACAAAGTAATGGTCCAGAGTTTCATCTCATCTTTTCCATGTGTAACTGTAATACATGACTTTGTGAGAGAAGTAAACAATTTTTCTTTCTCTGATGTTTTCTCAAATAACAAAACAGGCCATGGCTTAGTCCTTTAATTGAACCAATCACTGAGTTGTGTTGTTTGTGGGTTGTTTACATTTTCGTATAACTGAAGACAAGAGGCATTTATTCACTCCCCCCCCAAAAAAATCATTCTTGAGAGGACTTGCAACAGAAGGCATGGCATCCAGCTCAGCCAGATGCTATGCCTGGTAGAAATACTAGAGAGCAGGTAGCAGTTCAAAACCAGTCTTAAGTCTCAAAATAAATAGACTGAGCATTGTTTATAGAGGGGCTACATAAAATACTGGTTAATAACATTCACTGATCAAACTCATTTTTGTCCTGGAAAACTGCAAAGACAATTAAGACTTACATCCTTATCCATGGATTTGGTCCAGTTTCTTCACTTAATCTGGCACATTGAAGGCACCTCTTTGCTTCTTACAAAAATGCATCTATCATGCTGCATATTCCCCTCTTATTTTACTTCATGCTTTGTTATCTTATTATTTTTCTCAGTTAAAGTGTCTAAACAGGCACCCTCTCTCCTGTAATTAATTCTAGGTTCTTGCACATCTTCTGGCCATTCTCATACCCTACCCCATTTCCTACCCACAAGTCAAAACATTAAGGACTTGTAAAGGTGAAATTGCACATGAGGTGTCAGCTCACAGGTTTCATTAATCAGGCAGCTCTCATGGATTTCAGCAAAGTTTTCAGAGTTCTGCGTTTTCAATCCTTTGCAGCCAGTTTGAGCAAGGTCATGCTCCCACAGCGGTTTCAGCTGCAGGCACTTGTTTGGGGAGGGATTGTAGTCTACTGGAGTGTGTCCCAGGATGAGTTCCGAGACATGAGGGGATTGATTCACCTGAAGGAAATGGGAAAGCTTCCAACTGACCTCTAATTTTGTCACATCGAGGTTGTCTGACCTTCAGGCCTCAGCTGAAACATCTGTTTCAGGAATGTCCTTCAAATGATGATCTTGTCATGTTAATGTATTTTTCTTCATAAGCAGATCTACCTGTTTTCTACCTACTGTCTACACTGTCTGTCAGTCAGATTAAAACCTTAGATTCTAGAATAGGAAATCGATTAATTACTGAATTCCTGACAGATTCTTCCATCCAAGGAATGTGCCATAAATCTTTTGCATTCAGGTAGCTTTCCACTAAAGCTGGGTAAGGATGTTGTTTCATTCTCTAGTAAGAAGTTTAGGTCTTGGTAATTCTGGAGTGTGGCCGTGAAGCGGAGGAGCTCTATACATGAGTGGAAATGTCCAGGTTATCTTTTGTATTTGCAGAAGGAGACCAAGTTCTGTAAGCTCAGGATGGAGAAGAAATTCTGAAATGAAAGATGTCTGTAAGTGCTGGTTTTTGCTGTTACATTAATTTTAACCAAAAATAGGCACTGGTTAGACTGCATGTTTTTCTGAACCATTAGGTACTTTTCTTTGAAGTAACTTTCACATGTATTTTTAGGAAATGTTCCTAACATGGTTGGCAGTTGACAGGATGAGGTGATCAGAAGTAGCTGCTGTGCATTTTCCTTTTTCCTCATGACAGTGAGTGTAAAGCAAAGTAAGAGTTGAGAGAAGGTTGCTACACAATATACAAAGTGGCTGCACAGTAAAAGGTTTTTGCTGCTGGTTAACATACTGAGGGTTTTATTACAAATGAAGCTGTAATGAAGGTGTTTATTGTCAAAGTGCAAGTCACATATTTTATGATGGTATTCTACTCTTAAAATTCAGTTTTGTATTATATTGAGTATAGTAGATATTGCTCCTGTTGTCTCCTGAATTTTGATGTGGTAAAATGAAACATGCTCCATTTCTACTGAAAAATATCACATACTAATTGATTTAAAATTAGTCTTTGTTGTCAGATATTTAGTTTGTTCATTAAAACTAGGGGTTTTTTTAAAAAATAAACTATTTTTATGGATAATCTGATTGCCTAATAGTTTTAAGGGACCTATTTAATACCAAAGGTAACGCCACCCAGAAATGGACTTGGAATATGACACTGACACTTTTCTGGAGTGCCTAAGGGGTCAAGAGGTACACCTGGAGTCAATCAAGCAGAACTGAACCAGTAGTAGTTGTCTATGTCACCAAGCTAAAGGGTTAGGCACACCTAGCAGTTTCCAAAACAGATTAGAAAAGGAAAAAAACAACAGGAATAGCATCAAGTTTGAGTTAACAGACATGGAGTAGCTCTGAGTCCTAGCTCATGTTCCTGAAGAAAAGCACAAAGGCTTGCATTTACTGATGTGTCTGCTATACCTGGCCTGTGACCTAACAAAAAACTCAGTGTGCTGTCAATCCTGTAAACCTTCCAAAGCACAAAATAGTCACCAAGCTACTTTTGGGGTTTCTAGTCGTAGTTCAGAGATATTTTGGAGAGTGGAAAGGACAGATTTGGAGGATAATGAGAAGATATTAAGTATGTTTTACAGATTTTTATAGCTATTTTTTTAGCAAATAGCATTGCTGTCCTTGACATGAGACCATTGATTAGCAAGAAGTAATTATTTTACTTGTGCAGTATAAAACAGAGAGAATAAAAAGAATCCAAATTGTCTTGATTTCCAGGATAGTGATTAACTAAACTGGAAACTAATAGATCAATTTAATTATTTAGCTGGCTGAAAGATTTCATTCTGAATACTTACTGAACGTATTTTTTTCTCAAATAGAAGCTTCTTAGCATAAACATGAAGCAATGCATCATTTTTTCCCTTATTGCAGACTTAACTATTGAAAGGAAAGTATTTTGCATTTTTTTTAAATTAATGCAAAGCCTGAATTGTTGGATGTTCCAGGCTACTGAATAGATGATATAGAGTTACTCTCAATGGATTTTTTGGGGGTGGGGGCCTAAGTGTCCTTATATAAGCTGTGATCCAAGTTAAAAGAAAGGAGCCTATGGTGAGCAGTAATAATGTTCTAATGCTTCCTTGCATTTGATCAGTAGTTACCAGTTTTTAATAAAGCAGCCCTCACAGTACTTAGAAGCTCATAGAACATATTGTGATCTTAAGTTGCTAATTTGTTTTAAAATATAAAATGTTTTAAGCTTTTTGTCAAAAGTGATAACATCCTATTACAAATAAACCTTTTTGTGGTTGTAAAATTTAGCTTATAAATCATTCAAATTGAAGTGAAAAAAACACAGGTCATTGTTAATGACAGTCTATCCTACTATTAAGATTATATGTATTTTTGTAAAGGAAAAGCACTTGTAGATATTTAATCAGTCCAATATCTATCTATGTTAATGTTTTGGAAAAAAAAAGAAAACAAAATGCTGCTTAGAGAATCACTTAAATATTTTTACTTTTTGTGCTCAAATGCATTTCCTGATGATTTATGGAATGTTTATTCTGTGTGAAGCTGTATAGTTAGTACAGCTGGGCTAAATGCATTTCTCACCTTAATCAATTGTATCTGACTATGATAATATATTTAGTGTCTGATCAGAAAGCAATTGCAAAACACAGGCTTGTGGTGCTGTTTTTCATCTTCGATATTAGCTTCATCCTGCCTTATAACTTTTCTACTTCATAATAAGTATAAAAAATGCTAACCATTTTTTGTGATGCATGTGTTTCAATGGACATTTCAGGGTATATCTGGTTGTTTAGTTGAATCTTACTATGCTTACTAACATTTTTATAAGATAACAGAATTTTACATACAGTATTCAATAAATAGTCCCCTGGATGAAAAAGTATGCAAGATTAGTCAAGTTTAATACTTACCTTCCTTCAAAGGAAACTGCTGCTGGGTATATGTGCGGAACATGATTGAATCACTAAAGTTTCTGGGAATTTGTACTAATACTATTTTTAAAATTCAGAATAATTCACTTCTTGGAATATTTTGCAGCTATTTGAAACCTCACTTTCAACTGTATTTTGATTCATCATAATGCATTAACACAGTTTCAGGGAAGAAGAAAAGAGTAAATAATTTTATTAAAGTACAATAAAGAGTGGCAACCATATTTGTTTGTAGTTATTAGCGTACAATCCAAAATCTCTTTACTTATTTCAGTGGGGTTCTACAGGTATCTAGTCCATGGGTCTGATGCTCAGTTAAGTTCTTCAGCTTGACCTCAGTGGAGTGACTTTCTATAATTATCCTTGTAGCTGAGACTTGAAATGAGCCAGACTTCCCACTTCCTCACTTAATTTCCTTTCATGGGTGACTAACATTGTTTAAATTTACTCTTATTACATTAACCTTCTCATAAGTAAGTTTTGCAATACCGAGTGCGTACACTAGCAGTACAATTCATTGGTAGGAATTCAACTGAGTGAATACTTGTGTCCTTGACTAATTTGGGGAGAATTTGACTCAGATTATGAACACTTGAAATGGCATTCTCTCATTTATGTTCATGTCTCACAAAGATCTGCAGTTAATCAGGATTTGATGTGTTTTATTACATGAACATCATCCATTTTTATAATTTTTGTTAAGAGCTAATTTCTGTAGTAATTCATTAGGGTCAACATCTCAGGGTCCACAAAGTAGCAGTTTAAAATCCATTTGATCTGAGTGCAATATCAGTACTGCAGGCTTGTATCTTTTGAAGAACCAAATATGTTGTGTTTTGAAGTACTTAAAAAAGCACTGTAAATTTCACCCAGTTCTACCAAAGGAATGTGAGGAGTTTTTCAATCTAGAATCTGAGTGTGGCCCTAGAAAAAATGAGACACTTATAACTGAGTCAGCACTAGTGATCAGTTTTACATTTAGGGAGGGGAAGTGCTGGTACTTGGGGTTTTTTGGCAAAACCCCGTGGTTGTGCCTCTTGATGTAGAGTGAAGCCTGTTCAAATCTGCATCAACATTTGTAAGCAAGATTTATTTTGAAACAACAGCTCATGCAAACCCTGTAAATGGGCCTCTAGAATCTTGTGTATAAATGTATCATGTATGTAATGATATTTCTGACAGTGAACTACCTGTATGGCTCAGTACTGGTGATGTTAAATTACGTGTTTCATGCTAATGTCAAGAAGGTTTACAGCACCTTTATAATGGTTGATAACAAATGAAAATTTGGCCTGACTTGTATGCTGCAAGATGCCTCTAGCCCAGTTGGATTAATTTTATGAAAAATCTAGATGAGCAAGAAGTATAACCAATCTGCTTACTAGCACTGAATTGCTCCTTTCTCAAAGCAATAAATATATTCATGTTGTAACATCTGTTGTGCGGCCTACAATACGAGTTGTTTTGTTGCATTGTTTCTATATAATTTATTTTGTGCAATAAAAAAATCTCTGGTTTTATCTGACTCCTCTCTAGTTTGTAATACTTGAATTAAAATATTTGCTAGCTTTATATCTTAATCGTGCAAGCATACTGTCAACTCACAGAAATGCAAGTAGAAAACACAATGCAGTAATATTATGCATTATAGAAAAAATAGGAAGTATTCACATGGCCTGATTTTGTTCTAGTTAATGTCAGAGAGTGCTACCATTAGTTTTCAAGGGTGCAGAGTTCTGCCTAATGTTAAAGTTTTTTGGACGTGGCACCCCATTTGTGAAATATAACCAGGTGGGTTACAGTGTGACTGTGTGCTTGAGGCTTTTTTTTTTAAAAAAAACAATTCCATAGGGCTTCTGCAAGTTTTTTTTTTAACCTAATTTCACTGCTTTTTGTTCTCTCCCTTTTTGATGTTTTTCTGAGTTAATATGGTTTCCACAGTATTTATTGTTCTCTGCAGTTACTTTTATTATGTTGTTGAGTTGTTTTAACTCTGAGGTAGTGTAAAATAAACGTACATGCAAATTGGAAGCTAGGGGATATCCTTACCACTGAGTCCTTGGTGTGAAGTAATGTTATTCATACGGTATACTGAGTTACTGCAAAGTAAAACAGTGGAGGGAGCCCTGTTATTCAAGGGAACTTGCACCTTTTGTCTGAGGTGCTCCTACAAAACCTGCAATAACACCACATGAGCTCTGAGATATGGCTCAGATTTGGAAATAATAGAAAAGATTGATGATTGAACTAAAATGATCTGAGACAAAGAACATTTTGTATCCTGTTGTAAAATCCTTCTACATGTTAGCAGAAAAAACCCCAACTGCTCGTGAGCACAGAATGTGAAGGTATATGTAGCACATTACAATACATACATATGATTAAATAGGATTTGTTACTTAGATTGCAATTGGCTGCTAACAGGCTGAGAGCAGCTGTGGCACCACTGGCTGCTCTGTAACCTTTGCAGATGAAGCACTGCTGCCTCAATGGCTTTCTCTGAACCTTTTTCACCTCCAGATTTGTCAAATATCATATTGACCTTGTCAAAGGTCAATATCCAGAGGATATTTGACCTCCAGATTTGTCAAAGATCATAAACTAATACTTTCCCTTCTTCTAAAAGTGTTCTCGAGACTTAAGGTTACTCAGTGAAAAAAACCCCAAACTTTACATAATGCTTCTACATAATGTCATTACATTCTTTATTAAACAGAAATTGAACTGTATATGAGTGCAAAATTCTGCTCCTAAATGGGAAACGTTTCCTTAAGCAAGATTTCCATTTAAAATGCGGTGATTAAATTATTCTAAAAGATTACTTTGTTTCAGGTAGCTAAAAGGAGAATCATTGTAGGGGGTAAAAACCCCTATGCATAAGAACAGTAACAAATGCCTGGTAAATCCCAAAGCTGGATTATGTTTTATTGAAGGAGGAAGGTAGGTGGTATACAAACAACTGTTTACATTAGGGGTGTAGCACACGAATTTCCCTGTTAGAACTGTGATTCACATTTCTTTCTACCCTCATTATTTTTTCCTCTTTTATTCTAGAGGAGAAAATGCAATGCAACGTCATTACAGGCAAGAGTAATGTTTTTCAGAAGAAAAGTGCTTTAGTAATTTAGGTTTCATTAAAGCAACAGAAATTTGCTGGCAGTATGTAATAGGAGCACCTAGTTCCAGTGGCACACTTCCAACATCTTCATTTGGAAAGAAGACTGCTGCATTCATAATTCATAAAAGCATTGGCATCTATCCCATTAAACTCACACAGGAAAAGAAAACATTCTTATATGCAGAAATACCCTCTTTTTTCTTAACTATTTATAGGTAATGTTCTGTCCTTTCCTGTAGTACACAAACAATGACAGTAAGTGGACTTCTAGATATGGAAAATAATTACAAAGAGGAACTTAAGAAAAGCTGTACTTAGTACCAATTTTGGAGACACTTCAAATTCCTTGGATTTAATGTCATCCTTCTAAACAAGTCTGTGTCCCATGCCCCTGAAGGTTTCCAGTCCTGCTGCCTTCAAGCAGCCTCTACAGACTTTAGTGTCCTAGTACATCTCCAGAACCAGAACTTGTTACTAGCCAGTATTCCTCCTTTAATTTCTCTGTCCATGTCCTTCTCAAAGCAGTGTGATTTTTGTCTTGACTAGTTTCTAAAATGTGCTTTATTCCCATGCTCCTCCCTATAGCCTGCTAGAAGTGATGCAGACATAGAGAGAGTGCTCTGTGTGCTCCTCGTGTCCTTATGCTACACCCAACATCAGGAGTTCTAAACATCTTAAGTAGTGAGCTCAGCAAAGTCCACTGCTGCTCCTGTGCTTTGCTAGTTTATGATGCTGGATTTGTAAAGCACGTGAGTACTCACAGAGAACTCGTGGAGTGTGTTTGAAACCATCAGCAGGGAAAGAGAAAGGGATATACTCCCGATAGGCACCCCTTGGAAGCAAACAGCATCCAGAATAGCACCTGTACTTTCATGAGTGCTGCCCTCATCTCCAGTGTGGATTGCTTTATAATGTTAAACAGCAATTACACCGACTTCTTCCAGATCCTTTCTCTTTCTCCAACTGTTCAGCTCAGATTGTTATTCTCTGGTAATCAAAATCCCTGGAACAAGAGAAAAAAAAGGCATGGATCTGTACTGCTGAATAGTTCTGTAACTTGCAGCAGTCCACCTACCCCTCTTTCCATGTTCTGCTGATTGCCAGACTCTTTCTTCTTAGACTGAAAAGGTGCTTCCGGAGTACCTTATAAATAAGCAAAAAAAAAAGTTACTACAGTGCTTGAGGTAAGCGATATGCAACTTGGTTTTTAATCTTTATTTGGAAAAATTGCTATTAAAGGGCTCTCTGGCTAATACTTTGCATGGATGAATGTGCATGTTCAGAGCATTACCCATGTAATTTGAGTTTTTAAAAAAATTTATTCAGAGACATATAAAATCAAAATTGTTTGCTAAACAGAATTTTTGTTAATATAATAATAAAGACATAAATAACGCAATCGCTTATTTAGAGAAGTGATACCATGAAGGAAAAAATCTGCAGTGTTGTTTTCAACCCAGGGCTGCTATAGTTTAATTTTCTATGCTTGCTGTAAAACCGAGATGTTATGTCACATCATAATAACAGCATGAAACCAAACACGTGCTATGTAGATGCCTGATCCTATAAAGGCGTGTGCTGAAAGAATACTCACGTGTGCAACATGCAAGATGTGTAAATAGGTTTTTAGTGATCCTGTTGTGGAAATACAAATTGGCCTGCTGGTAGCATGTTCTCCATTTGTTTTACAGCTTGTATTTAAAACAAGAAAATCACTTGGAGAATAGATGCCTACCATTTCAAAGGAGCCCAAAGTGCTTTGTAGGTTATGTATTTAAAACATACATATACAGGAGTAACTTTGCCATGGCAACGTGGCCATAGGTGAAAGTAGAATAGAGCAACTCAGCCCAAGAAATTCAAGTGCAAGAGAAGTGTTCAAGGTAAAAGTAATGTGAAATCAGAATTCACACCTAAATCTATTCAGATCTGTTCCTTTGGAGAAAAGTGCTGGTAAACCCTTTCCGTGACTGCACAGTGAGCTGCCTACCATCTGTATTCAGCCTCAAAACACTGATTTCTGCCTGCAGCTCCTGGCCAAGACTATTCTATGGCAAACAAATTCTCAGGGGTAAAAAACATCAGAGAAAAATGCTTTATCCCTATGAGCCTTAATATAGTCTCAATTCCCAGCATGGGGAAACTACAATAATCACTGCTTAAAGAAGCTGACAAGAAGATAAATTATTCTGAGTTCCTTGTAATATCTTCTAGATTTTGAGAAGGAGGTGGATGTGATAGGAGACCCTACTGGTCTTTCTAAGGGAGAGGGCTGTACAGCAATTTTCTTTATTCTGATGTCATCTACTGCTAGTCACAAGAGGAGACTGGCTAAAACCAAATTTGAATAGCCCATAAGAAATTCAGTCTTCAGCTCTTGTAGTTCTTGTCCTCACCTGATGTTGTGCAATTGAGAGAGAGAAGAATTTCCATAGATGTAACATCACAGAGAGCACCATGTGGAGGAAATTGCTCAGCACACCAACACAAGGGTGTGCCAAGCAGCCACGGAGCAGCAGCGAGCCAACCAGCTGAGCACAAGCTCCACAGCTGCCCTGGTGCAGCCCTGTTTGAGTGATCTGCAGCTCTGTGCAAGGAAACTGGCAGCAGAGAGGCAGTGGCTGTGGGCTCTGAACCCTTGTGCAGCTCAGGCCACTGCCAGCCAGGCTGCCTGTACGCCACACTTCACTGCAGACAAGGTGTCTGCCCGTGGCGTATGTAGGAAATATTGTATGTGACCTTTCACCAAGAAACATTTTCAATACCACCCATATTCTTATACTGCTGCCAGGTTAAAGTACACAGCCAGCAGATAAACTGTATTTTCTAAATGTCCTCACATTTCGCTGCTAGGAAGCGTAGACTTAGTTCGAGCTGCTGTTTGCAGCCTGGCATTAAGAGTTAGCAAAGAGCCTGACCTTGGAAAACAGCAGAAGAGCATCCTAGAGCCTTTCTGTAGAACTGCAGGCAGAAGTCCTGGCAGAAAACAGGAGACTTGTTGGTGTGACCATCAGTTTGAAACTGAGGCTGTGCAACCCAGTGCTTGAGCCTGTGGATTCACAGGTTTCTTGTTGCTAAACTCTTCAGGAGCATAGGTCATGGGGAAGGAAAACCACCTGTTGTGCAGCAGCTGTATCATCTGCTCTGCTTTTATTTGCCCACAAGCAACCACTGGAATAAGAATAGTGGTAAGGAAAATACTGTGGTAAGGAGTGCACAGTTGTGAATACAAATCAAAGGTTTCTGTGAGAAAGTAAGCACTAGACAGTGCTTCACACTATTAATAGCTTCTAAGAAAAGGTAACATGTCCCAAAAGCAAAAGCATCATGGGTTGTCACCTGCTGCTCAGAGAACTCATCCAAATGTAGACCTCACAGAGGCTGATGATTATTTCCATTGACTCTGTAAGTCAAATGTGTTTTCTTCCACTTCAGTACAGGATCTACTGCAGCAGACCACAAGGCACATATACATTTTTAATTTGAATAGCTGAAGCTGAACTGAATCCCTGTCTCTTCAAGCATCAGTAATATTTAGAATGATGATCCATGAATGCTGCATTAAGAATGCTTAAAATGTCACTGATCCCTTCCAAGCAACACTTTAAGAGGCTCCACTTGTGCTTCTACAAAACTCACCATGGGAGGTGACAAGATTTTCCCCGACTTCCATAAAAACCTGAGCGTGACAGCAACACCCAGATGCTGAGGCAATTCTGAGTAAGAATGGGGAGCAGCAACCCAGCACACAGCTGATTGCTCTCAGCAGAGCAATGTGGATGTATGCAAGACCTGGGTTCCAGGGCAGGACACAAAGCCAGCACAGGTGTCCACCCCAAGGAACGGGAGGAAAAGTCCCTCAGTTGTTCTTCAGAATCAGAAGGATCAAGGCTTGTTTAGCCTTCACCCACGGCCAGATCTTTTGTAAAGGGTGGAATGCATGTGCAGTTTGTGCTTTGCATTCAAAGAAAAATTATCATTTAACAATTTTCCAAAAGGCCCTGGAAAAATATTTTTCTAAATTTAATGATAAAGCCCAATACTGGAAGACCAAAAGGCAAGGCTACCCCCTTATACTGGGAGAACTTCAGAGGCATGGAGAGACTACAAATATGACTACAGCAAAAGAAACAGGATTCTGTGAATGGAAAATGTCTTGTTAAGTAGAAAAAATACAAAAGATTTTTTAAAAATAACTGAAGTATATCAAAGTAAAAGCCAAGGAAATTTTAAAAAAGAGGAGAGAAAAAAAGAGCTTGCTAATGGTTTTATAGATGTTCTCCATGTTCATTAATACATAGCCTTTTTCCTGTAAAAGACAATAGTTGAGCCCTAAGCAGTTAGCATATAATTTACTGCTGTTAATAATCAGCGCAGAGCAGCCTTTCCCTGGGCTCAGATGTGTCCAAGTCAGGATTTTGAACCATAAATGTAACCACCTTTATAGTGGTTAGGTAAAAACTGAGCTTAAATGCATGAGACAGCTGCTGCAGGTCAGATGTGATTGCTGGGGAGGAGGTGTAGGGAGTTATCTTAAGGTCTGGAAACTCCATCTGTGTGCAGTCTGTCATCAGCCCTGATCTTTAGGAGCTTGGTGTTAGTAGAACAGTGACTCCATGCCTGGGCAGGATGACACACCAAGCACCACTCTGTGGCTGTAGTCTCTTACATTTCTAGCAATATCCTTAATCTTTGTCCTTTTCAGTATGTGTGTGACACAGCTGGATCTGGACTCTTCTGACAGCATTTATTCCAGGTAGTTATGTTGAAAAACAAAGGTGAATTGACCTGCTCTGCTGCCCAGCAATAAGCAGAAGAATTACTCGTATTCCAGAGCTGTAGGTGTGAATGTGCTGGACCTCCACATTTTAAGTTCATTATATATGATACATGTCACAGATACCTGTTTAAATCATAGAAAGATTTTGCCCACCATCTTTTATTATCAATTCAGTTGAAGCAGCCCACGGGCTTGTGAAGGCATAATCTTTTGCCATTGATTTTACCAGCAGCAGTGACTGTTCTGCTTGCTCTCCACACCAGAAGTCCATCTGAGAAGCCAGCTGCACTGTGTTAACCCGCTTCCATCCTTTCAGGTTGGATCTCCTACCAAATCAGGCACTGACTTATCAGATCTTCTTAGAAAAGATTTTCCTCTGTTCATTGTTAACCTGTCTCTGTCCTTTTAACAGCAACAGCTCTGCTTGAAATTACAGTGGTTAATTTCTTTGCAACCAGCTCTCCCAGTGCCCATTGTGTCAGCAGGATGGAAATTGCTGCTAAACCAGCAGCCACAGGTACGTGCAGTTGCTAAGGTCTCTTAGTACTCAACCACTTTCTTATTAGCACAACATCAGAGCATGGGACATCCTGCCCCAGTAGCCCATACTCTGGAAAATTCCCATCCCACCTGCATGAGGTGGCACTAACTCACAGGCAGGTTCTGGGGACATCCCCCACCCAGCCCCACCCTGGATCATGGGGTAAGTTGATTTGCCTCCCCCTATGCCTTCCAGCTCAGAAGATTCCCAGGAGATAAATTCTGGGAGATGGGCTAATTTTGTCTCTTAACTGGTGACACCTGTAACATAAATAGTGCCATGCTGTGCCTGTGGTGGTGAGACCTTTGATGCTGCAGAGACAGAGACCTGTTCTGTAAGTGCCCTGACTGGCAGTGCTCTGTTAAGAATGCATTGTATTAATCTAATATCCTGCTAAATACTAGGTAGATAAACCAGTTTCTCCTTTCATTCTCTCTGCAATAACTACTGAAAGTGTTTTTCTCCTGGTTTTAGTTCATATTATAGACTTATACTTGATGGTCCCAGTTCCTCCACACCTTTCATATGTTATGATTTACATACTGCAAGGAGAAATGCTCTACATTGATACTGCATTTCTGAGTAATTTCTGATGCATGTTCCACCTGTGAAATCCTCTTCTCCTTAACTGGGTGCTCTTTTTTTTTTTTCTCCCTGAGCCTCCCACCTCTGTGGAGACCTGCTTCAGCCATTAACAAGTTGTCTTGATATTATTCCTGAGAGCACCTGAATTTTTTGTTTTTCCTTAAACATTAAATTGAAACCTTCATTTTTCTGTTTTCTTCCAAACGTTATCTAAGACCAGCTAATGTACTCAGTAAATCTGTGCCCCCCTACCTAAGTGTGATTCACACAGAAATTTAAGCTGGGGCCAAGTTCTGTGCTGCCTTTGCCAACATGCTCAAATCAGAGAGCTTGCATGTGGCAAGAATTTGGACACGGTAAGACAAGGAGAACCTAATTCTGAACTTTCTCAGTTTAAGTCTGAACTTTCCCCATGAACATGAGGTTCACATAAAGCAGAGTAGATTAGATCCCAAAGTCCCCTTTTTAGTATGTACAGTACTGAATTTCATGTTTTTTATTCAAGACAGAGCAGAAGTAAAGCAAGTGCTGTTGTATATTTTCCTCCTGTGATCAGTTATTGTTTATTACTTCCCACAGGTTTGCAGAAACAGACCTTACTCGAGTGGTTTTGAGGGTCTCCCCAGGAGTATCCATAAGCTGCAGGGTTTCCTCTGGCTCTCCAGGTGAGTTTCTTCTTCCTTTCCAGTGCAGACCTCCTCCTGGGATGAAAGTAGGCAGTGGGACTGCCTCCTTCTGTCCCACTTGGACAGTTTTAGAATGGTGGTAATTTGTACTGTGCACATCACTGGGCTTTATCATTAGTAGGGCTTAATGTCAACTTTGAATCAGTTTCAACATGAAAACAGTATTTATCATAGAAGTGGGTTGACTCTAAACATAGTGAGGATGGACCAGAGCTCATCACTCTCTTTATTAATCTTTCAGTCAGCTAATTAAAGAAGCAGAACACGGTCTTGCTCTTTGCATTGCTTCCTAGTATAGATAAAGTATTAATTTCAACCTTAGCTGCAGGAGGACATTGGCAGGAGATGTTTGTGCCTGAGTAGGTTTCCAGCTTTGTTTTAGTCTGTTTCTGAACATCTGCTGAGGTGGGTGGCTGCTTCAGGGGGGAGGGAAAATTAACTTTATTGATTGAGTAATTTCCTTTATGAAGGCTCTGAAGGGGATGGCTGCCTGCAGAAATATTTGTTAAATGGCCATATTTGGAAAATGAGTCAGTGAGAAAATAGCATGCAAATCCCCCAGCTTATCTCCAGCAGGGAAAGAACAGAGATGTGCTAAGAAAGGAAGATAGATGCTGACTTGGAGACGACAAGTTAAAATGATCCTAACAGGAATTTTGTTTCATTTTTTACTAAAAAACACATTAGGAAAATGTTGGAATTGGCCATTCCAAATGCTAAAACTTTTTCTAATGGAAAAATTTGCACGGAAATAATTGCCCACCTGCAAAACATGTTGAAGTTCACATTAATGCCAGGTGTGCAAGGTTTTGCAGCTCTATCCTTTACCTACCTTCACCTGCTTTTTCTAAAAAAAAAAAAAAAACCAAAAAAAAACCTAAAAGAGGGCACAATGATGTATTTAAGGCATTAACAATAAAAGAAAGGGAAAAGAAACATCTTTTTGTTGTATGAACCACTTCAGCACGCTGCACAAGGGTGGCAAGGCCCTAAAAACTTAAAATACTTTAAGGGCAAATCCTCAGGTTTCAGACAGCCAGGCAGCAGCCCATCTAATTAGCTACAGTTAGCGTCTCTTTAGCAGCTTTGTCACTGCTGACCTCTCTCATTTGCTGTGAGTCTTTGTAAGAGAACGTTTTCCACAGTCTTTTGTCCTGGCAGCTGACTCTTTAAACCCAGGAGCAGACTGAAATAGTTTCTACTTTCTACCAGTTCGTGGGTGTCTTGGGTCTCATTTCCTCTTGCGTTCCTGAAGAGATGCTGTGGCCTCACTTGGCTTTTATGTTGCTGTGAGCTTGGAGCGCCTGCTAGGGAAATGGTAATGCTTGTTACTTGGAAATCTTGGGGAAGGGGAAAGGAGACCAGCAGCAAACTGATGTGAAGTTAAATTATTGCTTTTGTCCTTAGCCTTGAGACTGGGGTGGGAAGTGGTAGATGAAACAATATGAAATCTGATATTTACTAAGTAAGCTTTTAAAACTCAGGCATCAGCCTGGGAGGCTGCCCGTGGAACAGAATAACTCTGCACTGATGCAACTGAAGCGCTCCCTGCCAGAGCTGAACCCAAACCAGCTCAGCACCAGGGAGGCGAGTGCAGGGAAACGCTGGGGGCGAGCAGCGCTCCGGGAGCGCCGGGGCAGCCTCTGCGCCCAGACCGACACGGCCCGGCCGGCCCGAGGGCACACCGGCAGCCGGGAAAGGCTCTGAGGCCTTGGGCTGGGAGGTGTAAAGGGTTTACAACAGCGTTACTCGTTCTCACTGCAAATCCCTCCCCACCGCTTCTCTAACACGGCTATTAAGGCACAGCAAGCTCGCAGCAAGCAAAGCGAGCCCTCGGAGTACCTGGGGCTCTGCAAAGCAGATCCCCAGCACCAGGAGACACTGCGAGGTTTGGCAGCGCCCCAGCGGCAGCACCTGCCCTCCCCTTCCCTCTTGATGGGCGCTGCCTTGTGTCCTGCTCCTTTCCATGAAATTCTCAAGTCTCGTCGGTGACAACGAGTGTTTTCTAGCCCACCAGTGGTTTCGCTGTATGATTTTTCGAAGATGTAAGTCTCTGTACTCGGCACTGGTGAGGCTGCACCTCGAATCCTGTGTCAGCTTTGGGCCCCTCACTGCAATAAAGACTTTGAGGTGCTGGAGTGTGTCCAAAGAAGTGCAACAAAGCTGGTGAAGGATCTGGAGCAGCTGAGAGAGCTGGGTGTGTTTAGCCTGGAGAAAAGGAGGCTCAGGGGAGGCCTTATTGCTCTCCACAACTGCCTGACAGGAGATTATGGCAAGGTGGAGATCAGCCTCTTCTCCCAGGCAACTAATGATAGGATTCAAGATACACCAGGGGAAGTTTAGATTGGCTGTTAGGAAACATTTCTCCATGGAAAGCGTTGTCAAGCATTGGAACAGACTGAGCAGTGAAGCATTTGAGTTGCTGTCCCTGGAGGTATTTAAGCGGTGTAGATGTGGCACTTGGGGACGTGGTTTAGTGGTGGCCTTGGCAGTGTTAGGGTAACTGCTGGATTTGATGATCTTAATGGTCTTTTTCAACCTAGAGAATTCCATTATTCTGATATAGGGAATTGGTTGATCAGAGCAGCACTGAAATACAGTGCTGTAAATACACCCAACAAAAGGAGGGCTGCAAGGTGTGAAACAAGAACAGCATGAGCAATAAGACTGCAATGAGGTGTGTGATGGCCCCTCCTAAGGTTATCACAAAGACAAAACATTTTTAAATGTTACATTCCTACAAGTCAGAGGGCACTAGCTCTGGACAATGAACATTTTGGCAGCTCTTTAAAAGATGATCCTGCTAAGAATAATATTTAAACCCTCTGTTTACAGTAAGGCCCTGGACTGTGGAGTGTTTTTATCCTTGTTCTGTTTGCTTTAATAAAGATGGATGTATCTCTCTCATGTCCCAGAGAAATGTGAATTAGGTTATTTCCTTCTAACTGAAGTTTTCTCTGTATCTTAATTGGATGTACTCTAATTTGCCTTGTGAGGTTGGGAAAGAGGAACATTCTGTGCAGAAAATCCTGCCCAGTCCAGGTCATACAGGACGCCTAATGAATGGGCTGCTGAGGCTGTTCCATCAGCTCCCTTGATCTGCCCCAGAGCCCCCATCACCTTGCAGAAGAGAAAATAATTAAGCATTGAAATAAAAGTTTCCATAGTACTTACAGGCAGATGAAGATCTGCGCTGCTGAGTGTAATGTAACTCAGTTGTTTAAATGGGGCAACATGTCCTAGTCTTCCACTGACTTTTCTCCAGAGGCAGCATATTCAGAATTGAAAGTGGTGTTGGTAGTGACCTTTTCATGCCAGCCACATTACCTTGAGCTACACCCTTTCTGTTAGACTCTAGTTTTATGTTAAGGGAGCTCTTCCACTGGGAGCGTCTTAGGGAAGTGCAACAAGTGCCAGTTCTGATCTCCATACCAAAACAGCAAACACTGATCTGCTTTGTGTTGGATTTGGTGTAAAGGATCAGGTCAGTTATACCTGTTTGAAGTACAACATCAAATAGTGCTGGATTTGCTGCATTTTCTGTAGTAGATTTACTCCAGCTCTGTCTGGTCTTCAACAGGGGCACAAATGACTCTTGCAGAGTGGACCACAACTGGTTCCATAGGCTAGAAGCAAAATCCCATCTTTTTTGAACAAAAAAAAAGGCTTTCATGTCTTTCATTCTGGTATTTTTGGGCTTACTCCTGCTAGGAAGACTATTAATTAACATTTCTTCTTAATCAAGTGCTGTTATTGACAAATATATTAATTCAGTGGTGAGCCATTAAAATGGGGGTGTGAGGAGGAGGTTGAGTATATGACAGAGGAGAAGAGAGGCAAAGGAGAGTGAGTTTGTTTGTCCTGGGGCGGAAGGGTTTGGGAGAATCCGGTTGCATACTTCTGCTATCAAAAGGGGTGTTAGAGAGTTAAAAGATAATTTTAGTAAACAGAAATTTTGTTAAATAGTAAAATTCTTTGTAGGCAGAAGAACAGGGATTGCCACTGAGGTTACACAGTACTGAGAATTCGCATATACCTCTGTACTGGTAATACCTGTTCACTGCTAGAAGCAAGCCAGATTAAGCAATGTTCCTCATATATTCCCTTCTCAGAATTTGGGGGGTTTTAAGTGCTCTTGTGATTTCTGAGCATGTACTGTGCCTTTGGAGTTGCTGTCCTGACAGTGGTGGCAGGAAATAAAAAGCCTCAAGTTAGAAGCCTGAGTTTCATGGGAATTGTAAATGTCTCAATGAATTTCAGTGGTTCTTTAAGCAAGCGAAATGAGAGACTGCTCCAATGCTTCTGTGTAATCAATTTCAACATTTATGACTCAGACTATGAAACATGCAGTGCTGAATTATTCACTCTGGACCAAGAAGAAAAATAAGACAGCATCTCTTACTACACTGTGAAATATTATTACAGGACAGCAGTGGTATGTTGAACTCCTAAAAATCCTCTTCGTGTAAACTGACTGAAAGTAGCAAAACATAACAGGCTTGGCTTTTGGACATACAGAGTTTAATTTCATAGTCTTTTGGGGTTTGTTTTTAAAACTGAACTTTTCTTAAAGCACAGGAAAAGCTGAAGTGAAAATACATGCATTTGTTTGTTGGAACAGCATGATGTAACATGATAATTGTTATTTCTGTTGCCTTTGATCTTTGGCACGCAAGACAGTACAGCTTAAAGGTTGGGCAGGGTCACAGTCTCGCTGGGCCCTGGGCCTTTGCTATGGATGCCTGAAGTGGTCTTCATTTGGCACCTTCACAGTAGCCTAAAACACTCAGCCAGTGATCTATGTCCAGCGTATGAATCTCTTGGCATTTTTTCAGAAAGATCACACCCTCAGACAACATTTTTGCATTTTGACTAGCTGTAAATAACCCAAACCTAATGCTAACTTTGCTTGAAAGGAAGCTGTGAGGGAAAGCACTTTTCAGCCAAAAAAACCTCAACTAAATCAGGCATAAGACCATTTCACTTGAACTTGTACCTACTGGCTCAATCCAGAAAGCATCATTATTATCATACCAATTTTTAGGCAAAATCACTGATTTTTCTTTTCTCCCGGACATATTATGTTAGCAATCAGAAAGCCTGAGGAAAGAGCCATGCAAAGTCTGTGTGCTTAGCAAGAAGCTACCTGGGTGATTACCTGAGTAAAATGTCCTACTACAGGCTTCAAGCTTCAGGGAAAAGCCTTCCTGCAGGAGCCTGGTTCTGGCTCTGTCCCGAGGACGCTTCCATGGTCCATTTCTTCAAGTAGTGGGCTACAGCTTGCTGAATGTCTCAGATGTGCACCTTTCCCATGGCAGTGGGTGGTTACTGCCCTTGCAGATAAAGCAGGGGCTTTACATTTGGTTCTCTTCTCAGCTTGAGAGAATTTAAATCTACGTGTCCTATTTCCAAGGCAACCACTTATCCTGGAAGAACACCCTTCTCTCCTTTTGAATGTGTTCTGCCAAACCAAAATTAATTAAATGGAAAGAAAGCATGAATACAAAGACACAAAAAGGCTGCAGGGCTGTGGGCTAGAGCTTAGGGCAGTCATGAGGAAGAGGGGAGTTGTGAGCTGTGGTTCCTGCCCCCAAGATGAGTTGTGTTTGGCACTTGAACAGTAATGTATGCCGGCATTTCTGGCAGTAAGGTGTGTAACCAGAACTCCCTGCTCACCCTGGAGTGCCCTGAGCATGGTGAGTGCTTCCCTGAGCAGTGCCATGGCTTCATCTGGTGAGATGGGGAGTGTTGCCTCACGGAGGACAAAGATGTCACCCAGTGACAAAGGCATCCTGCTCAGAACCACAGCTTTCTTGCCCACAGGCAGAAGCAGCCAAGCATCAGATAAGGGAATTGAGAGAACCCCACCTCATCCTCTGTTCTACAGGAAGACTGGAGCTGCCATGGCATCTGTCTGCATCTCTGAGACTTGGAAACCTAGTGCCCCATGGCTGAGTGTTTCCTGCCACCAGGCTGAACTAAAGCCCTGCTTCTGGGTGTGGAGCAGGTTGAAGCAGAGCGGGATGCTGAGCATCTCTGCTTACCCTCAGCTGAGGCAGCTCTGGATGTATGAGGTGGTGCAGCTCAGGGCACCTGGATGGGGAAGTGGAAAAAGTAGGTATCTGTCAAATTGAGTTTTTTCCAGTGCTAGGAGGTAATCAAGCAAAGAGTCTGGGATCAGGTATTCAAGTCCTGCACAACTCTTTTTTATGGCCTTGTATGCTTTTTTTGTCTCCCTCTCTCTCACTGTTTGTTTCTTTTTTGTTTTACTTATCCCAGGTCTCTTGGTCTGAATTCCCTCATTTCAAGAACCCTAACAGGTCTCTGAAAGGATAAGAATTTAAAGGGATTAGGTACTTTTAGTGCAGCTAAACATATGAAGTGTCCTCCAGTATATTGAAAAGCTAGTTTAAAACCTGCTTCCAGTTCCTCCATTTAATCTAAAGATTGTCTGTTCAAGAAGCTTGTGAGGAGTGCTGTTCATACTAGTGCGTAGTGATACAAAGTAATACTGCTTTTGGGGATGTGAAAATTTGGCTGTAATGATGTTTTAGCCTGGGCATGCTCAGCCAGGACATGTTACAGGAAGAGGGATTGGCATTGGCTCAGTCCTGCAGCATTGGCAGGCATTCCATGTTACTGATGTCTCTGCTGTTGGAGCCAGACAGAGGAGGCTGAAATGAAATTCAGGATAGGCAAGGAGTGACGTGTAAAATCGTGAATCTCAGCATTCTAATCACAACCATGGTTATAATTAGTGATATGGCAAAGACAAAATATGCAACATGCCTGAGGGACCTATATACCCACTGCTCCTGGATTGCTATCTGACAAGCTAATTAACCACAACAATGTTGACATACATGCTCAGAATGGTTGCTTGGGACTGGACTGATTATCCTTATAGTGACACGGAGAGAGCAAAGAGAAAAGAAAGTAGTGAAATGAAGGACCTATTTCTCAATCAGAATGAAAGAGTTCAGGCTAGCAAACCTGCATTACAACTGATGTTGGGGATGAGGGATCTCTCTCCCCTGGAGAGACTTCTCTTCTTGTCCTTACATTTTGGAGTGTCTTCCATTTTCTTTTGCCCAAGAGTGGGCACTTCTGAGTCACCAGGCTTTCTGTGGATGCAAGAGCTGCATAAGCAGTGGAGTGATGATGGAGCATTTCTTCAGAGTAAGCAGAATGAGGCTCCAAATTTGGCTTACGAAATGAACAGCTTTCTCAGCTGTAGGTGCTTGGGTACACAGTGCTGAGTAACTACACTTAAATACATCATTATTGTTTGATGTGTGCTGACAGATTCTGGTGCAGAGGGAGGAAATCCTTCATCTAAAGGAGAAAAATGCAGAGGTGGCCATAAATGACAACTTCTCTCTCCTATGAAATGCTGATGTGTCAGCATGTGTTCTTGTCTTGCCTGCTTGGGACAGAGAGGTGAGATAATGAATGTTTTGTTGTTTTTGACCTGTAGAAGATGTTGGTCATGTGGAAAGTGTTTTCTGGAAAATTTCAGATGGGTTTCTATACTGACTACACCTACAGTGGCTTGGCAGGGCACCCTGACAATGCTTTGGTGGCACTGCTCACACTTGCTCATGCTTTCGGTCTCTTTGCTGGTTGTACTTCAATCCCCTTCCCTGTTGCTCAAACAGAATGGAGTGATCCAAGGTCTATGAATTCAAATTACTGATTCTGTCCACTTACTCAAATCTGGCAGTTTGAAGTGGAAGCCATAGCTCATGAAGGGAAGTTACACACTGTTGAAACCGTATGCCTACAACCTTGAAACTACTAAAGAATTGCGAGTGAAACAGGACCTTGTAAGTGAATTGTAGATCTCTAGTCAGACCCAGTTTCACTCCTGCCATGGGTGGAGTCTGACACGGCAGAGAAAAGGCCTGTCTGTAGGAGATGGCATGTCAAAGGGGTCCCTTGCCATCTTCATTGGCAATGTGTATGTACATCAATTAGAAGGGCTTTTGGGAGTACCTTTCAAACTTTCAACTTCTTTTCTGCATTATCAGCATAGAGGTGTATTTATGCTTGGTCTGATGCACCTCTTGAGTACCTTGAGTTTTTGCAGAAGCTGGCTGTTAAAGGAGCTGCTTACAATGACCAGGAGGTTTGTGGTGGAAGCTCCTCTCTGTATGTGAATGTTGGGGTTACCTTCATTTCCTGAGTAATTGATGAGCAAATGAGAGCACCTCCTCCAAGCTGAAAATTCACTGTAGTTGGAGTTTAGGGAGCCCCAATGATGATTAGACAAACCCGAACTATCTCATAAATTGAGAATTGAATAAGCTCATACTTTGTTCTGCTAAGAGATAAACGTCTGTGTTTAAACAAAATCTTTTCAATTGCACTGTTTAATCACCCAAGAGAACCTCAGCACATTTTCCGTCCCTCACCACAATTTCTTGCTCTCTTTTTAGCCACTTCTAATAGTACCAAACCCAGAGGGAGGGCATGGAGAGGGATTAAGAGGCCAGTAGAGCCATACTTGATTATTGCAGGTGGTAAGAAAAGGTCATCACTTGCTTTCATTTTGCTGCCTTGCAAAAGTATGAAATGTCAAAATGCCACCATATTTTGGGTCAGTATTTAAAAGTGTTGAAAGAAAAGAGTAAGATGTAGTAGAGGTAGCTGAGTGTTGATTTTCATTTTAATACGTTGGGTATTTCTGATTGAATGACGAAAGTCCACAATGCCAATAGACCAAAATGAAGTTTTGGCACAAAACGCACGTCTTGCAGCACTTAGTCAAACAAATATCCTAAAAGTTCAGATGGAAATCTTGCTGCAGGAAGGATCATTTTTTTGGCTACAAAGTCTAAGAACAGCAACTACATCAATAAATTTTGGCATGATATACTTTCTTAGTTCTTTGTAAATGATTTGTTTTTTATTTGTGCTTATAATGCTAAATCTCCTTCCTGCACAGCCACAGAGCTTGCTTTAAAGTCCAGAAATTGTTATTGGCCTATTTTAAGCTGATTCCCTTGATGTAAGTAGAGAGCTCTACCTCTCCCTGTAATGCATTTAAGTAGTGGATATGAATGTTATAAATATATGAAGAAATAAATATATTTCTTCAAAATAAGTGAGCAACAACTCCTACCTCAGCAGACACCTTGCCACCTCCACTCTGCAATAGGCAGAAACGTGGCTGTTTGCAGAGATGTTTGCAGGCTGTTTACTTCTTCTGAGCCACTGCCTTCCATTTCAAATCTATTATTTCTAAAGGATTCAGTCATATCAGGTTAAATCTAAACAAAGGAAGGTCTTGACAAGTCAAACGAAGAAGCAGTATCATTTTACCACAGGGTCAAGAAAATAAATAAAATCCTTGCTGTAAGTTTATATGCCCTGTGTAGAAAGAAATGCTTGCTAGTCAGTCATGGTGGCTGTTTTCTTTTCCCTGGGCTTTCGTGTTGGAGGAGATGCAGAGGGTAACCTGGGACATCAGTAAGTGGCTTTTCTCGTAACATGAGATCTTCCTGCAGCACACGAGCGAGCACAGCATTTGTGTGCAACTCAGCACAAGCAGTCCTGCAGAGGTGACCACACTTTGTTATTGATGGGAAGATGACGCGGCTCCCCGATGGTGTGCGTTAGTTCATAGAGAAGGCATCCAGACTATGTCACTGCCAGACAGCTCTGCCTTATTAGGATGAGGCAGTTTCCTTCTGAGCCTGCGCCTTCCTGGGTTTTTCAGGGCCTGATGAATGGGTGGATACCACTCTGACTCTCACCTTTTTCATGCCAAACTGGTTATCCTGTTTTAACACAAACGAAAGCCCCTTTCTTTAAGCTATATGCTGGCATTTCTGTGAGCCTAAATCTGCGGTTTTCTATCTTGGGAAGGCACAGACTGTGTTCATCGCCATCTGTGGGTGAAAGCTATATTCTTCGCATGTTTGGGTTCACAGAAAATCCTAAAGTGCTGGTGCAGGAGGGGGAATTTCTACCTGAACTTCTTCCCTTCTCAGTCTGTTAGCAGAGGCTTTTTTCACATGGGAACTTCCTGAGGAACCACTTAATTAACAAGCAATTATTATTAAGATTACTTGGGTCAGGGCTTGAATGCTGCTGTGAAGTAAAACACAAACATAAAACATGGGCACTGCAACTTTGGCATTAAGAGCATGTCTGGTTTTATACACCAATAAATTCTTTACTTTAAAAAGCTGCTGCAGCAGAAAAAACAACTTCAAGGAGGTTAACTGTAGTCACCCATTTCCCTAAAGAAACACAGGATACTAAACACGATTTATTTCAACACTGAGCAGAGCCTGTGTGTTATGCAAGTGATGGCACTGGTCTCCATTTGCAGACACTGAAGCTACATTTAACGTGTATCTGCAGGGCAGCTGGGCACTTCTGCAGGTCTGTGGGTGGAAGTGCTGGAGTCTGGCAGCTCAGCAAGGAGTCATTTTGTTACTGGGAATGGGCTAGATAGCATCGTTGAACTTGACTCTGATTTCCACCATTTGAGGTGGTCTGGTCCAGAATGTTCAGGGAAGAAGGTATCCTGATATTTGCCTCCAGTTTCAAATAGATGGTTTTGCTGAAGCTGACAATTTGCTCATTTGTTCTCTGCTCTAATTTTACAAACAAAGCAGGACTTTCTGAATACTCAGAAAACAACTGACAGTATTGTTCCAGAATAGACTTAACGAGGGTAACTTCTGCTTTTAGAAAAAGAAGTCAGATACATGACTCCTTTGAACATTTTCTGAGACCACATTTGTCAGTAATGGCTCTGGGGTCAGTGGTGAGGAGGCCAAGATTTGGAGTCCCACTGCACTGAGTCCCACTTATTTTGTAGAAATCACAGAAGGCTGACAAGTTCCCCAAGTGGTTCAGAATTTTTTTCTGTTGTCTAAATTCCTGTTACAGCCATAACTAACAAAATAGCAGAATAAAAAAAGAAAATTCCACTCATTTCTTCACCAAGTGAGAAGTTCCAGTGAACACTCTGGGGGAATCTATCATTGCTATAGCATTTCATTCATTTTTCTGCAATAAACTGTTAACTCCAGGAGAAGGACATTACTCTTCTAGACTCTCAGTCCAATAGGAGATTCATTTGTCCTAAGGATTTGTATCAGTTGTCTTATCTGAATTTCCCACTTACTTTAGAGCTGTTGTTTCTGTAAATTTTGCCAGGGACATCCCACAACACTTCCTGCTCTAGACTTTCACCAAAGCCAAAGAGCGCAGCAGCTACACCCATAACTTCCTTAGACAGATTCCTGAGAGAATGCATCATCTCCCTCTTCTTGGCTTGCTTTAACATGCTTAACTTTTATAGGCATTAGACCTTTTAACACTTTCTAAATTTATGCTAGCAATGAGATGGGCAGCATAGAACCCTGAACTGCATCCATCACATTGCTCTGTGTTAAATATACCTGAGAATGCAATGCCTCTCACCACTCAGAAATTCTACTGTGTATCAAAACGTGTACTCTTAATTAAAAAAAAGCTGAAAGAAGGCCTCAAGCAGAGGTGTTCTGTAAATCATTAAATTCTCAGGTCTCAATCTGCAGAAAAAAAGACATGTTCAGACTGTTACACTTGTACAGAGCATGACTACCTCTTCTTCAAGGATTATGGTTTTCGGTGAGGAAGGAGCATGAAGGGGGTGTGACAAAAAAGGAAATCAGAGGTGAAACCTAATGCTGACCTAGATAATGCACTATTTCTTTAAATGTATTATGTTTTTACTAGCTACAAAATCTTATTTCTCCATTGTAAAATATTTGCAGTAGCAGCTTTATTACCAGAACAGAATTCTGCTTCTAGTTACGCTTGTAACACTAACAAAAGCTCTTTATAGCTGCTTTTACAACGATACCTGCTTAAGATAAGCTTGAAAACTCTCTAACGTTTCATTCTTCTTAAAGACCATTCCTTGGCTGTTCATTACACTTGCTTCCCCACTCCTGTTTTCTTGGAAATTCTGTGTAAAAGCAGCATATTGGTTTTTAGTTCCTTGTTGTGAGCTTTCCCTTAACTCTGTAGGGGATAAAGGTTTTGGGGTTTTTTTTTAATCCTTTTCAATGTTGATTAGAAAAACGTTTTGATTTGAGAATTCTTGTGTTTGCTCTGCAAAGAACAGACTATAATCAGAGAACCAGAAGATATCTCAAACAGCTACTGAAGTTTGAATGACTTAGAGTAGATCCACTATGACGTGTCTTCCATCTGATGCTTTCCTTCTTTGGCCTCGCAGAGGAATTAATGTACTCCCTTGTGGTCCCCATGGAGCTGGGCATCAGCTGCATCAGAGAAAGTGCTTTATAAATTACAAGTTTTGAGGTTTGTTTGGGTTGGTTGTTTGGCTTTGCTGTAAATGGGTTTGCATCTAATCTTGTTTCCATTGGTTTTATTAAAAGTAATGGGTGCTAGTTGACCAAATTACAGCAGTATAATTCCTGCCAGAATGGAAATCAAGCATTAGAAAATATAAAAATTAAAATTTAGGGGTCCCTGAATAATAGAGAGGTATCTAGCATAAGATAGATTTATGATCCTATCTGTTCATTTTTGTACTAAGCCTCCAAACTCTAAATTCTATTTTAGGTAACCTTATTGTCACCTGAAAACTCAGCTGTTTTCCCTAAACAATCACTTTAAAACTTGGAAGCACCTCCAGAATGGCAGTTAAAAACAGTTTTGATGGTGTTCATCTCTGATGTGATTTCGATGTTATCAGACACCTGGCTTCATAGCTTTGCAAATTTTATGTCTGAGAGAAAGGGACAGATTTGCTAGTGATAATAACTTTCTTACTGTATGAAGCACAGACTTAATACCTTGTAGGTAGTAAGATAATGTTTCTGTCCTTCCATTGCTGCAGCTCTTGGCATGGGCATTGCTGTGATAGAGGGTCTGTCTCAGGAGCAGTTCCCCAGGTCTCCGTCACTGACTTGGAACACTTTGGTTGCTGTCTGGCCCCATCTAGACTGTACGGTACTTGGGGACTGGATCCAGCTGCCAAAGCCCCTCTAAGTCCCCTGTGGCTGCACAGTGACAGATGGCTGCTTTGTAAAGCCTGGGTGCACAAATGCAGTCTGATCTCTGCTGGGGCCGTGGGACGCCGCGGTTCAGCTCCCCACATGCCAGAGCCGCTGCCTGGGCTTGCTGTGAAACCTTAGTCCAGGGCTGTCCACCTGATCCTCTGCAGGTGGCTGATAAAGCCCTGAGCTGGCTTGTGGCTTAGCTTGACATGCAGAAAAATGGGAACACGAAGGTAAAGACAGCCATGTCAGCCCTTTGGGGCTGCTGTGGCACGAGCTGCACGCCACCCCACCCCGATGGATCCCTGCTCCGGCGCGTGTCCACGACAGGAATAAAGCCATAGCAGCAATAGTGCTGCTGCTGGCCGCCAACACGAGAAACCCACTGACTGAGGCTCTGCTCGCCTCTGCTTGCCTCCAACATGTGAACTGGGCTGGTAGTGGAAGAAAATTTACAAGGCAGTAATTTCTAATTGCTGTTACCAGTTAGTGGCCACAAACACAGAGGCAGAGCAGAAAAGCTTCTATCATTCTTCAAAAAAAAATAAATGCCTCATCCATTTATTTGGCCTTACAGTAAAAAAAAGAGAGCCTGTTGAAAGGATTTATCTGAAATTTTCTGCTTCTCTGAACAGGTAGCTTATATAAAAAGATCAGCGCTTTCTAACAAAACAGGGCAAGGCTGGCTTTCATTTTATAATTTCAAGAAAACAATCTTTGTTTTTTTAGAATGAAATAAAACACAAAGAGAGATGGGGATACTGGCTTTGCTGAGTTCTTTGCTCAGTTTTTCCCCTATGCCTTCTGATCCCTCCTTAACTGATTATTTTGCTATTTAGTGTGGTCATTTTGGTGGATAGGACTACAGGACTAATTGGATGGTATCTTTCTCCCCCTACTGCATTTTTAAGACCCTTTGGAGAGTTTTCAGAACATACTTTCATCCCATGTAATTTGAACAGAATTTTTTCTAGTAAGATTTATGACGTTCTTGATTGTAACTCTATTCCTTTTTTTGTGTTTTTTAAAAGTGACATTAGAATCAGCACCAAACCCAAAAATAATTGGAGGTTTTCTGTAACATAAGACAGGGAAAAAAGACTTCCCATGTTACTGGCCTGCTCAAGGCAGCTGAAGACTTGTATGGCATCTGATGTAATTTTATCCCAGGTTTTGCTTGAAAATTGAGGTCTTGCAACACCCTGAATGAACCCTGAAGTGCAGTACATGAAGTTAACCCATCACCTGGCCGTCTTTGCCTGTGCTGTCCTGGAAGGAGGGACAGGACTGACATAGCTCCTTCACTGGGGGAATTCTTCATACTGTAATGGTGGCAAAATTTGGTTGAAGTAAATAATGCTTGAACTGTGGCACTTCCGTAGCTGGGAAGTTGCTGTCTGAGAATCTTAGCTGAGGCCAGGGTTCCTTTATCTTCTGCACTTGACATTTTAAATTCACATCTTTCTACGTCATATGAATTTGAGCCGCCACTACTGGTGTCAATTAGATAAGGAGATTACTTTGTGCTGTTGTTCATATCTATTTCAATACTCCACTGGTTTTCTAGGCTGCATGACAGGGAGGGGAGGCTAGGTCTGTCTTTTTCATGCTTGTGTGTTATCTATGCCAGAATGGGACTAACAGCACCAAAGTGAAATAATGTCTGCAAAGCACTTTGTCATAATTGCTTGGATATGTTGGAAATTATAATGGGCTTGAAGCAGAGATTTTGGGCCTGGGATTCCTCTTCTTTTCCCTACAGCTGTTGCACAAAGTTCTTGTATTGTGAGAGTGAAGAGTCACCTCTAAGCTCTGCAGACATGTTCCTACTGGCTGTGTATGTCCTTCTAATCTCAGAGCCCAGTATTGGATTAGTGCCAGGGTTAACATTAACATGCATTTCCTTAACATGGAGAAGTGGGACAGCACATGAATATTATTTTTGAAATGCCTCTGGCAGGTTTTGCCAGCCATCTGTCCAAACTGTGCAACAATCATTTATTTAGACTGAATATGGTGCTGTGGTTAAGATCCGTATTGCTTTCTGTAGGATCTAACGTGCCTCTCTCCACTGTAACCAGTGCATCCTAGCCCAGAGCTCTCTCAAGACATGTGAGAGAGCTTCAATCACGTTTTGTGGTGCGTCAGAAAGAGAAGTCTCTCACTCTGAGACTTGCTCCAGGATGGCCAGCAGCCCGGTGCCTAGGGCTTTTGCACCAGCCAGGCAGCAGAGCCAGGGCAAAACAAGGGCTCTACCTGATAGGGAACAAGAACTTGGCTGGGCATGCCACAAGTGCATTATGCCAGGCTGCAGTTGTTCAAAAGGTTTCTCTCTTTGTTTTTATCAAGCAGAGAAGCTTTTTCTTTCAAACCTACCCTGAAAAAAACCCAACAAAAATATAATCTATCTTTCTTTGGAGACTACTACTAAGAGCCTAGCAGTTTAAGTTCCCCTAATAACATCTATACAAAGAAGGGAAGGTCTGTTTTGCCTCATTTTACAAACCAGGACATGAGAACAACCATCCTGCAAGGTAAGATAACCCTAATGAAACAGAGCACTGACACAGTTCTCCTAGTTGAACCAGGCAATGCCTCTCTTGGTCTCACACCCTGAGTGACACAGGCTACAGGCAAACATGGTAGCCACTGAAACATTTACACCTAGTCCCCCTCTGGTATATCCCAGCTGGCTGGAAGGCCTTCCAAACTTCCACCTCAGCCCATGTAACTGAGGAATCTGGGTCTGCGCTTTCATGTCTGAACATGGATTCAGAAATCAGGCTTGTGTAGACATTTTGAAAAGATACTTCTCAAAATCCTCTAGTAAGGCAAGCTAAAAAGGCTACAATATCCACAGGAAAAACCACATGATGTATGTCTTTCGAAGGCCTAACTATAGTGAAGTGTGATAATTGCCAACATGTGTATCTTATTTTCAAACTGTAATCCAGCCAATCTCAGTTAATAAACTGGATCACGTATTTGTTTACAGTATTCTTTGTTTAAAAGAGAAGTCTCATTTATAATAATCTCATACACATGGAAGTAATTTTATTCATGTCTTATCAGTTGGTCATGCTTTTAGTATATTCTTTACTTCAGTTTCACTAAAGCAAGGAATATTTTTGTTACGAATCTGATTAAAGAAAAAATTAGTGAATCTTATTTGTTTTGCTAAGCACTGCAGACAAAGTGAGAATTATTTCTGGGTTTTCCGTTGTTGTACAACACTGGTATACCCTGAGCTTGCCCAAAAGCTCTGCCACATGCCAGGTAAGAGTTTGTAACTGCAGCCGAATGGCCAATATCACCTTATTTTCCTCTTTTATTCCAGTCTTTCCCACTGTGAGTGCACATTTCAGGCATTTGCCAGATGGAAGTGCTGCTGTCACCCAGCACAACCTTGCAAACAGTGTCTTTCAAATGCTCCTCTCCACATTGTCCAGATTGCATAATTCCCTGGCAAACTAAGCCAAATTAATGACTTTTTAAAGTCCCCACTCAAAAAAAGTAGAAAGCCTGTACATAGAAGTTTAAAGGAGCAAGGACTGGCTGACAAAACCTGTGGTAAATTTAACATCACATTCAATTTTTTCTAACAGTTGCAAAATAGAATGTTCTCATTTCCAGTTCATTTCGGTTTTATGTCAGATTTAGATTAAGCTATGATTGTATTAATAGAGAGAAGCAAATAGTGATGGTGTTTTTGCTGGAATATATCCTTTTTCGTCATTGTGCTTCAGCTTTTATGTGAGGAACCCCTTTCACTGATCTAGTTTTTGTTGGATTAATATATTTATGTTCCCTATTTTCCTGTATTTTGCAATCCTAAAATAAGTATTTAACCATACAAAAGGGCTTTTTAATATTTCTGCTTAGTTTTGCTCCACTTACTTCCATATTCCTAGCAAGCAGATCAACTGTGAGATATCCATATTCTCTCTGAGCAGTGTCTAGCTTCCCAAAAAGCTTCCTGGGCACCAGTGGATGTCCTTGTTATGTCTGGCAGCAGCTACCAAACTGTGGTTTACCAGCCCGGTGAGATTCTGGCAGTTCCAACAGGGCAACTAGCCTGACAGAAATACAATTGTTCATATAATTTATACGGTTACAAACCCAACAGAAGCAGGATAAAATGAAGGAAAATTTGAGAAGGAAATCTAGGGTAAAAGCTAAATAGCTGTGAGCACAAATATCACAATCTGGCTCTTGATCGTAAACAGTGTTTTTGAATGCTGTAGGACTGTTGCAGATGTTTTGTGATGCAAAAGAGAGAGGCAATCCTTGGCATTTGAAGATCACCTGTGCATGCCAGGATGCTTCATTCATAAAAACATTAACTTTGCACCCCAATGGCCATCTGCAGATACCATTTCAGCTCTGTTGTAGAAATTGTGCCAGTAGCTTGTATGGGCAAATGGAAATTGTTATGCCTTGGCTTTATTCAGCTACAGTGTCATGAAGGATTTTTCTTTATAGGACTTCATCCTACTTGCACCATGTGTTCCCAAATCATCCTACTTGTTCGGCTGTTTCAAAAGAATCACTTCACAAGCTTCTCCTTGTGGTTGCTAAATGATACAATAAAAGTTCAGTTCAAATGCAGAGCTAATTCATTTCATCTAGTTTATTGTTTCGTCATGTTTATTAAATTCTAAGAGGTCGATGTCTTTTAATAACCAAAGAATGGAAGTTAGTTAAGATCCACATCTAAAACTAATAAACTTGTCAGAACCTATAGGGTTTGACAACTACCATCAGGTTCTTTTGTGATAATAACTCCATCTTTAGAGAAATCTGCACTTCATAAAACTGGAATTGAATTGTTAGATTCATGCATCTGATTACTGTGAACAAGGATGCTGGGTACTCAGGAGACTGGGTGTGGGAATGGGCAAGGGCATGCAAAGCCACCTAGTTCTCCATCAGAAAACTTAGTGTGGGTGACAAAAGGCCAGATGGAGGTATTGAGGGAAAAGCTGCCCTGAGTATTTAGAGAGGTGAAGTGCCACACTTGTGAATACCAGTTTTAGAAAGTCAAAATTTTCTAGGTCATTCAGCTCAGAAGTTGGAGGACGAGCAGTGGAAATCTGAAACTCTGGTTCTTTCCTCCTTTGAGGTGTTTCCCCACCTTTGGGCTGCTCAATGACCCAGAGTAGGCTGGAGAGATTATTGCCACATGCTCATAGCATTCCCTCTCTTTGGCTGCGCTGGTTCTTGCTCTACACTGCTCTGGCATCACAGAGCACCTCTCAGTGCCCTCACCTGGGGGATTGTACCAGCGAGGGGCAGGCAGAAGCCACTGTGAGCCCCCACGCTGGTCTCTTGTAGCCCATTCCCAGTGGCTTCTGTTGTTCGAGCTCTCAAAGTGTGGGTCCACCTGGATGCTCAGCCAGACTTCAAGAGTCAGGCAGAAGGCAGGACAGAGGAAGACCCTCATTGCAAATTGCACCTTATGAGAGATGGGCTGCTGAAGGTTGAGTATGAGTAAAGGAACAGGAGGGAACTTCAAAGGGTGAAGAGCCCAGACCTGCAGGTTATTTTTCTCAGTGTGAATGTTGCATGAAAGAACTGTGGCAAGAGCCTCTGAAAGGACATTTGAAATGCTGACACCCCAGGCAACAGGTTGGACACGGGCTTGTCCTGACCTTGGCTAAGGTACGTGGAAAAGATTTCCAGCTTTGTACTGCATGTCCTTCCATTTCATCAAATGACATAGCCTTGTGTTTTGGGAGGCTATCTTAATTTGTTTGTGCCCATCAGAATGTGAAAGGAATGCAGACGGAAGGCTGATTTGGTTTGGGTTTATTTTATTACAAGAGAAGTAAAGTCTAGTGGAAACTATTTACTCCAAAGTGGAAACTCATAGCTCCAAACATGTAGGTGCCTAAGCAGACCTTGCTTCTTTGCTCAGGCAATGGATACTACGTCAAACTGACCTGGAGGATTAAACAGTACTTTGCTGTGAGAATTTTCAGTGTGGAAATCAAAAGTGTCTTTGGCTCGAAGAGAAAGAAAACTAAGGATTAAGTTTTAGCAGTCTTGCTTCATTTTCAGTAATGAGGCCATAACTGGTTAACTGTGGGGTTAACCTCATGACACTTCAAACTGTGTCACTTCTTTCTGTGGGAGACACGAAAAAATAAAAATGCAGAAATACAGAAATGAGAACTTTAACTGCCAAGTGAAGATAGTTTTATAGTGTTCATGCAGACAATATAGAAAAGGGGCAGTATTTGCCTTTTGTATAAGTCCTGTTGAAATAATTAGCACTAAAGAGATGAAGCTTTGGAGAGTCCTGATATGCCATGAAATATTCATTTCTGGTAAGTCATTTAAATTAGAAGCATTGAAAAGAGGAATTATTCCAAGACTTCTCACAGTCTGTTGAACTGTTAGATGGGAATAAGGAGGGGGAGTGGGGGAAGGAAAAGTTGTTTTGGTTTTGTTTTCTTTTTTAACTCAAAGCCTGAGCTGTAGTTTACCACTATTATTGATGAATCCCTTGCTATTTCACTCATGTAGTCACATGATGCTGACCAAAACTAGGAAGGAAATGTTTGAAATGTGTACCTAAGCCCCTTCTCCTGTTTCAGCAATTTATATTGTGGGATCTAGAGTAGTATCAACCAGAAAAACTGCCCAAGCTGTTGGTTAACACTTTGTGGAAGATTTATTACCACCCAAAACATGAGAAATTCTTCTCAGTTGACTGGAATTATAGTAATGAGATCTCAACAGAAAAAAAAAGCATGTACTGTGGCTATGTTTGAAAAAATTCCTGTTGTACTACTGTGTTGCCAGCTAATGTCATCCGCATCTGCTTGGTGGTAAAAAGATTTTCAGCATTTCTTCTTACTGAAACGAAACATTATATATGTGTGTGTGTATATATATATATATATATATTTCATTTTAAATTAGATCACATACATTTAGTTCTACTTAGAAAACAAGGTTCACACCACTTATAGTTTGGCTTCACTTCTTATCACTCAGTTCTCTCGTTTTTCAATCATCTTTAGGCAGAAACTCCACTATGCCAACCAGTTGTAAGCAGGATGCCTTAGATTAAATGGGCCCAAGCTTATGCAGCAGAGAATGAAGGGCATAGTGCTACTGCTTTAAAGGAAATGCCATCAGAGGAGTTCCACCCACAGACTGGGAGTCTGGAGTCTGACTTACCATGTGAGCTGAGCTCACATGAACTGTGAGTTCATCACAGCTACTGCTTTGCCCATGAGACTACAACAAGCCAGGAGAACAGTCAGGTGGTCGCTGGAGACCTTTGCATCATGAGCAAATGGAAAACTACTGAGGCAGAGACATCTTCTGTCCTTGACCTGGGTTTCCAGCTGTCTGTTACCATTAATAATTCTTACTTGTGTGGGTTGGGACTGTGTTATCCTTGGTGTGGTACAAAGACTCAGGTGATGTTTTTTCCACTTGAAATGTGTTTGCCATGACCTGTGGACACTGCAAGCATCCTGGTCTCGGTTTTACTCTCTTGATAAATCTACATTAGAGCCGGAGGTGCTGGATTTCTGTCTGCAGAGTACCACTGCAATGCTGAACTCTGGTGGAACCATGTTCAACCATAGGACGGGTCCATAAGGAGAAGGGGACCCTCCTTAACCCAGAGGTCACAACATTGTAGCCATCCAACAGGGCTCCACAATCGTTCATCAAAAATGCTCATAGTGTAAGAGGAAATACTTCAAACTCGCTAGATACCCATCAGTGTTAAGACGCATCTTTAACTAGACTGGAAAAACACACTGAGCAAAGTCCTTCTATTTGGAAACAATATTTTCTCTAGAAACAGTAAGTTTTCACCCTCTCTCACCTTCCCTGCATACCAATTCTTCAAATGGCTGAGCAGCCCATAACACAGTTATTTCCTTATTTCTATCTGTTAGCACTCATTTATCATCTGTTGTATCACACACAGATTGCCAGCTGTCTTTGGGCCTTTCTATTCCAGTTCTGAACAACAGAGAGTATGACAGATTCAGGGACTCCAGAAATATGGATGAATAATGTCTGTAGAGAACTGTACTAGCTTCTGAAGTGTAGCTCTCGGAAGTGTGGACAGAAATCCAAATTCATATTATTTTACCACAGTTTTCCCCATTCACAGGGCCAGTAAAGTGAAATCTGTCCCTCCAAAGTTGTTGCAGTGCTGAGGTAGTTGCCCTCTCAGTAATGCTCCTGAGAAGAATGGGCACAAAGTGAGGGGTGTCACTTCTCATGGGCAGAATAAAAACCTGCCAGCAGATTCCTAAATGTACCATTGCTCAGGAAAGACACGTTACCAACAGCTCCATGCAAATGTCAACTTGTTTTTGCAGACTGAGTATTGCACACGTGCATATTAAACATCATGATTCTCCTGAATAGCCTTAAGTACTTCATGAATAATATAAAAGTACAAACAACAGTTTTAAAGCAAACTTGGTGCTCTGTCACCCCTTTGTCCTCATAGTATACAGTCATTATAAACATAAAAATGCGGCAAAGTAAAAAATACTTAAAACCCCCTACACAGATGTCACTCAGTACTTTATTAAAATCGGTACTTATAGCATGAGAAAATGGAGAGCAACTTTTCCAAATTAATCATAAAGGTGATGAAACCTTTATCTTCATACAGGTTTTGGAGTGTTAATTTTGGGAGCGGCCCTTTTAGATGCAATTATAGGGCACATCTGGTTTTATAGCAAATAAATGATTACTGTGTGCAAATCTAACCCCAGAGGCGTTCGCATGGTGTTATGTTCCGCTGGACACGCAGTTCTGTGCACTCAGTGGCCCTCTCGTACGTATCAGATGTTGTCAGTGTTTTGGCATGGATTTCACTCAGTGCCACTTTCTGGATCGGTGCTCATGGCGCCGAGGTGCCGCATTGCTCCTGTGGGCAGAGTGAGCAGACGGTTGCATCATCCTGCTCTTGCACCTGTTCTGGAGGTATTTATTTTCCTCTGCCTCTTCCGTAGCTGTATTGATGCTCAGACAGAAAAGGGAGATGGAGTGGTTTAACAGTAGCACAAGAGTGTTTTACAACATGTGAGTATAAAAGCACCAGTTTTAATGAGTTTGTCTGGAATTATTATAATGCATAGCAGCAGAGAAACAAAAGAACAAGTTATTTGTTTTTATTATAACTGGCAATTTACTAAGAAGAAGATTGTTGTTAATGAAACTACTCATATGGGTAAAATGGGCAGGAGTTGGCTCTACAGCTCTCTAAGGCTGAAATTTAATCACTTTGGTTAATTTGTTATTTATCCAGAATATTTTGTTTATTACCTTATTGTCCTTCACAAGTAACTCAGTGTGCACATTTCTCTGCTCCCCCTTTTCTGATACTATGATTGTAGAACCTGAAGGTATCAATTTAAATAATTCAGCAGATGCTGCTGTCTGTAACCATAATTTCAGACAGGATCTTGGATACTTTTCCTAAAAAGATTGTCAGAACAAGTCTTCTCTCCTGGATGCTCTCTTAAACCACAGTCATGGTGTGCCACCCAGAGTTGGGATGGCAGAGCCTGGGCACAGAGTGGCTTTGGAGAGAAGATGAGGTCCCTTCCTGTCAAGTATCTCATGTTTCCCTAGAGATGAGTGACTTTAAATACAGCTTAAAAATAAATTAATCTTCCCATGAAAAAACACAGGGAAGAAAACAACGTCTCCAGTAGCTACATAGATACAATGTGTGGTGGAAAATTGATGCCTAATATGGTGCAAATGATTACCTATGCAGGTTTTATTTAGCTATGACTCACTTCTAAACAGATCATTCCTCATCCAGCAAGGGACAGAGTGGAGAGAGGGATAAAGAATGTCAACCCAGCCCCAGCTTATCTTGCTGGCAACACAAGAAGGCTTCCTTAAAATGTCCATTTTCCCTCTTCTGTGGTGACTCCTACTGTGACCAACATTCCATGTTGCCCTCTGCACGCGATAACACTCTGCATTTCCATGTGCCCAACAGTATTTTTAGCTCATATTACAATTCCCTAGATGGGAAGCAAAACCACAATGTTGTATCTCAGCCCAATGGTATCGCTTCAGGCCACAGCCGTGAGCTGGTACTTAAGTCATACATCCTTAATTATATCAGATACATACTGGGATCACATTCTGTGCCCTGGCAGGTTGCTGTGGCATGTCATGTGTCAAATCACACCACAAGCGAAAAATATTCACTGTGCCTTTTTTGGGCAGTTCTTGCAAAATGTAACCTGCGTGCACATTCCCCTTCTGTGCACATGTAGGCAGCCAGGCACCAGAAGTGAACTTGGGCTCTGAATCCCAGGGTTGCCCTGTTTGAGTCTCTCCCAGGAGCTGATTTAGTCGCCCTTTCCTGCACAGCACCTGCATCCGTGTGGTGAGCTCCAGCCTTGGAGCTGGTCCCCAGCCTTCAAATACTGCACTGAGCCACTGCTGAGCCCAGACCCTGCTCCTGGACCTCAACATCTTTTCACAGATGATGTACCAACCTTTCTGAGTTTTTCCGGGGTTTAAGCACAGCCAGCATCCCACATGACGACGTAAAATGCTCCTGCAAACACAGGGGAAGGTAGGACGCCAGCAGCTAGCTGCAGGGTGGGAGAGGGTGGACAGCTTCTTTCACACCAGAACTGAAAGCATTCATGAAACTCCAGCCACTGCTGACTATCAACAGCATGGGCAACCTACCAAAAATATCCACCTTGTATTTGTCTCACTTGAGGACAGGTACAAATGAAACTCTTGGGAGATAGAAATCTCTGGCATAAACCATGATGTTTCCTGAGGGGAAATGTTGCAATGAGACCTGGTGTTCATGGAGGCTTAAAAGACACAAAAAGCACCTAGACAAGGTGTGTTGCACACATTCTTCTGCCTATATATTTTGGGGCTGTCTCATTTTAGTGCCCACTAGAGAAAAATGCAATCTCTAAATTTTTATATATGTATTTTCAAAACCAAAGGATTGATAAAGAAGAATCTTTTGTGGGTTTGGGGCTTTTTTTTTTTTATCTGTAAAATTATTTTAACATTTTGAAATTATTTTAAAAATTCAGAATTGTTCCACACTGAGGGTTATAGAATTTTTAACAAACATGATTTGTTTCAACCTCCATGTTTTTAGAGTTAAGAAAATGGACCCTGAGTTTTCTGTAAATGAGCTTTTAGAGAAATAATTTACATAATTCACAGAGCACACAATGACCAGAAAATATGTTTGCTATTTCACAGGGACAGCTGTAGCAGGGGGAGAAGAGACTTCTGACCAGTTCCCATCAAATGATGACATGAGATATGTGACCTTCCTAATAGAATTCTGGAGCATCTGTTTAAGAGTAAGCTCCTGCTGGCATGATTTCAAATCCTGGCCAGAAATTAGTTCTCATCCACAGCTGTCTAAAGCCCAAATAAATTAGCTCAGGTTTTTCACATTGCTTCATTCTGACAGGACAGACTAAAATGTTTGCGTGTCGTGAGTATTGTAGGTGTGCAAATCTTGGCCACTAAACAGAGCTTGGTATGGTTTCATCTATTATTTTGATACAGCTGAACATCTTACGGAGTAGATTTTAGAAGAGAAATTACTGCTGAAAACCTCAAAAAAGAGGTATAGACAGTGAGTGTTGAAATTCTATCATTTCTCAGAGAAAATAAAATTATTGAGTATTGAATATGTATTATGTATGAACAAATGCTTCAAGCTTATAATCTGGTGACTGGTCTTTATTCATATTTGGGTCTAGTTTGAGTCAGTGGAATGAAAGGGTCTAAACTTAAAAATATTTTTCTGCAACCATTGTGACAACTTCTCTTTGGGATTTAAACAGATTGGGGATGCCTCTCCAAGAAGAGCAGAATAAAGAAGTCACACGCACTAGCTTGTACTGGCACAAGTGCTTCTACAAAGAGTAAATTGCTCACTGGAAAAAAATACAGCTACAAATTTGAAGGTTGTGTTAAATGACTAAGTTCAGTTTAAACCTAATCACAGTCCTTGCTACCTGTAAGTATTCTTAAAACTGACAAAATTAACAAAAACCTACATATCATAATATGAGACTTTTTTATATATCAACATGATTGCAAATAATTGGATATTGCCTCCACTTGTTACAAATGGAAACTTGTGCAGCAGACAGATCTCTGACTGCAAGATCTCTGACTAGGCAGGCCCTCCCTGGCTGTACCTTCCCCATCCTGTCTTTCAGGGTACTGGAAAGGAAGGAGGACAGGGTGTATGTCATGTTTACATTGACCTGCCCTCTCCTGCAGCTGTTGGCAGGACATTCTGCAAGAAAGCTCCTGTGTTTTACAATCTCCTAGTTTTGTTTTCTAGTCTACCAGAGCTTAGGTTATGGCAGAGGGCATTTCCCTGGCTGCACAAAATAGAGCAAAGGGGTCCACTTGTGGTTACATATATATAGGTTGATTTATTCTGTGAGGGGCAGTTTGTTACCACTCAGTGCTGTAGATCACTGAACATAATTATTTATTTATTCGAACGTAAGTGATCCATACTACTTCAAGTTTTCTGAATCGTTATGCCTTAGACTTTAATGTACATATTCAATAAACACCATGGTGGAGATAGAGCTGTATCCTGCAATGATTCCTGGAGGAGGAGGTTTCAGTGACCCCTGAAAGAAGGTCCTTCCTTGTCTAAAGGGGACTGTTAGAAAACCTTGCGGGGGATTTTGCCTGCCCTTTCACTGTGCTATCGAGCAATATGTTAGCATTTTGGGTAGCGTTTCAGATGTTTTCTCAATTACTTTTCTTCATGGTAACTCCATGAGGATAGTTCTGTTTCATCAAAAATTACCATTATTTACACCTGTTTCCAGGGCACACCATCCTTGGGTTATCACTCTAGTGTGATTGCTTACCTTCTTGTTCCTCACTGTTCGGGACTGTAATGCTGGAGAACAGAGTAATGCTGGAGGAAGGTGACAGAGTAAGCTTTTGTATAGTTGAAAGAGACAGAAAACTAAAGGATCTGCAACCACTGCATAAATAAGCCACTTGACACCTTTAAAAGCTTCAACTTACCCTATTTTTGGAATAAAACTAGCATCTGTGCTGACAGCTTACATGCCAAGCTTCAGCTCGATGCAAATTTGAGAAATCCTGAATAAAAACTGCTAAATCTCAGGAGCATATAAACACTACCTGATCCTAACTGACATTCAAAACAGACAGTAGCTAAGCTGCAGTATTTATATAGTACACTACTTCATAGCCTGAAAGATAGAAACTAATCTTCTTTAAGCTTGCTTTACCAAGTGTGCAACTGGGTCACCTGAAAGGTTATTATAAATAGAACTACTTGGATAAATACAAATGACGTTATCATTTGGCACCATTGTCTTGGGAAGGAGCCTGTATTCCTGCAATGCTCTCCAGAAAATCAGGCACCTTTATACTCAGTAACAGTAAATTCTGCAATACCAGCTGAAAATGTGGGAGGCTGTGTGTATTGGGTTGACCCTGGCTGGCTGCCAGACACCCAAAAGCCTCTCTATCACTCCCCTCCACAGCTGGACAGGGGAGAGAAAATATAAGAAAGGGTTCATGGGTTGAGATAAGGATGGAGAGAGGTCACTCACCAAACACTGTCATGGGCAAAACAGATGCAAATTAGAGATATTAACTGAATTTATTACTAACAGAACCACAGTAGGATAATGAGAAATAAAACAAGACCTTCAAAACACCTTCCTCCAGCTCTACCTCCTCCCCAGCAGGGGAGCAGGGGAGTCAGAGAATGGGAGTTATGGTCAGTTCATCACACATTGTTTCGGCTGCTTCTCAGGCAGCGGAGTCCTTGCCCGGCTCCAGTGTATTTTCAAGAATCATTATAATTTATACAGGGATCTGGTACAGCTGTTTGTTTTATTATCTCTTATTTGTAATCAAATAGTGCTTTGTAACTCCAGGATTCCCTACTGCCTTACTGTATGTCTCAGGAACTCCACTGAAGATGAAGGTATTTGCAAAAAAAAAAATCCAAATATTTATTTTTTTAAGGAGAGTAGGTGCAGGAAAATTTCAGAGGGAAAACATTTCTTAAAAGATAATTCAGGAAAAAGTCAGATATATGAACTCTATTATCTAGACCAATTCTTTGCTTTTCTAACATTTCTTCCCCTAGAGTCAAGCATTGTGGTGGAGTTTTTTTAATACAGGGATACTGTGTGGGGCAAGGGCAGAAGATGGGATTATTAACCACTTGAGGCACATTTCCGCTGGAGGTGAGAGAAACAAAATAGCATTATTTGTTCATTTATTAAGTAAATTTAGTCACCATTATGTTAGTTGTGTTTGCATCACTCCTTTTATCCCACACAAACTGTGGAGTATTTTGTGCTTTTTGGTGGACAAGGAGGTTTTACTAGAATAGACACTGTTCAGGAAGGAACAAGTTTTGAGTGAGTATGAGTATTTATGTAAAAGAAGCCAGACAGCATCCATAAAACACATCTTGATCTTATTCATTTACATTTGTGCTTTGTTTTTGAAAGGCCCTCGGTGAATGCACTTCTGCAACATGCACTGAGTGCCCCTTCCCTGGGCCATGTGCCAGTGGTGCAGGGTGTTTGAGTGGCATCCACATTGCACTGCACATGGGTGCCCTTGGCACTCATCCATAAGCAATTCTGGTGCTTCTGGGAAGTCATGAGTTGTGTCACTTGCTGCCTCTGCTGGCACACAGGGAGCTTCTAGCGCCGGAGCCCATGCTGACTGGAGAAACATCCTGAAGCTGCTGCCTCCCCCCAAATCTGCTGTGAAACCTCAGGTGTGCTCCTCAGAGGTATGAACATTTCAGTCTGTATGTGTGATGGGCCTATAGTGACACTACAGAACAGCTGGGGACTCGTTGGGAGTTTTTCTCTCCCTTCTGTGATTTTGGTCTGTGGCTGCCATAGCACTGCATGGTGTTCCTTGTCTCTACTCTCATAGCTACTCCAGGCAAATTGCTGAAAAGCAGCCAGTGAGTCTATAGCAGTGCCTAACAGGAAATTTGCAACTGATAGCAGTGGGGGAAAGTTAAGAAAATCTTGTGAAAGAGTTGGTTTTGAAACTGATGCTGTTTACAGGAGACAGGAGAGAGGGCCCTTGTATACTTTTAGAAACAACTGGCTTTCTCATACAACTTGCCCTGAGCAGGGAAGATGGGAAAGCAAAGCAGCCCTGGAAGAGGGAAGGCTGAGCCTAGGAAAGCCAGGCTGACATAGCACCCAACGGGTTCTGCTTAGCCAGGTGCTGAGCTGGGGCACATCAGTGCCTGTGCTACAATTCTGCAGGTGGATCCAAACCAGACTCCAGCTGCACATGAGGAACCAGATTTTGGGAGAACTGTCCTCAGGACTTGCTCTGATGAAGGAACAGCACCACTAACATTTGTAGAGGCTCCCCGTTCACTTTGAGTTCCCCTAGGTTTGTAACCACAGATGAAAAGCAGAGGTGATTTATCTTACAGACAGCCTGAGAAGTGTGGCAGGAAGGTTGCAGATTCATTGGCAAGGACTGCACCATTCAGTGGGAGGACAGCATCTGCCCCAGCCCTCTGATTCTAGCTACCATCATATGTGTGGCAGAGGCCTTTCTTCCTTAGGAGATTCGAGACCTCCACAAATTCAGACATCTGTCCTATTTGTAGAAGTTAGCCATTAATAGGAAACACAATTAGAGTTAGCTAACCAAGATACTGAAAGAAGCAGGCACTGTATGCATCCTATTTAGACATTACAAAGGAAATACCATATGCTGCATTAAAAATGTGAAATTCTTGACAGTCTGCAAGCATCCAGCTCTTAATCCTGCCCAAACCAACATATGGGGTTAATATTGTCTATGCCATTGGCCCTAACAGTTTCAAGGATACTCATGCAAATCACTGTATACATGATCTTATCCCATATTTATTATCTTTAAAGCTCGAAATCTAGGTACTTCTACCATGTCAAACATGTCTGTAAGCTAGTAAGTAATTTCCAAACGCCAGGAACCCGGAGCACGACGCTTTCTCAGCGAGGCCGGCCCCCTTCCCTGGAAAAGCCGCTGTTTCGGCGCTGGAGGGAGCTGCAGCCCCGGCTACTGCCGCCTCCACCGGCACCCTCCGTTCCTCCAGTTCCTCCTAGGCAAAGAGGATGAGCATATTGGAATTATTTAAATTGTATCTCTCGCTGTCACTTCAGTTCAAGAACGCTGTCTTTTTAAAGAAATCAGACTCGATTGTTATCCACTAAGTAAGCGGAGATTGGCAAAGCCATGCGAAACAAATGTTAATTCTAACAGTATTTTACAGTTTTATAGGTCACATAACAAAGGTACAGAAGCTACTTTCTGAATTAAACGTTATTACTGCTTCCTCATTTGAACCTTCTATAGTGTGGCATATTTGTTTCTTATTTCCAATTTGAATAGAAATTGGATAAAATTTTGTGCCTAATATCTGCCTCTATCTCATTTAAAAATAAATTCCGGATGAGACTTGACAAAGGTAGTGAGTTATCTCCCAGCCTTAATGTCTGTCCCTTGCTATACCTTGAGGAAGGCTATGCTACTGTTATATTCAGTACGAGTGAAGTTAACTGAAATTCAGATTCATTAACCAACACCAGCTTTCTGGAGAGAAGAAATGGAAACCTTTGTAAAGTTGAGAGCTCACTAAGGGAATGCTCTTCACTTGGTGAGTTTTTCTCTTTCCATATCTTTCTTCCAGCATTTGCAGAAACTGCATTATCACAGATAAGCTCCCTCTGAAAAAGCTGTTGCATTTCTAAAAGAAATGCTGATGATTTCTTTCAACCCAAAGGTCCTGTTCCCTGGCAAGAGGTAACATAATATTCACCTTATTCAGGCAGACAAAAATGAGTTAATCACTAACCTAGAAGATCATCTATAGCTTAGGCACCAGAGTGCCTAAGCCTTTTTCAGTTGGCTGATACAGCTGTTGTACTGCACCAGTCAGTGATGACAAGGAACCCAAAGTGAAAACATAATGATGCAGATAAGACAGAACTCCTGATTACCTCTTCCTTCTCTGTCCTAGGAATGCCCAAGCTGGATGCATCCCATCTGGTGATGCACCTTCAATCAAAAGTTTACCATTTGCCAAAGAGAAAGATATAATTGCCTGCCAAGACAAACCAACTTGCATGTAAGTGCCTCAGAAGAGTATCTGAGTTCTTTGCACCATTTTTTAATAAACGTTTATGAACTTTTTTTTAAAAGGAGACTTTTCAGGTACTGGAGGATGACCAAAGGGTAAGCGAGAGCTATAGATTAGTTTATCTAACGTTAATCACAAGGGAAATTATGTGAACTTAGCTCAGGAAGGTTTGAGTACACCTGCATATGTGCTTCTGGAATAGAAGGAGCTTTTCTCTCTTGCAAATGAAGGCATATGATGATGAAAAGAGTAAGCCAAGCTCAAGGTTAACAAATTTGCAGCAAGAATAATAAATCTAAACTGACCAGCTCATTAGCAATGGCAGATGGATTCACAATAATCTGGACTCTTTTGGACAAAATTTTTCAAATCTCTACCTTAGTCCAATTTCCAGGGAAACAGGTGGCTGCAAATAGCAGAGGCTGGACAAGACTGGGGTCATCCCTTACAAGCTCTGAGGTTGTGCAGTCTCAGAACAGTCATGACTTGCGAGCAGACATGAACTTCCATCTTCCCCAAAGGGTGATGTGGGCAGGTGGTGCAGGAGGGTATCACAGCTTGGGAGTTAGCAGGCCAGGGAGTCCAGAAGCTGCATTGTCTCTAATTTTTGTGATTCACATGGCAAGTGTGGTGAGCTCTCCAACTGAGTCGGCAGAGTAACAGGTGGATTTCGGTGGCATCTTGCCTGAGTTCTGCTAAAAGGTCACTGAGAAAGATGCTTCTTTGTAAAACATTTCCATTTCAGTGAATCAGGTCTTTCTGTTGAAACAGAATGTTTTGCTGAAAACCTGTTGTGTTGGAAAACTCCCAGCCATTTCTTTCTCTCCTACTCCCATACAGAGGAAATGGGTTGTCTCCAGCCTTTGCTTCCTCTTTTGATGTTTCAGCCATCCCGTGCTTCCCCTTGCGCCCACTCAGGGCCCAACTCACAAAGCACACATCTGTTAAATGGCCCAAATATTTTGTACTGGGAAGTGTATGAGATCTTCAAAAGGTATGAAGAGAAAGAAGAAGTACTACTCCGTAAGAGAGACACAGTACAGATGTGTGATGGGAGTACATCAGCAGCTGAATGGGAAAATTCAGCCTACCTTTCCTGAAGGACATGCATCACTTTGATTCCTGAAATACCAGTTTGCACCGGAGATGTTTGACACCATTTGTTTGCAAACACCAGTAAACCATTTGGGTACCAGGGGAAACCCCGTAACAGCCCAAACCTATCCCCTAATGTTACTCAATTAATTAAACCAGGGTTGATTTTGGCTGTAGCTGAATTTGACTTCTGACTGCAGAGAAACAAGTGAGATCCAATTGATATTTCCCATGATGATACTAGGCAGGGAGTTTAGCCCTTTTTTATTTTTTACATTTGTGTATCACTCCCAAATGCCAGTCTCTGTGAGTGTATCGTAAGCATTTACTAATCATTTGTGAACAAATGTTAGCATTTGGTTTGGTTCCATCTGTCATTCCTACAGGCTGACTGTGCCTGGCCACGTCATCGCACAGAGATGTGCCAGTGACTTTTCCCCCTTCCTGACAACTCAAACTCTTTGGATAGAAGAGATACACTTGTGAAGCATTTTAAAATAAGGTGTCAAGAAGGTCTTACTTCAGTTGAAAGGGTCAACATCCTGCTAAGACAGGACTGCTCTTCCATAAATACAAGAAAATAATCCTGCCTGTGTCCCCCACACAATTATTCAGAGGTGTTATTGCAGTGTGCACATGTTTGCCAGAGCCAGCAGCATGGTGTGCCAGCATGGGGTCGAGTGAGACTGCAAACTCCTCTGGGAACAGCAAGAACTGTAGATTCAGGCAGCATGTACTTGGGCACGGGCAACAGCTTTCAGTTGAACTTTACCTTTGCCCCTTCCACCAAAAAATATGCTGAAGTAGCTGGCACCATGTGATTTATGGTTTTCAAACAGCTTAGAAGAGATGTAAAAAATCAAGGAAAGCGTCCTTTGAAATATAGGTATCGAGTGTGTTCAGCCCTTTGTCAAGGCTCCCAGGCCATCTGGCCAAAAAATTCATGAAGTCTGTAAAATGGCAGTTGCGTACTTCTGTTTAGTTTTGAAAGTTGTGTCTGGTGTATATCCCACAAATCTTGACTGCTAGAATGTCTTTATCCTGCTTTCTGACTGCTTCACTGCCCACTACCCCAGTTCATCACTTTGACAACAAATTACTACAGGGTCTACATGCATTGCCTCATTACATGCAGCACTGCTGCTCCCAGCTAGCATCCATCTGTGAGAGAAAACTGAAAGCCAATTTAGACATGTCTTTCCCAGCTGTGGTTATATCTTTGACTGCCTTGTGGATCCATGAATGATATTGAAATACTTTTAGTTTCAAACCCTGGGCACCAGATGTATGCTACATTCGTTAGAAGCAGGAAATTGTGTTTGCTTCTCCTTCAGTAGATGATCATTTTGCTCTCTTAAAAAAAATAGGAAGAAATTTTTTGTGCCCATTTTCGTTATTGTAATGAGTCAAAATATTCACCTGAATTAGTTTAGTTCAATAGAGCACTTCAAATAGCACAGGAGAGCATGGACAACAGAATTTGATGTCTCTGATGTTGCGTTAGCTTTTTGTGAGATAATCTCGGTAGAAAACTATTTCATCATTTTTGACACTGTCAAAAATCAGGCCTTTATAGCTCAATGAAACTGAAAAAAATATGAATTTGTTTCTATACTTGCCTTTCTACATATATTTTTTTCTTTATTTCATCTCTCTTTGCAGGCTCAAGGGAGCAAATCCTTCCACTTTTCAAGCTGGCACAGCTCCACAAAACAGTTTGCCAATTATTTCTAGCTGGGGACTGCCACTGGGTGTAAAGCTGCTTGTACTGAAGCTGTTGAAATTACTATCATTATGTTATGTCTTGGCATGGAAAGGAAAAAGATGAGTGAGTGTTTGGGGGGCTTTGTTTAAGTGAAACAGGCCACTTATTCATGCAAACTGCTGAAAGCCACTGGGAAGTAAGCACAGTGAGGAGAGTGAATTTCTTGGAAAACCAAATCACATATTTAACTTGGTAAGGAGACAAAGCCATTTCTTAATGAAACCTAAAAAACTCCAGGTCTGCCAGTTCCTTCAGAAAGGAAAAGCTTTTTTCAATGTGTTAGATTAACACTGCAGTACCTATTGTGCCTTTGCTTTTATGACTCTTACAGAAATCTTTCCCACAGCTCCTGCAGGAGCTACTTGTGTAGTGCCAATGCTCAGAAAAACCATTACATGGTTTTCCTCCACCTGAAAAAGAATTTTGAAAATTTGTTTCAAGTGGTGCGTAACAGAGTGGTTCACTCTCTTCCTGAAGCTGGGAGGGAAACTCTTCTTCAGACACAAAATTAGTGTTCTGAAGGAAACTTGTTTTGTGTGGCAGCTAGTGGTTTGAAGAACTTAAACTGGATGTGGGCTGGGGTACACAACATTGACCCCCTCTCACACTGCAGAGCTCCTGAAGCTGCCCATGCCAAGCCAAGTCGCAGGTCAGTACCTCACAGCCAATATATGTCACAATCTGGTCTAGATGTTGTATTGCAACCAGTTCAACACAGCACCACTTCTGAAGGTGGCTTTTCTTCACACATTTACAACAAAGCCCCAGCACAGCCAGGGAGCTGCACGGCGGCTCTGACAGCGGGTACCGCCTCAGGCTCCCCGAGACCTGGGGGGCCGAGCGAGGGCCAGGGCCCACCACTGCACACCCCCGGCACCGCTCGGGCTTTGCCATCAGAGACAGGACCACGCTCACACATTCATTGCACATTCATTCTTCGCGATCCGGTGCAGTCCTTCATAATAAGGTTTTGACTCCACTATGGTGTAGTGGGCACGGTGTTATTTGGTCGAAGGTTGGACTTGATCATCTCGAAGGGCTTTTTCAACTTTAATGATTCGGTGATTTCTGTATTTTCTCATTGGAGCGTGACCTGAAGCGGCGAAGGGGGTGCCCTGGGGCGACAGGGCGGTGTGAGAGGTGCCACCGACAGCACGGCCTGTGCCGGCGGAGCAACACCTGGCACCACCCGGCGTGACGGAGGCGCGGGCATGCCTAGCGGTATCCGCCCCGAGGGCCCTTCACCCAGCTGTATATTTATATATATTTATGTTTATATTTGTTCATTACCCGTCTGTTTCCTCGTCACCACTCCCGGGTTCCGTCAGTGCCCCACACCGGGCCCGGCACCCTTTGCCAGGGCGGCTGCGCGGGGCCAGCCCCAGCCGCAGCCCCGCGCCGGTTCCTGCGCCGCGGAGTTTCCGCCGCCGTGTCCTCCGCTCCCCCCGCGCCGCGCCCCGGTCGCCAGGCGCGTTTCCATGAGCCGCCTATAACAGCATGGCGGCGGCGGCGGCCCCTGCTGCTGCCCGCGGTCTGTAGGTGGCGCGGTGGCCGAGGGGCTCCTCCGGGCAGCGGCTTCGGCGGCGGCGCCTCCGCTGCGCCGNCGCGGCGGCCCCGCGCCGAGCCGAGGAGCTGAGGGTGCCCGCGGGGGCTCCTCGGAGGGAGGAGAAGAGGAGGACGCAGGGTCTCTGGGGCCGGCGGCACTGAAAGGCTGCCGCGAGCAGAGAGGCGGCCGGGAGCGGGACCATGTCGCTGCAGAGCCCGCCGGCTGCCGCCGAACTGCCCCCCGGGCACGGCGAGGGGCATCCGCCGGGCGCGGAGCTGAGCCAGGGCAGCGCCGCGGCCCCGTCAGCCGAGGAGGGCGGCGAGGAGGAGGAAGAAGAGGAAGAAGGGGAGAAGGAGAAGGAAAAGGAAAAAGAACAGGAAAAGGAGAGGGAGAAATTGCCACCCATCCCGTCGCCGTCCACCGCGGCTGCCGGGGTAGGTCCCGTCAGCGCCCGGGCAGCCGCCCCCGCGCCCGCCTGTGCCACTCCGTGTTGGTTTGCTGTGTTTGCCGCTTTGTTTGGGAGGGGAAAGGGAAGGGGGGAAAGCATCATCCTCATTTTCTTTCATGTTCCTTTCCGTTGAGAGGCTTTCATTCAAGTTTCTTAAAAATAACAAGTGCATCTGTAAGCAATGACATAATGAAGCTATAAATTCTCCATCCACTTACAGTTAACATTTTACAACGGTCTGCTCTGTCGGGTTAGTCATGACTGAGGTTTTGCAGCATCGTGAATGTTCATTAAGGGTTCTCGGGGGTGGAGGGTTTCAGCTCTAATACGCTTAATGGCAAGAGAGGTAGCTAGGAAATACTTTTGTATTTTTAGATTTTTCTTTAAAAATCTTTTCCGGTTTTTACTTTGTGTTGAAGCAAAGATGACAGAACATTTTGATGAAATGATGAATGAGCTAATGCAGGAAAGAAAATGGGAAAAGGATATTTGCCAGAATAACTTCATTTCAGAAACCTTTTGTCAGGTTTTTAATTATACCAGAGTTGTGCTTTTCTTTCTGCTGACCATACAATATTGCAAAACATAAAATTTTCCTGGCGTGAGTTGGATATCTTACATAGCTTACCATTAGAACTTGTGGTAAGTTACTTCAGTCCAACAACAGAACAAAAATGTTACTAGTCCTGTAGTAACACAATTAGGAGATTTTCGTTCAGAGGTTCTGATAAGCATCTGACTTATTAAAAATTATCATTTAAATTATCATTTATTTACATTCACAATTTTAATTGAAAAGATTGAGTATATAATATTTATGACTGCCAGGAAATAATTGTGATGTTAAACTATGTAATTGTATGCAAACTGCGAACTCCTTGGAGCAATTCTGCCAATTTTGTGTTTTGCCTAGACGTTCCAATCTTCTGAAAGACTTTCAGCTTTGTAAATCTGTCAGAATGTGGAAGAATATGTTTATTCTTGTGATTCAAATACCAATTTGGTGGGAGAAGTCTGTGATGGACGAGTGCCTAGGAGTTATTTTTACCTTTGAATATCTCCACCTTAGACTTTGAACGGCAAATGTCAGTCCCTTAGAACAAAGATACAAGTGTCAGGCTTAGCTCAGCTAATGAAAAACGTGTGCCCTTGCACGGCCATGTAGAATTCCAACTGCCTTAAAGAATCTGGAGAACTTCTTTGTAGCTGGACATCCATCGCGTACCTCTGAACTGTCACCCGCAGGCAGAAGCTGTCTGGGTGGACCTACCTCAGAGGAGTTCAGACCTGGCTGGGTGTGGTTGGTTGACAACTGCAGGGCGGGGTTTGGATTTACCAAGAGCCTTCTGTGGGGTTCAGTAGTATGTTACAGGGAGAGAGAGAGAGAGAGTTTTGTGAATAGATGTCATAGACATTTCCAGAGGGGTGATAGTTTGGGTGTCAGCATTCAGATTCTGGAAGGAAACTTGTGGAAAGCGAAATAATTTGCTCTCCAGTAAATAGGAACAAATAGAGACTTCCGTAAAGGAAAACCAGTTCAAAGTTACACCTTTCAAGCTACGAATGGAAGGGAAAATCCTGCTTCTTGTGCAGGCTGTTGCACTGTCAGTTGCCATTTGGTGATCTGAGTGTCCTCTGTGTGTTCTTGCTTAGGGAAGGAAATATTTTCATCCTCACTAGTCTTTGCTCGCCAGGTACATAAGGGCCTTTAGTAAGCAATGTTACGGCTAACACAGGATTTTCAAGAAACTCTTCTAGATGCTCTTTTGTATCTTCCAAGAAAGCAGTCTGTATATGCTCTTTGAGAACATTTTGACTTGCTTTCACCATTTAATGTAACTTCAATAATGAAAAATACAGTTTTATCAAGTATAATGCTAGTACCTCTCCAGTCTTATGGAGGGCTTAATGTTTTGGAAAACTTCCACTAAGAAGCCAGCAGAGTTGTGGGTTATTAATATGCTCTTAAAACAGGACTAAAGATTACTTTGATCCACTTACTCCCTCTAAGCATATTCATTCCTTATGGTGGGTGGGAGGGGACAGTGGATGTTCAGTTTTCTGATGGCAGTGTGTTTGTAGAGTCTTAGGCTCTAAAAACTCAGTGACCTCCTGCAAAATTTTTAAGTATGACATGGTGCTGTGCACTTGCTCTAGATTACTCCCTCAGGAGTTGTCAGTTTCTCATTAATGAGCATGAAGTTTCCCAATATTCCTCCAGGGCCTTCCAGTAAAGCCTTTTGTCCATATGTTTGTCTAATATTGTTGGAACTGTACTTGAAACAGGATGGTGCAGTTAAAGAGGACATGTGATTTCTGTTCTTTGTGATCATTGCTGTGGGAGGTAGCATTAAGGAGAAAGTTTTTTAAAAGCTCTTCACCTATAGTATTTCAGTGGTATGGCTGGAGTAAAACCTAGAAAGCTAAGTCAGTCAAAAAGGCTGTCACAGTAATATATTTAATAAAAACTCCTTTTCTCAATTATCTCTGCTATCTATTCCCTGTTAATCGTGATTAGACTAGCCTGTGCTTCAGAGCTTTTCTGCCTAGAGCACACATTTTGTAACAGAGCAGATTAACCTCAGATCTGGATTTGTTTAAAAGTTCATTTTCAGTCACTAATGTTTGTCCAGGGTCTGTTTTTCTCCAGTCACATGCCAGGTGATTTTTAATAATCATCTTAATGATATTTCAAAGGTTATAGACAAAAAGGAAAGAAATATTAATCTAAAAATTACACTGGTAATTACATTTTATTTTGGAATGTTTGTTGCATATGAGGAATGTGGAACTAGAAGTTGAAATTTGGTAAAAATACCAATTTTAGAAATTGAAATTTGATATTTTTAAAGCCAGAAGTTCTGCTGATTGTTGAAATTTATAATTTAATGAGTTATAAGCCACAGAAAAACAGCTGTATGTGCCACAGTTATTTAAAATTCCTGGCAGTGTACCAGCTTGTGTACACTGTGGTGTGGTAGGTTTATGGGCTGTGTTATTGCTCTTCTGGTGGTATTTCAGGATGTTGTGGTAGAAGTGAAGTGCTTTCTTTAGAACTCTGGCTGCATGTCTCAGTCCAAATGTATTTCTCTTAAGGGGAAAGGGAAATGTACTGGTTCAAAAATTTTGATAGGATATTACATTAATTATTCTAGAACATGTATTCTCATTTGCAGAATCAAAGCTTTGATTTGCACGGAAATGTTTTTCTGAGAGCACAGATGCCAGATAGCAAGAAAATTGAGTCTTTAGGTTTCTGTGAGGTTGAAAATCACAATGTGCGGGAAGAGTGTGTATATTTTTTTGAGTTGATCCACCTTTTCCTGATATCAGTTGATGACTTGGAGCTGAGATGAAGATCGAAATATTCATCATGACACTTCTATCATCTTGGGCAAGCCTCTTAAGCCCACGTCTGCTTTGCAAATTCTGTAGTAAATAACTATATCTAACAGCACCCTTTGCTGATTAGCCAAACACACTAATTGGCACAATCCTTTGGAAGTCTGATGTGTGATTTCACTTCTGTTTGTGGTTAAAACACATTAGTGCTCAATGCTTCCTAGCAGAGACTCGTGCAGGCTCCTTGGTGACCACGTGTACAGGTGCTCAAGCAGGGTGTCTTTTAGCACTTTGTCAACAAGTGTTTGTTGATTAGCCTTTCTTCAGTGGCAGCAGGTGCTGACCATTTTGAATCATTAGGGAATTTGACCCGGGTAGTCAGTATTTAAATCTTTTTAGCAGGTTAGAATTTTTGGCCCCACATTTCAAGTCTTGGGAAATTTGTCTAAACTACTTCAATATATATGGGCTATTTAGAAAAAGGAATAGGTGACACTTTCATCTGTTTAAACTGAGCTGGATGTAGTGAGGAATATAAAAGCAGATAGACATTAGGATACAGAAAGTTAGAATATCATTGACAGCATTCTAATTGTACTGTGTTTTCCTCATAGTAATCCAAGGATATCTTCATATCCTGAAAATTAATACTTGAGTTTTTTAATGTAATGGAAAGGAATTTTATGATACCTCTCCTGAATTAATTCAAAACAAACTTACAGAATCATTATTTATGTCTCATTTAGTTATTACCACTCTGATGTCAAGATAAAAGGTATTTGAGAAGTCTGTGTAATACCTCAGTAGTAAGATTACTCTAGCAGTAATGTATTAGCCCTTTAGAGCATACTGTCATCTTAATTACAGGGGTTGGAGGAAGGAGCCAAAAATCAGTTTTCCACTTTCAGCAGTTTCATCACAACTATCAACCAAAAGAAAGAAGGCATCGGAAACAGAAATTCGCCTAAGCAACTTGTTTTACCCAGCATCAAAAACGGTAAGAGAAAAAAAGACCTGTGCTACTTAGTTACTATGTTTAGAAGGTGCTCAACTTTATGCCAGTATTTGTATTGTGGTAGTGCCAGAAAATCTAGATTTCATTAAATTACGTTGTGTTGTTTATTGTACAGGCAGTGATATGTATGATAGCCCATCGTCAGTAGAGGTTGTGTCATAGAGACAAGTTGGATAAGAAAAAAAAATAGACCTGGAGGATGAAATAACGATTTGAAGTTCTAAAGAAAGATACTGATTCTGTTGTCTATCTGCAGATACTCTGTCTAGCTGCAATCAGGCAGTGTCTCTAGAAACTGTCGGAACTTTTGAGAATTTTTTTTTTATTGCCATCTGCATGATGTCAGGAATGAGGCAAGCATAAGGCTTTTAAAGGAGACAGTTGCTGTTTTTCAGTGAAGGTGAAGGCCAGTGATGGCACAAAATAAAACGCACATGCAACAGTTGGTAAGTTCTGAAGAGCTTTATAGGTGAGAAGGAAGGTTGTTGTGCTATGACGAGGTAACAGTACTTGATGAAGAGATAGGAAGTGGAGGTCTGTATTCAATATGGTAGGCATGAATCATGAGATGATGTTGTGATTAGACCTGGAATTTTTATTAGGTTTTTGGACTAGGATATGGAATTTCAGTAATTTGGAACTTTTCATGAAAGGCTGTACAAGCATTTGTCAGGTTTGTATTGATCTTGTCTCTGAGCAAGTCCCCTTCAGGCTTATTGTGCTGTGATTCACTCAGTCTTTATGGCACTCAGTGAATTTGAGGTGAGAAAGAGACTGCATTGAGAGCTCTCTGTAGTGTGAGTTTGAAACAAAACTATTGACAAGTATTGTCAGTTTCAAAGTTGTGCAGAAAAAGGTGGCTTAGAATTTGCAGCACTAGATTATTACTAAAATAATCTTTTATTAGTACTAGCTATACTGCAAAACTAAAAGTCAGTGCAAGACTTTTTTTTTTTAAGCAGTTTTTGTTATGGGGTAAAGAGGTGCTTTCTACTTCCAAAACAAGGGCAATCACTGAAACACAAAAGGTTTGAATGATACCTCAGACGGGATTTTGTGCTTAGCTCAAATCACTTTGTACTACACAAAGGAAACCACAGTGGCTGGAGATGGCCAGTAAAGAATTCTCCCACTGCTGCATAACATACCAGGAATCTGCTTCTCCCCTGACCGCCCCCCTCCTTTTTTATTTTTTGTATCTGGCAAGAATGATAAATTCTAAACACCACTCTCTTGAAGTGCCCTCAGTTTTGCTGCAAATAATGCTGTCTCAGTTGTAATTACTGCCTCGTAAGTACTTAGTTGTTAATTTTCACCACACTAATGCATGGCAATATTTATTATAGTCAAGGATATATTCTTGAAATAGAGCTCAGTGTGTAAAATTGAGCAGCTTCTCTGGTAGTTTCAGGATCAGAGTAACCTGCCTATATAAAACCAGAATATTTTTAGTAACAGTCAAAGGTGAACTCAAAATATTTTGAGGTGGTATGTGTGGAGAAATTAACGATTGAAACAAATTTATCAGTTAAAAATGCTGCTTTTGCTAATCTGGCATTCAGGAATAATGCTTGGTTGGTGTTTTGTTGTTTGGGTTTTTTGCAGATTATCTATACATGTGCTATCTCTGAACACGTGTAGATACATAGATATGCATATACTGGTAATACTTCAGGCTCGAGTTCAAAGAACATTAATTTCATTGAAAACTAAGGTGTGAAAAAGCTAATGCTGATGAATACAGCATGAAAAGTAGGGGACACTACGTAGTGTCTACTTTGTGCTATATAGCTGCCACATATAATGTGTCCTCTAATGTAACAATGGTATGATCTGGTATGAAATTTATCTATTAAATAAATTGTTCTAGTTCTTTTCTAATGTTACAAATACAAATAAGTTTTGTTTGCTTTATCTGTCTTGAAAATTTTCTTTTGCCAGCAGCTGTGTTGGTCACCATAAAAAAAGCTGCAGTATTAATTTACCCTGAACTTCCCTGGGCTACTCAATTCTGCTTTTAATCAATGACATTTTCTTCACCAAAGTTTTTGATCATTCCTTAAGCAGTCATGAATTGCTGAATCTTTATACTTGATGTAACTGGGCAAGAAGCCAGAAATTATTGTTTTTTCTTGTCTTGTAGTATTGTGTTATTGCTGTTTATCAACTCAATACATAAATTTTCCCATTTCTACTCAATGAAACTGAAGTGATGGATCTTAATTAGTATTCTTTACTGGCAGAAGAGCAAATAAAACTTTGTACAAATAAACTTGAATGATGACAAAACATACTGAAGTTGACCATATGTGTTAAAGATATTATTAAAAACTGATTTTACTATATCTAAATCAAACTGCATATATTTCAAAGAAAATTGCATTGCTGACAGGGTGCAAGTTACCAGCTTAGCACCTGCAGCCTCAATTTACTGAAGTGAGAAGCAGTGTCTGCCAGCAGATGTCTCATCTACAGATGTAGAAAGAATATTTTCCTCATTTCAGTGTATTCAGTTGGTTATAACTCAATGTTTAATCCATTTAAAATTGAGAAGATAGCAAAATCAAAAAGCTTGTTATTCTCAGAGTATAAAAATAAGACAAATTCTTAGATTCTTTAAAATCAGTCCATCCTGCTTTCAGAGAATGATGTGCATTAGGAGAACATTTGCATGGATGGATTGTTTGGCACCGTTGCTTGAATTAATTTATTATCTGTGTGCCTGCTTGGTTTTTTTCAGTTACTACTCGTCCCTTAAAATCGTTTAAATTCCAGCTGTGAGAATGGACAAGGTTCCATATCTGTATACGATGCCATCCTCAGGGGATTGAGGGCTGTTCTAATCTGTTATCTCATGAATGGTGGCTGAGTTAAGTCACAGGGACAGTGTCTCTGTCATGAGCATGAGTGAAAAGAATCTGCTTTTGGATTCATGGGATTTTTTTAGCATCTGTTTCCCTGCTGTGATAAATGGAGTAGGCAGCAGAATAGTGATACTACTTTGATGCTTAATTAATTAAAAAAACCAAATCTTTGAAAAGGCTTAGAGGGGTCTTAGTTCATAGAGGATTTTCATTAAATATGTTTGACTTTTGAGGACACTTTTATTTGATATAGTGTCTTTTATCCCAAACATATGTCACAATTCGTATAAATGCTTTTGAAAATGAGCAGTATGTATCAGACTACAAGAGCGCTTTGAGGATATTTACGAAGACACTGTCAGTAAAATGAGTGTTGGAAATGCAGTGGAAAATTTTTTTTTTTTCAGTTTTTGGGTGGATTTACCTTGGCTGACTGCCAGATGCCCACCAAGCTGCTCTATGGCTTCCCCTCCTCAACAGGACATGGGAAGAAAATAAGATGAAAAAGTCATGGGTTGAGATAAAGACTGGGAGTCCACTTTCCAATTATTCTCATAGGCAGAACTTGAGGATATTAATTTATTGCCAGTTAAACAAAACAAAAAACTCAAAACACCTTCCCCTTCCCTGCTTACCACACCTTCCCTTGTTCCCAGTCTCACCTTCTCTCCAATTCTGCTGCCAGCCTGATCAGGCATGGGGTCTCCACTGGCTACAGAGGAATCTCTGCTCCAGACCCTGGAGCACCTCCTCCTCCTTGTTTTTCACTCACATAGGTGTCTGTAGGGTAGTTTCTTTTTTTTTTCCCCTTTTTCTTTTAATCCCTCCTCTCTCTCAGCTGCAGTGCAGTTTTCTTTACCCTTTCCTAAATATATTGTCACAGGGGTGCTACCAGTGTCACTGCTGGGCTCAGCTTTGGCCCATGGTGGGTGTGTTTTGGAGCTGTGTCGAACACAGAGGCAGCCCCATCTCTCCTCTCACAGTAGCTGCACTGTTGCCAAGTCTTGCCATGCTAATCTGATCAAATAATTTCAGATGAAATAGAAAGTAAGGAGTAGAACAGAAAGACCTTGGCAAAGCACTGCCAGTTGTGCTAGAATACGCAGCCAATTTTGTTGAGAAGAAGTGTTCAAAGATGCTTCTATTTCACCACTAAGTCTCTGTAAGACAAAAAAGCATTTGCCTTTCCCATTTAGTTTTTTGGAGAGATCCTTTAAGGAAGCTGTAGATGATCCACAGTCAGCTCTAGTTAAAATTATATATCACGGTGTAGAAAAACAGACTGAAGTCTTGTCCTTGTATGGTAGTTGGACTTTGGTGTGGTTGTGTGTGAGATTTTTCTTAGCTGTAAAGAGTTGCAGTTTGTATATTAAATATTTACAACCTATACTGTAAATACAATAATGGGCAACACTGCTATTTTTATCACTTAGCCAAATTTTCTATCATGTCCACAAGTGCACGTGGTAAGAGAAAAATACTTTTTTAAAGAATTGGAATCAAACACTGTGAGTTTTCTTTTTTCCCTAGTACCCATATACTTGTATTAGATGCATTGTATTTATTCTTCTTTACCTTTGTTTAAGGGAGAGACCTGCCACCTCTTTGCCTCGATGTACGGCAAAAGCAGCGCATGTCCATAGACACGTTACCCCAAGAGCTGAAAGCACCATTTCCTCCTGAACCTTCCCTTCCAATTCGAACCAAAACTGTGAAAGACTTTCAGTAAGTTATACTGGTGTTCCTAGAAGTGTACTTTCTTCCTTTCTTTGGAATTCTTTTCATTTTGACCTAACTCATGCATTTGATTTTGTTAATCTCAAATGAGGAAACAGTTTCAGTAAGACTGACAAGGAGTTAGTCTGGCTATGGTGGTGGGATTGATAACTCTGTTACTGTGAAAACTATCAAAATATTTTTTCTAGCTTGAAATGTTGTTCCACGCAGAAAATGGCAAAACATATACTTCAGAATTAGAAATGTGGTGAATGTTTAGTTTTGGGAAAAAAATATGTATGGCTTATTGAAGGCTGGCAAATCCCTTGCAGTCTTAGGTGTTTTGGTTATACCGGCAATTATTTCTCTCTTCCACATTTGAAATTTTGTGCTTCCAGTGAGGAAAAGGAATGCTTTTTGATTATTCAGTGTATATTTGGTGAGAAAGGAAAGAGGTATAAAGGAAAATTTGCAAAGAGGTGATCCTTTGCTGGTATTCAGGTGATCTGAGGAGCTGAATTTTTTTCCATACTGAGATTTTTGTATCTATTAACTATTGCATCTGGACAACCTGTGCCAGTGTTTCACCACTCTCGTAGTGAAAAGCCTCTTCCTTATATCTAATCTAAATCAAGGCTCCTGCAGGTTACAGCCATTAGCCCTTGTCCTGTCCCTTTGAATCCCCAGCTGTGAGCCCCTACCCCGCCTCCGTTTCCCCTCGAGCACGATTGCCAACCTCCAGGCAGGGCTGGGTCCTTCTCAGTTGGATCTGGCAGCTGCTCCCTGCGCTGAGCTGGGTTTGGGTTTCCCCATGCTGAGGATTTCTTGCACAGCCTGCAGCAAAGCGAGAGGAAGCAGCTTCCAGGGGAAGGCCCTGCACGAGTCCCAGCAGATGATATCGTTCTCCCATCATACACCTTCCAACGTCCGCTGTAACCCTACTGTAGAAGACCACCAAATGTGTCAGGCACGATTTGCCCTTAGTGAAGCCATGGTGACTGTCACCAGTGACCATCTTGTCATGTGCCTAAGGTTAAGTTCTATTTGAAAAGTTTTAAAATAAATAAAATTTTTAGAAATCCTAGTGAATTTGAGTAGTTTAAGAGCCTTCATACTTAAAATTACTTTGAGAAATTTTATCGTGTCAGTGTAACTGCAGCTTAATTCTGTTCTGTTCTGCTAATTATTTGTCCTAACATACTGAACTGTGACACTCTGAATTAACATTTTGAATAAAAGACATTGCTCAGGTGTATCAAACACAAACTATGCTTTTGTTCTCTTACAATACCATGATCTTTAAATGACAAGGAAGATATTAGAAAGCTACAGGTATTATACTTGTCTGTCTTCTAAGTGTGCTTAGTGAAAAAAGCTTAAAGTTACAGTGCATTTTAAAGTCCAAGTGGCTGGAAAGGTCAAACCATTACCAGTATTTGATTATATTTTCTCTAGGGATGATGTGGAAAAGTCGAAGGCATCGGGAGATTGGAAAGCTGTACATAATTTTTATTCTACAACTTTCGATTCTTTCCTGGAGATAAATGCTGCATTTAAGGTAGAAAATAATTCCTAATACTATTTAGTAATTACAGTGCTTTGTTTCTTCAAAATGTTTACAAAAATATCAGTTAAAGACTTGGTGGCCAGGTATTCAAGACCACTAAGATCGTTTTTTCATTATGTCACCTGCCTTTTGTAGACAATCTGTTATTGCATCGATTTATTGATTCCAGTTTAAGCAATTATATTTTGAGTTTGTGGAGCTTTAAAACTGCAGTATGGAGTTTGTTTTGTGACACTGTGACTGTGTAGGTATTTTCTACACAAATTACAGTTTTAAAACCTCCAAGCTAAAGCGGGGACCTAGGCAAATCTGGAAACAGAAATTCCCTATCCCTGAAAAAAGTTGTGATATGGGCTCTATTATAGCTGTTCATGTGTTATGATGGCATACTTGGTTTTCCTAGGGGACAGTTATGTTTGTGTTTCTGACTTCATGCTAAATCATTATTTCCTGCCTATAGTAGAGCAAAATGTGCTTATGATATTTAATATGGATGGTAGGGCCTAAGCCTGGGCAAATTAACCCATGACTTTTGGTTATTTAACAAATATTGAATGCTTAAAATTTTGTTGCCTTTGTCTGATAATGGATCAACAAAAAAGATGAAAGATGAACATTCAGTGTAATTCATTATTTGAAACCCTCTTACATTTTTAAAATAGAATGACAATATGAGTATGTGTAGGATTACTATTGTTTTTCTCCATCTGTAACATACTAATTAAAGAAACCTATATTCTTATGTTTTGATAATAAAAATACTTATATCTGAACATGTTTTCCTAAGCTTGCTGTTAAATTTACGTTTTCAAAGATAGCTATAAAATATTCAAAATGCTTCATTGTTATCTAACTTACAGAAAGATACCAATTCTCCATTTAATACCATTGAGGACTCTGGAATCGATGCAAAATTTGTGAATGTTGTCTATGATGCCTTATTAAATACTGTAAGTAGAAGAAAAGAATTCATGTTTTATACCATTTATACCAAAAGATTTTCCCAGATAGGCACAATTTCTGAAGAATCTCTCAAAACATACTTTAAATGATCCCATGAGAATTGCCACAGAATCATGACAGCTGCTCTAGTAAAAGAGGAGGAAATTTTTCTTACTAGTAAAGCATAGTTTATATTGTGGTAATTCTTAAAGACCACATATCTTAAAGATGTGACATGGCTGTGGTGGGACACTGTGATGGGCATGGGGGGAACTAAAGAAAATGTGAGGATGGGGATAGCAAAAAAGTAGGCCTTGTCCCTAGTACACAAAGGACAGCAGTAAGTTTGAAATTATACTTAGAGTTTTTAAGTTGGTTTAAGTGTTAAAAGGCGCCATTGGCACAACCCCAGACCTCAGCTAGTTTATCTGTGAGGAACATATTTAGGAGCTCAGCATCATAACACAAAAAGTTTCTTAGCTGTCTTGAAATGCAAGCAAAGCAAACTTGCTTGTTTGTACAAAATCTTGTATTGAATATGTATAATTACTTCAGATATGATTTTTCCTCTCCTTTTTTGATAGCCTCAAGATGTTCAGAAGTCAGTCCTAAAAGGAATAATTAATGGTCTACTACAAGAATGGACAGGGTAATTATAATAAATGTTTGCATCAGTGCTTTGCCAGCACTTAAATCTGCTATATGTTTTGTCTTTATTGTTTTAGACAAAGAAAGAAAATGTTGTGATGCAACTTGTTTGATACAGAAGAACTTAATTCCTTTTGGCAAATTTGCTGAAATACATCTTGAACTTCGTAAGCTGGCATTTAACCTCTGAGAGGCAGATCCATACCCAGCCATACATTCCTTCACCAAATCTCAGCTGCTTGTTGCCAGGGCATTTCTCTAGACATCTTAATTGCAAGATGGATTAAGGAATTTAACTAGGGTAAAACTTATTCTCATTGTCCACCCCCCAACAGCAACTAGGACAATTCCCTGATCCACAGTTTGCTTCACAGTACCGTTCATGTGTAGCAGCACCACAGAAAGAGCAGTGCAGGATGCAGAAGGGGATAGCCCCAAAGCAGGAAGTTTTTTTGCAGATGACAGCATCTTAGCATGAAGTAGTAGAAGTGAGAATGTCTAGTGTAATTCCTAAAAAGGTATAGCAAGAGACAGTGACTTGTTGTGACTCAGATGTGACCCAGGTCTTGGCTACCCCTTTCTCCAGCTTATACTGCTCTTTGTGCTGTTGCTGCCTGTACTTGTGGCTATGTAAAAGCCTTGATAAACATGAAGGAGTGCAGAGGCTGCAGTGGTAGAAGAATGGTATGGAGAGTTCTTGCAGGACATATCAAAGAAGGGAAAATAAGCAACTCTGTGGTGTCACTCAAGATAGACAATAATGTGGAATTCCCTCTTTGGAACACCTCTGACTCTTCAATTCTGACCTTTTGACCTTCTCTCATGTTTGAAAAACACAGATGATAAATAGCCTGCTGCCTTTAGAGAGCTGTCAGAATCTGTAAATGGTCTTTTCAGTTTTTGAGAGTAGTGAAGATTCTTAAATATGGTACTATGTATATATGTACAAAGCAAAATAAAATTGTCCATAACTCTTAATGTCTGTAAATTATGGATACATATGGTTTTGTTTATTATTTCATTTGTTCGTAGGCCACGAACAAAAGATGATCTTAGAGCATACTGTATACTTCTACAGGTAAGAAAAATACAGTATTTTTATGTAAGTATGTGTCTGCTTAACTTATAATCTATAAACCAGTATACTGTGCAAACAAGATAGGTTGTATAGCTGAGATACTTCACATCCAATTTCCTGTTGTAAAAATGTATTAAAGTATGGAAGAAGTGTAATGCATGATGGGAGTGGAAGCTTAATGGAAGACAGTGGGGAAAGGTTGCATAGATTACAGCTATGCACTAATAGACAAGTAATTGTTTCTTTTTATTTTGTGGGTTGAAAGAGTAAATATCTTACCTACTTATTTGTTCCTATGTCATCCTTATTCCCAGATTTGCTTTATTAGGGTGCTGTAACTCTGGAAGTTTCAGTATATGAACTTTCTGATATTGCTGTAACTTTCTCCAGTGTTGCATTTTGTCCAGCAAACTTTCTCCAGTCTGTCTGACTGGCTACATTGTCTGATTTCTGTCTGTGGTCACCTCTTACCTTTGCTGCTATAGTTGGCTTGCATTTGTAGCAGATTTCCCCTTTATATTTTGCCAGTGTAGATAACACCTCTGCACACAAGGAGCAGTTTCTGCTGTTATTTGAGAATATCAAATGGCAATTTAATTTATTGAGACAATAGTTTTCTTGTCTGGGTTGGTATACTAGCTGTGAATTAAAAATAGTATCTCCTGCTGAAATTTGGGAATGTGTGAACACATAGAACAGAGGGGAAATTGGTTTGGGTTGACATGGGATAGACTGGAGCTATAAGATTTTGTATTACTGATATGAAAAGCACTTCACTTAGAGGAGTGTAGTTTGTGTTACAGTGTAAAGAATAATCCAGAATATAGAGTACTGCCTTTGGGCTACCTGTGGGCTTTCTTTTGGGAAAAAAACATACTTTGTAGCAGTTGTGTAGTTTTTATTTGGGTAGAAGTTGCAAGTTGTTTTTTCCCATAGTTTTAGCACTGTCACAGCTATTTTGTGAATTACTTTCATGTGTAATTGTACTGGCAACAACAAACGTATGAAAAGATCCTAATGACTTTTTTCCCTTTATGCAGTTTATTAACCTAACACTTTTTTTAATCTTTTTCAGAATCCTCAATTTAGTAACACTTCTACTTATGTCATCTATGCTCACTTGCTAAGACAGATAGCAGCCTTAACAGAAGCTGACCATCATTTCCTAGTGCACTGGTCTAAAAAGTAAAAAAAAAAAAATGCAAAAAACCGACATGACAAATTCCATTTCTAGGATTAAAATTGTTACTGTATTTCCATTGATGTGACTGTTTTATAAAATATATGAAAGTTAATTTAATTGACTAAAGAGATTGTTTTTGTTGCTTTCAAATACATGTGGACATAGTCCACTAAGTGATACTGATTTATAGATGCAAAACATATATGATGTATAAAAACTATTATATTTATGAGAAAAAGCCTTAATCACAAAATAACTTACCAGAGTTATTTTTTGATAGCACATGCAAAATAACTTGTGTGTAAATTATTATTTATATTTTTATATGGTATTGTTAAAAAAAACCTTTATGATCTTTGTTTAAATAAAGTTTTATCTTGCATAACTTGCAAAAGATACTGTAATGTTACTATACTGTACAGAAACCACAAAGGAGCTAGAGTCCTTGCTTCCTAGTGTAATAGAGGTGGTGAGAGAGTGTGGTTAGGGCATTAGATTTGTAGTTAATTGAAATAACTCTGGTAGCACCTCACTAAAGAAACCATATGGGGGTAACTGCCCAGAGACCAGGCCCTAAGTTGGTATGCAGATTGCCTTCCGTGTACTGACTGTGCAAAAAGTTCAGTTTGAGGTAAAAACAGAGTTTGGCCATATTCACAATTTCCATATCTCCTAGGAAATCTTAATTAAGGATTTTCTTCTCTGCAAGGATGGTAATTCAATTTCCCTCCCCTTCCCTATGTCCAGATTTACTTAAAATTGTGGTAAAATATTATGTCATTTGAACTGCATTTACAAATAAGGTTTCCACTTTTGGTTAAGGATGCAATAGATACATGTTTTTAGTCTTGAAGCATTTATTAGAAATGGAAACTTAAAATAGGAGAGCTCTTGTTTATCAAAGGCTATTTTAACCTGCCTACACATATATGTGTATTGTTGTGCTATTATGGAAGTGGTGCAGCACGTAATTTAAAATGTGCACTTGGCACAAGTATAGGAAGCATATGCCACTTTTTATGTAAAAGGACCAAGTATCTCAAAATAAATCAGAATTCCTCAGTATTCAGAGTGTGGAGTGAAATGGATAAGGATTTTTGTTTTGTTTACTAAAAGTCAAGAACAGATAATGATTCTATTGCTTTGAAATCTGTTAACAAACTGCTGTAGGCAGTGATCACATGAGACTGAGTGCAGCATGTTTGTTTTAGGATTTCACAGAAGAGGTTCAAGCAGGTGGTGGACAGGTTACTGCAATTTATTTCTTTACGATTGTTTCCTGCAAAACCTGAAGAGTTTCCACCTATGGTGAAATGTACCTGGTGGATTCCATCAGCAACAAAAGTCCTGGCTTTATTTAGTAGGTATTTTTCTTGAACTCCATATGCATATATATGTTTATATATGTACATTTCTGTGTGTATACAAGGTTTGTTTTATAGATGTATCTATGCACACACACATATTGAAAGATGATAGTTTTTACTATCCTTTTCTGGGGGAGACTAACAATGATGGTGGCACAGTGCAAACTACAATAAAATGCTAGAAAGTAGTAAGCAACAGAATCTTCTGTTGGTAAGTCTTCCTACTTGCTTTCCAGTAGAGGATAATTGCTGTGCATAGTTTTCCTGTGACAACAACTGAAGATCATTCAAACAGAAATCCACGCAAGTGACCAATGGTTAAGGTTTCCCTTAGTTGAGAAAAGAAACGGTCTTAAACATGTAGCTGCCAGAATTTCTTCTGTAACTCACCTACCCCCACAGAACTATTTAGCATCTAAAGGAAGTTAGGCAATGCATGTGCCTCTTACATCCAAAACTACAGCTTAAAAAAGTAAATCCCTGCTCAGTTCAACATAGAGCACAGCAAATTTGACTGCTGCAGATGTAAACCTTTTCAAATGCTGCCAAATGATGATTAGAACATTTATTTTCTCCTTCTTGGGAGAAGACAAAACCAACAAATGGAAATTAAAATCGGAATTAAGACATTTTCACTGTCAACTTAAAAGTTTTACTTAAAAGTATTTTGCACAGTCCTGTCTGTCCAGAGTTAGGCACACAAGCACACTTGTATCTAAAACCAAGACATGTTTATAGTCATCTATGAAAGAGTTGCTAGTTCCTTAATTCTGGAAAAAGAGCTATTTAGTCAATCAAAAGACACTACTTTGTGTCTGACTGATGAAAATTAAATTTTGCTGAAGTGTAAATAGAGAACTTATTAGCTGTTTGACATCATATGAAGGCCATTATATACTGAGATAGCTTAAATGTGAATTGGCTTTCTTCCTTTGGTCAAGTACTTAATTTTTGTGCAGGTCTAGATGGTATACTGGTAAAAATGTAGATTTTCTAGCCATAGCTGCTTGAAAGTATGTGGATTTCTTAAACACTTTCATTTATCAAACTGCTTTTTTCATCAGTTTCAGCAGAACATAGCACCCTTTATCCATGAGACCTTAATTTACTGTATGTCAGTAAGGAAGCTAGAGTCAAACTGACGCTCCCTTACCATAAATGTGCTGAACTAGTGATTTACTGCTTTCTACAGCAATTAATGTGATGTCACGTGGTGTTACGTTGTAGCTGTAATTCTGTAGCTAAGACTGAGCTAAGTTCTGTAGCTAGGTTCTTAATTTTTCAGTATTATTTTAGACTTGGCTTAAAGCTTCCGAGGTCACTGGTGCTCACGATGCCAAGAAATGAGATGTGCTGAATCCAGGCACTGTTTTAAAAGACTTTTGTGTTTTCTTTTTAGATGCTGCAAATAGTCTGATCAGCCCTCCTATTATTTCATATACGGATTTCTATAATTCTACACTTGATCATATTGATCTTATGGAAGAATATCATAACTGGCAATGCTATGGGAATTCTCACAGGTGAGAGGAATAACTGGATGTTTCTTCTTGAGTAGTACTTTAAAGCACTATATCTATGCTATGTGTATCTATATTAAATATAGTGGATAGATAGTGTCTGTATGTATGATATGCATGCCATTTATGTGTATATAGATCCACGTTAAATACTGTATTTTATTGGGAAAAGATATTATAGCTACTTCTTACTTACTACTGCATGGATGTGAGACTGACTGCAAGAAATCTCGTTCTGCCTTTGCAAACTAGAGAATATTGTAAAATATGGGTGATAATAAAGTAAGTTTTTTAATTACTGGCATAGACTTCTAACTGTGTCTTACTACAGACAAATTTTAGCCTCCAATACATTCATAGGCATTTTCCTTGCCTCTAGCAGCAGTTGGGGAAAACTTGGAGACCATAATTTGCTCCACTGAATCAGGTATTTCAGGCTACGCTTCTGTCTGATACCTGATATTCTTCTTGAGAAGGAAAAAACCAACTAAACAAAACAAACCACACAAAACCTAAATGACAAAAGATAAGTATTATTAATTTCAGTTTCTAGCAGTACTTGCAAATAACAGTTTGTTCTACTGAATAAATTATCTCTATATACGAAGTGAAAAAACCAGCAGCTATTTGCAAATTATTGTCAGTGGAGGGATTAGTTACTGAATGATAATTCACTTCTATATTCTTAAAATGAAAATAATACGCTAGATGCTAAAAAGAAAATATTTAATCTTCTTTTCTCTTGTTAGGTTTTCTTTCTGTCAATACCCATTTATTATTTCTATTGCCGCAAAAAAAGTTATTATTCAAAGGGACTCAGAACAACAAATGATAAGTATTGCACGGGTGAGTGCCTCAGTGATGAACGTTTGTGTCTCGTCCATTAGTACTTTATAAGTATTTGTTAGAGTCATATTACACATGACCTGTCATTACAACTTCTAGTATTTCTCACTACCTGAAAAAGAATTTAAACCATTTTACTGTGAATAGTCTACAAATGTCCATGCTGGGTTCTCTCAGTATTTTTTTCTGTTTGTGTACTTAGATTCAGGATCCTTATAGATAGCAGTGTTGCAGAGAAAGAGTAATTGACTCACTTTTTTCCTCTTTTGAGAAACCACCATAACATGCTAGTATGTTAAGTTAACAAGATGATTAAGGAAGAAAAATTCCATGAGAATTTTGGACTGTTTTGTGTTTTCTTCTCTGAAGGTGTGTTGTCATGGAAGACCAAGATTCAACTGGGTACTTTCAGGTCATGGAGAGGTACTGCTTCTGGGCAGCCTCTTCTGTTTGAAAGAGGCATTGTTTGCCTCCCTCAGTGGTAGTTTTCTACAGGTGATAAGTGATACTCTTTTCCTCAGTGCTCTGAGTGGCAGCACCCCCACATATCCATTCCTGTTTTGCTGGATATGCCTTGTGAATAGCTAATTAAAGCATAAGCCACTTTCCAGAATCTTATAGGTATATTCTTAACAATTTTGGAAGTCAAAAAAATTGTTGCATAATTGCCACCTTCTTGTTAAACCTCCCAATAAGTTTGTTCAAACGTAGTGTAAATGCTATCTGCAGTAGGAAAGAAATGTCTCTCCATCTCCAAGAAGATACTGAAGTAGTTATGATGTTAGGGAAATGTCTTTAATGCACGATACTGAGAGCATTTTACAGTTAATAACTGTGACACCTTTTTTTAAAATGAAGATACTGCATGTGTAATGTTTCCTTCTCATTCAAATAGCAAAGCCTTGTGGATAAAGTCTCTCGCAGACAGAAGCCTGACATGAATATGTTATTCCTAAATGTGAAAGTGAGGAGGACACACCTTGTTAGTGATTCACTTGATGAGGTAACAAAAAAATATAATTAAACTGTGTGTTACTGCAGAGTAACTATTGAACTTAGATTTCAATTTGATAAGTCATATTTAAATGTTTTACACTAAGAGATTGGGAATACAACTACATAATATGAAATAAAAAGAGCTTCATTACTGTCAAAATTGCAGTGCTGCAGAACAGACTGGGTTAGACATTTTGAAATTCATTTCCTGTGCTCGTACTCCTTCATAGTTAAGCCCATAACAAACATGCATGCTTGCACATGGTTTGTATTTGTGTTAGTAATTTTTGTGTTAAAAATACAGTGCACAATTATCAGTTTGTGTAGGACTTGAGTCCATGATAGCAGCATGAGTAGTATGTGACTAATCACTAATGAGGTTGTTCTGTTCTAATTCTTGGAATTTTTTATTCTTTTCCTTCTCTATCCTATAAGAATAATTTTAGGCTTTCTTTTCTTAAATTCTTAACTTGATTTTAACTAATTCCTCACATTCTTGAATATAATTTTTTCCTTTTTTTAGAAATGAAACAGATGTGTACATTAAAGTAGGCAATTCTTCAGTATCCACTGAACCTTGCTAATTAACATTATTTAATGAAATTTAGTTCCCTCTCTTTCTCAACATTGAGAACAGCCTGATGATACTGAAAAATAAGTCCAGGTAGTGAAAACAACATCAAACGAATTCTGATTACTCATGTCAGGAAATATAAGTTTAAGCTTTATTTTCCTATATTAAAACCTGTCTGTTTTGGCCTTTTCTCCTATGAAGAGATATGATTGGTAATATTGCTTTCTCTCAGGCATTGCAGTTATTTTACTACACTAAAATAACTAAGAGAAACTTCAAAAGTTTTTATAGTCAAAATATTCTCCTATTTATTTCTGATGTTTTCTTCTACCCATCTCAGAGATGAGTAAGAACGTATTATAGATTCATGTTCGCGAAATTATGGGGAATGGCAGGTGGAGAGGGAAGATGTCTTACTTGTATTTCAAATTCTAAAACGTAATTTGCAAAGGAAAATCACTTCAGATAATAAATAGCTTGTTTCAAATAACACCAATACCTATAGTTATAAAATTTGTGTAACAGGCATCTACTTGAGCTGCTAACAACACAGAGATTATTTTAGTACATGCGTACTCTCGACTGGTTTAAACACTTGCTCTGGAGCTGGATAGTAATTAGTAGTTTAAAGAAAATTTGTATAGGGACTCAGTCTGAAAGATCACTGTTAATTGTAAAAAGCTGTAATCTTCTTTGCAGTTTTTTGTGTACCTGGATGAAATGCTGTCTCTTAGGACAAAGCAATGAAATGGGTTTGTTTACCATTATCTAATAAACAGTTTTAAAAAGCAGCTGATACTTGCTGGCAGGCATCTTAGACAGACCTGAATGGTGTCCAATATTGAAAGTGTTAGCTTACTTCCTTATTTCTAAATATTTCCAAATTATGTCTAATTACTTTTTTAATTTGTCATTTCTTCCTGGTAGCACATCTTCTGTAAAAGGTGAAAAATTATATAGGTCTGAAATACTCTGGGCAGACTCAATTCATTGTATGTGATTGCTTATTAAGTCTATTTGTACACCACCTAACTTCTTTTCAAGCCCAGAGAGTGACACCATGTGCAAAGTAGTTGATGCTGTCAAGTAATCATAATTGTCTTGCTCCTGCAATTCAGTCATTGTTTTAATATAGTTTTGACCTATTAGTAGAAAATTATGCAAATTAATAGTTTAAGCAAAGGAAGAAGCAGTAGAATAGAGGCTGAAGTGTGTTCTCTGTGGCTGGAGGTAGTGACAATATGTTAAATCTCCTTTTTATTCTTCCCTACCTGTTTCACAATAGCTAGCAAGGAAGAAGGCAGATCTGAAAAAGAAGTTAAAAGTCACATTTGTAGGGGAAGCTGGTCTTGATATGGGTGGCCTGACAAAAGAATGGTTTCTTCTTCTGATTCGACAGATTTTTCACCCAGATTATGGTGAGTCCTCATAACTGTTCTTAAGTACAATGTGAGAATTTGTTCAGACTGTGTAAGCACTGCTCAGCAATAATGGAAAAGTCTTTGCTTTGTAAACACTGTTTTCAGCACAAAGCCAAAACATAGCCTTGTACTAGCTATTAGCTATGAAGGAAATTAACTCTATCTCAGCCTAAACCAGCGCAATGGTTTGGCAAATATTCAAGTGGAGATAAGGCCAAATGTATTGGTTTATCATCCATCTACCATCCTTTACTATTTCTTCGCATGCTGCATTTTCTCTTTCTGCCCTCAGTTGTCTTCATATTGCTAGTTTAGGGCATTTTCCTGTTTTTTGTAAGCTGCAGTTGGATGCTGTTCCTTTGTTCAGTTCTGGCAAACTGCCAGCCTTGGTCTCTCATTTATCAATGGGGTTTTTTTTGGTGCTGATAGTTGCACTGAGAGTGCCTGCACATTCTGGTACTGCTTCTGTGACTAGGGTCGGTAGATGTTACTTTTTACTTGAATCTTTGTCATCATATGTTTGTTTGTGGTATCTGTGTGGTCAATATTCTTACAGGGGTCTGAGATAATCTCAGGAAAGAAAGGTCCTTCAGTCAGGATCAGAGACAGTATAGGCAGGCGTGGGCCTGAATGGAAAAGCCTGCCTCTGCTGTCACCAGGACCTGTGGGCCCATCGTGGCGTTGCATTGCCCAAGGGAAAAATATAAGACTTTTGATTAAATAGGAGATTGTAAGACATGAAGCAACAGTGATAAACGAGAAGTTCCATCCACTCGTTTTATAGTGATGTAGATGGATCTGGGTGAGTGTTATTCACCATTCTAATGAGCTTTCCTCTGGGCATGGATACATTACTGGTGACTTAGTGGGTTAAAGTGTTGCCCAGATGGCTTTTAAATTGATTTCCAGGGACTTGAGCATAGTCATTGATAGAATGCAAGAGCTTGCCTGTCTTTACCTGAAAGTGTTCATGTCTCTAAAAATCATGGTCCTTTGTTGTTTATAGGAATACTTCTAAAGGTACAGAATTTTAAGTCATAAATATGTCGTCATATCTGCTGAGATTGTTATTTGCCTGTAGCCCTTTTTCTAGTAAAAAGGGGTCTGTGTGGAGATATGACTGGTGATAGCAACCTTAATAGGAAACAATTCATCCTGCAGAAAGTGTTCTGTTAGTTTGACAGTTCTGTTAGTGAAAATGCTGTCAGCAGAGCTTGGTAACTGATGAGTTTGGAAACATTCAGAGTAATTTATTTTTTCACTATCTCTGGCAGGCTTCCTTACTTTAAAGTGTAAATTCTTTCATTGTTACGACTATCAGCCAAGTGTGGGAGGAGTTCAGAAATATTCTTGTCCCTTGGAAAGGGACTGTATCCTGTGCTGTCTTTAATATTTATGTTGCAAATAACATGTCAGAAGCTTGGAAGGGAAAATAGCACTGTTATTACCCTTTCCAGGTTGACTGATTCTTCAGATTTAACTGTGGAATTTAAAAATTCTTAATTAACTCAGCTATCTGCCTGCCTAAGTGTTTTGCAATGCTTTCTTTATCTTGGTGGGGACAATTAATATAAATGGGATTTGAAACCTATTTTGTTCCAGCATCTCTATGATCTTTTAGTATGTGAACCTTGCTCTGCCTTACCTGTAGTTGTTCTGTTGCTTCTGGTAATGGCAATGTCTAAACCTTTTGTGATGAGCACCTTTTTGAGCTGGAATTCAAAAGATAAATTGTTCGGGAGAGTGGGGGGAAAAACATGAAGGTAGGTTTTTGCCTGTAATTTATCATAAGAACTAGATGTCCCTGAGACAAGTTGGATTTTCATTCTTTTTTTTTAGATTAAAAGGACTTTGATTTTTCTTTTTTTTTCATTTAAATATTATTTTTCACCAACTTTAAACAGAGATGCAGTGAGCTATTGCATACAAGATGTGCTTAGAACTATTCAGTGCTTTGGTTTGTACCGACCATGGCAACAATAATAAACTTGGCCCATTCAATCCCAGCAAATTGAAACAGTCCATCACATTTTATCCAGTTTACTTCTGCATTAGAGCACTCTTATGTGGAGTGTGTCTTGCTTCTCTGAGCAATACTTCCTAGGCATTTCAGAGCTATGATCTACTTTCATTATGTAGGTTTTTACTTTCTGTCACTCTTTAAAACAGAATGTTCTGTATCTGATGCAAATAGCAGTCAAACTCTTCTGTACTCATGATTTCAGTAGGATCTAGCTTGTCATTTAGACCCATGAGTGGCTTTTTTAGGGTACATGTGGTTTGGGGCTTTTTTAACTTCTCTGGTATAATTTTTTGACAGAAAATATGAAACGTACCCATTTACTGGTAGTGTGTGTGTATATAACATAAACCATTTAGAGCTGTCTGTTCTAAGAAGGCAAAGCTTATGGTATTTGTATTGTGGGATTCATACCAGCATTTTTAGGGATTGTCATCTGCTATTGACCTAGAAAGGAAGGAGGAAATAAGTGGGTTTACACTGCAGTAAGAAAATTTTTGGTTATACAGTTAATGTTTGTGGCAGTACAGGTGCTGGAGTGCAATGAAGAAACTAATTGCGCAGAGACAGTGCAGAATATCCACAACCAGAGGCCCCGATGAACGTGTTGCACCAGCACCCAGCAGGGCTGGTGGGCTTGAGCCTGCTTCAGGCTTGGCACTGCCCTTGGTGCTCCCTCCCAAGCACCTTCCTGCAGGCTCCTGCCATGGCAGGAACAGGGTCTTGGGAGCAAGCACAGAGATGTGGGCACTCCCAGGAGCACTCCTAAGGGTGCATGGGTAAGAAAGATGGGGCTTTGTACGACTTCTTACAAAGCTCAGGCTTTTTAAGGGCCACGTTGCCGTTCTGCAGGCATGTTCACCTACCACAAGGACTCGAACTGCCACTGGTTCAGCAGCTTTAAATGCGATAACTACTCGGAATTCCGACTGGTTGGAGCCGTATCCTTTTATGTCCGCAAAGTGTTCCGAACAACAGCCATTCGATGAGCTGGTTGGGGATGAAATAAGGCACTGGCTAAAGCTCCTTCAAAGGCTGTATATGCACCTGTGTTCCATTTTAAATGTATTTTTTTTAATATCATTCAAGCAAGTGAACTAAAAATAGGAAGGAAATGGTGGTGTGTGGGTACATTATACAGTCAGAAAATGCTAAATCAATATTAAACATGCAACTTTTTTGTGTATAAGTTGTAATTTTTTATGTACTTAAGCTTCTGAGTTTCTTTCAGTAAACATCAATGTGCCTGTGTGCATTAATACTTCATTTAAGTCCCCATTGAGCAGTATGTGGCTTTTTGTCTTCTTTGTTACGAAAGGGAAGCCACATGCTGTTTTGAGCACAAGTTTATTTTCTAGGTTTTCTGTTGTGCTCATAAATGAAGACCTCAGACGAACGATTTGTGATAGTATATGCTTATAACTCCACCAAAATAAGGTGATAGTGTCCCCATTCACTGATTGCAGTTGGATCAGATGATGGTTGTAGGTCTCTTCCAATAGAATTATTCTATTCTTGTGACAAGTTGAATTGGGATGGTTTCAAATTTGTTTCATGGGATGCTCTTAAATGTGCTAATTGATGAGCTGTAGTACCTGTGTAGGTTGGTCTTAATGCCTTTAGATTTATTTAAAAGAAACGTTGCTTTATTGATCTCTCACTAGAAAATATATTTTTATCTTTCCCTTTTCATAACTATACTTTGGAAAAAATTATTGTAGAAATGCTTGTATAGAATATTAGGAAGAGTCTCAAGCATTCTGTCAATGTGCATCATTTGACCGTGTTAGCCACTGCTTAATTGTAATGCAAAATTGCATTTGAAATTGTCAGTCCAGAAAAAACTAAATTATTTCCATTCCTTCTGTTTGTTGAGCATGAATCTTAAAATATTTTTTCTGAGCTACAAAAATACTAACTATAATAAAGATGTGTCAGATTTGCCCTTAACATTTGACATATGTAGCTTATGGGACTTGCTGTATATAACAGCATCACCTTGGATATTCGTTTCCCACCTTGCTGTTACAAGAAATTACTGAGTCCTCCCATTGTTCCCTGTGATCACAACACATTTGTAGGCATCTGTGGCGTCACATTAGATGACCTGTTTCAGATTATGCCTGTAAGTATTACATTTTTTAAGAGGCAAAATTACTGATCTAAAGCCTGCTTTATTTATATTTAATGCTTGAGTTATGAACTGTTTGAAAACAGCTCTTTTTTCAGCACAGGCTGATAAAGTCTCCTTTTCTTCTGATGAAATCAGAAAATCTCTGTGTTTTCTATCACAGCATGCATTTTAAATATACAGCTGTTTCCAAGATATTTTCTGTATAAAACAATGCTTCTGGCACATCCTTGCAGAGTGCATCACGTAGTTTTTTTTAGATTTACTAAAGAGTTTTTACTCATATTGTAGGAACTGGCGCATGGACTAAGTGAACTTCTCTCCTATGAAGGCAACGTCGAAGAGGATTTTTACTCCACCTTTCAGGTCACTAAATGCACCACTATAAATGCTTCTCAGCTTCGTTCAGTGATTTTTCCCAGTGTCAGAATGGCAGTGGAGTGGCTTATTGCTGAGTGATTGCTGATGGTTGGGAATATAACTGCACAGAGATCAGAGCTCGCTCCAGGGGCAGCACTGCCCGGGGTCTCCGGCTGTACAGCAGTTGGCTCTGTGATGAGACCTTGGGCTGTTGCTCCCTGACAGTGTGGGTGGATCCCAGTGCTCGCTGCCAGGGTCACTTGGCCAGCTGCTGGTGCATTTCCAACTCTTTGCTCTCCTTGACACCACCACCTTGCAATCAGTGACCTGGCTTGTGAAATTCATCTGGCTGCAAGACAATCCCTTTTCTGTCCAACCCACAAGACAGTCAAAGCTTACTTGGTTGTTTTATGCATTTTGTCCGGGAAATCTCACTTCAGCAATAGCCTGTTACAGCTTTTACACTTTTGCTTGACCTGTGTGTTGTAACTGCTATTTCAGTGAAGAAAGTCTTTTTCAGTTACTCATTGTTTCAGAACACACATAGTAGTTAATGAAATTGCATATTGGTTGTACTTAGTTCCTAGGTGCACTACAGCAGAACAAATACCTTCTTAATTGTATTAGCTGTTCCTATACTGTTCTTTTGTATGAAAAACTCTGTGGCTCCAGAGCCTGCAGGTCAGTTGACGTGCCACTATTTAACAGGGTCAATTTTTCTCCTTTGAATACTAATTTTCTGAGTAATTTGTTGAAAATTGCAATATTTAACTTGTAAAAACTTCACAACTCTCAGAACTGCAGCATGTGCTGAAGGGAGAGAGGAAATACAGGGCATAATGCAAGCTTTGTCATTTGTAAGTATATGAATTTATTTTCCAGTAGTGACCTTGACTCCTCTTTTTCTGTAGGTTTTTCAGGAAGAATTTGGTGTTATAAAATCTTACAACTTAAAGCCAAATGGAGATAAAATTCCAGTCACAAATCGGAATAGGAAAGGTACTTCAATGAATATTAACTACACATACTTTGCAGATATAAGTTTGTCCTTTTTCTCCTTTCTATAAGCCTAGGTTTTCACAAACAAGGTGTGAAAATCAAATGGCTGTAGTTCTTTCCGGTATGCCTACCTTAATGGTATCTAAAATTAAATGCATTTGTTTTTCATAATTCACTACAATTTTAGAGAGCAGAACAAGTGATTAAAATTTTTATAAATGTAACAATTTTTTTTTTTTAGAATATGTGCAGCTCTATGTTGATTTTCTTCTCAATAAATCGATCTACAAACAATTTGCAGCTTTCTATTATGGATTTCATAGTGTCTGTGCTTCATATGCGTTACTGGTAAGAATAAAGTGAAACAACTCTTCACTTCTATTTCAAGTATTTGACAACGACTTATCAAAAATAAACAAAGGGCACTGGATGATTTTAAGATTTGGATAGAATCTTGATTGATCAATAGACTTGATTAATCCAGCATAAGTAGAAGAAATTAATCAGGTAATCAGCTATTCTCTGTAGTGTTTCATTGGAAAGAGATAAAGCTCCAGAAGACAGGTTTATCACTGTATATTCACAGACACTTCACAGGCTCTCCTGTGAATGTTTGCAAGGTTTCTCTGTATTCCCTACATTTAGGAACTGCAGAACAACTGTGTCTGAGTGTTCCTGAATGACTCCTCTGAAAACATCTATTGCTTTTTGCAGGAAGAACACTCAGTGAAGTTGAGATTTAAACATTCTTCTATTTTCAGTCCTGTTTGGCTGTTGGAATGGCTTTTGTAATTTACAGCATCCCTTCTGCACTGAGAAAGAAGCAGTTTTGCCTGGGATTTTCTAAATTCCAGTGGGATTTGTGAACGGTGACACCTTGCAGCAGAGCGAGGTGTGCCCAGCCTAAGGGAAGGTTCTGGAAGGACAATGAGATTCCATTGAAATGCAGTGACATACTTCCATGCAACTTGATGAAGTGGTAGTGAATGAATAAGTAGGTTCTGCAGGTGTAAGTTTAGTGGGTATTGAACATGGTTTTTTGTTATGTGTTTGCTTTGCCCTGCAGTGTGTACAACTAAGAGTCAAGTCCTGTCAGCCTCTGCTGCTCAGCTGCCCACACTAGGACTTGTCAGTGTAAATGAAGTGGAAGTTGAAATCAAAATTGACATCAAGACCCTCCCTCAGAATTCCCTATGTACAAAGTTAATTTTGTTCCTGACCCATTTGTATTCTGATCAGATGACAAGCAAGTCAGTATGATAACTGAAAATTATGAAGAAGTGAAGAACAAAATTTGCTGAAATATTGTGTTATTCTGTAATTAACTTTCTACTATATACCGCAGTAAGAGATTCTTCAGAGTGCTGAGGGATTAATTTTTCTATGATAAGTATGTGTAATCAGTAAGTTAGAGACTTACATTGAATGATATTCTGTTAGTTTTTCTATAATGACAGAATTAAAATTTAATCTTAATCTAGTAGCAAAATTTCTCATCTTTTAAAAAAAATTAATAATTTTTTCCTTGATTTATGGCAGCTACTTCGTCCAGAGGAGGTTGAAATTCTTGTCTGTGGCAGTCCTGAACTGGATATGTCTGCTTTACAGCGAAGTACCCAGTATGAGGGCTACCAAAAAACTGATCTTACTATACGGTAGGCCTGCATTTTTATTCTAATTACTGAGTTTAAAGCGTCATGGAATGTTAGACTTCCAGCAGTAATGTCTTCAAGGATGATCTGAGAATGACTGAAGTTTTAGAAATCTATTTCCAAATAAGGCAACGACACTACTAAATTATCATAAGTACGAAGAATTAGATCCTTAATGGTGTGCGTTTACTGAATATCCTTAAAAGATTATGACCACGTTGAAGTGGAGTAGTTTGAAAAGAAAAGCTCCAAATCCTGCATATGAAATCTCAGTATTTTTATCACCCAATCTTGTAAAAATACTTTTTTTACCCAATTCTCTTTGATACTAAGGACATTTATATTAGTGAGTAGAAGGCATTTATATTTTTGTAGATAAGTGGATTGGGGCATCATTTGGCAAGACATCATTCCAAAATTAATAAAACATTGTACTTGTCAATTCCTTGGGAATTTAACCTTGTATATTGGGGTGCTACTGATGTCCTATATATTATATAAATTAAATTGTCATTAAGTGATATTCGTTGTAGTTTTATTATCATCCTCATACTATTTTTTTACTATGTTGCATCTTTCAACATTTTCTTCTCCCTGTACCCTGAGCATAGATACTTCTGGGATGTAGTACTTGGATTTTCTCTTGACCTTCAAAAGAAGCTGCTACATTTTGCCACAGGAAGTGATAGAGTACCTGTGGGAGGAATGGCTGATCTGAATTTCAAGATTTCCAAGAGTGAAACATCCACTAATTGGTAAGTAATGTTTTGAATTTTTAAATTTTTTTCATTAATCTAGTCTGTTTCCCAAGAGCCCTTATTGCTCTTGAATGTCTTTTTAAAGAAGAACAAATGAATGTGCAGGGAAGAAACTGCATGGACACCTTTAGTTTACCTTCAAATATGCCCATTTATTGACTGCATAGATTTAAAATTTGTTTTTCCAGTCAGTGTTTACATTTGAGGACAGTAATTATTTATAGGAATTTTTTACATGTTTTAAATTCAAATAAATTATTTATTTAATCGTTCCTAACATGACAGCTGACCTAGTGAAAATATACCTTGAACTACCCTGAATTTTTCTGAATTTGTTGAGTTTGATGGCCTTATTTATGGCAACCCCTGCAGTTGCAGAAAATGCTTGCATTCTCTCTTGATGGTCTGAATAAGAATTTCAGCATGTGGCTGTGAAGATGCAGCATTCCTTTAGGGCCTCTGGTGAGTGGCTGATATAGAAAGTGCTCAGAAGATACAGGAACAAAGTGGTCTTGCAATTTCGTTGTGATGATTAAATTGTTCGTGCCAAGTTCATATGCTTCTGGTAGTGTTTTATTTTGTATTGAATTTACTTGAGACATACTTTTCAGTTAGTATTTTTCTTCTTAAGACTGGAGAAAGTCAGTTTAAGCAATTTGAAAGCTGTATAGAAAAACTTGCTTCTCTGAAGCTCACTGTTAAGCAGTAATTACTGGCTTTACCTAGATTTCTCAAACATTTAGAATAATCAAAATACTTAAATGGAACTATATTTTTCAAAGTCTGAATTTTGCTGGGTTTTCTGTGAAGAGTTGATCTAAATGCATAAAAATAATAAATTTTGAGGTTGTTTTAAATTGCATTTATCTCATTACTGCGGTATTTCTCATGCTTTTCTCAATGAGCTAGTGACTGGTTCCAGTAACATTAAAGAAACATGAAGATCAGATGAAAAATGAAGAAAAATCAGTCAACATTGACTCACTCTTTATGTTCCTTCTGTAAATTGTTCTTTTTCTTAAAAATGAGAAAATGTGTTTTGAAATAGTGTGCATTTTAAACTGCTGTAGGTCTATGTTTTGCAAGATAATTGTTGCTGTCAGACTGCCTGCACAGGGATGAATGTAGACACCATCATCATATTGCTCACACAATAGGATCAAAGAATGTAATAGCAATAAGAATTATCAAATTAATAAAAGCTTCTCAACTTTCCAAATTCTGAAGCCATGACTCCAGTCCAATGAACAGACCTTTGCTGATCAATTAAAGGACAAGGAGGGGAAAGTAACTTGGGTTTCCGGACCTGAGGATTCCACTCCCTTTTGAGAATGTTTGCCAATGATCAAAGGCCAAGTTGGTGTCATTCAAAAGACTGAGGGGTTAAATGAAAAGAGATGTAGAGAGCTTTTGAGTCACATAATAAAATATGTGTGACCAGGTTTAATACATTTTTCAGTGTGTTTTCCAAATGTCATGTTGAGCTTCAGCTCATTGTCTTTCTCCTGTCTCCCCCCCTAAGTTATCAGCCATAGGACAAGTCTAAATCCTTGACTATGTCCATGTGTGTCCTCCAAGTCACTTGAGAATTTAAAGGGCAAGGAGTTCCTGTAGCTTTTTATCACTTGTGGCTCATCAAATTAAACTGTTCGAGGGAGAAATAAAGTTTCAGTGTTTCAGTCAGGCATTCCTTAGCCCTACCTGCAAATACATATATTCAAGCTCTCTCTCAGGAGAAACTTGGAACTGAAAGTGTTGGTACAGCTGAGACCAGAATTTGTGAACTGTTGTTTTTGCAGCATTTCAGTCAGTTCTTCAGACCACTGAGGTCTGTAAGGATGTATTTTACCAGGCTGTGTTCTGTATCCTCACAGATACATAGCTGTGGTTCTTCTAGGTGTGTCTGTACCTACTGCAGGACCCAACTTCCTTTTCCATGTTGTGTATTCTGACTATACCCAGATTTTTGTGTTTAGAGAAGTCATATGGTACCTGGAGTTTCCAAAATCTGAAAGGAAATGTTTTCAACTTGAAAAAAAAATTAGGATGGGGGAGGGAGTCGCAGGCAAACAAGTTCACCTTAGATACTTATGACCAGCACTGGTGTTACTTGCATTCAACAGAACTTGAACCAACATTAGATAAATGTTCCTTTTACAAGACTTCTTATTTAAAAAATGTTTAACTGAAAATGTGTAGGCAATTGGCAGTGTTCTGATTTTATTGTGTTATTATTAAATGTGTTTTGTTGGGTATTTTTGAAATGATTTTAGGTTACCTGTGGCCCATACCTGCTTCAACCAGCTTTGTCTCCCTCCTTACAAGAACAAGAAGGAACTGAAGCAAAAGCTGATCATTGGAATTTCAAATGCAGAGGGGTTTGGTCTAGAATAAGATCAAATACTCCAAGAACAGCATTTTTATGTAGCATTCACTCTCTTCTGATTGTGCCTTTAAGCTTTTCATTGTTACGTCTCTTGATACTGTGCCAGTTTTATCTCATTTAGTTAATTTTTTAAAATTAAATATAAAGTGTATGTTTTTTCTGAATGGCAATACATTTACTGCTTGCTTTGTCACAGAAAGTAGCTTTCTTTGTACAAAAATCTCGTCTGTTTGATAAACAAAACCCAACTAAGACAATTGCCAAGTTTTAGGTTTTTCTTAATAGCACTTTATCATTAATCATAATTCCTTTACATCGAGGTATCCCACTGGGAGACAATATACAGAATATTTCTCTATTAGTTAGTCCCAGTGGTAGATTGTTTTCAATTAACATTAATAATAGAAAAAATATAACATCAGCATGTAGCCATTTTTTTCACAGAGGTGAGTAGGAATTTTAGTCTTTATAAAATGTATGTAGTTTTATTATTCTGGTTTTCATTCTCAGTGAAACCAGCTGTCTAAGAAGTATGTAAATAACTGCCTGTGAAGAAATAAGGTTTTGATAGTGCTATTTACTGCTAAAAAATTATTTTTTATGAATAAGAGGTTTTAGATGTTGTATATTCAGCTTTTACACTTGACTGTACAAGAGTGTTAAAAGGTATTTTTTCAGCTTGAGGGGATTCAAGTTCAAGCTACAGGTGTTAAGGAACTTGTGTGTTCATTCTTAACAGCAAACTAGCCAGATCTACTGTAGCATTATAGTAAACAAAATTAGGTATTTAAAATAAATTCCACATCTGGTGAAATGCTTTAGGAAGAGAGTTATATCCACAACACACGGAAAACTGATATAGTGTATCATGCTATTATTTTTTGCAGCAACTTTGTTGAAAGTTTTAAATAAGCTGTGGCAAAAGTGAATACAATAACATTGCAGAAATATGTTTCAACTTTCATTAACTGGAGACCAGCATTTAAAAACAATGTTTTGTGTTTTTCACTGCACAAACTATGTGAAAAGAATTCTTGGAATCTCTGCTCTGAGTTAGTAAATTAGCAGCTGGGGAAGAAATGGTTCTAAAATACTGAAATAATTGTAAGTCTGGGTTTTATTCATTAAATGGAAAGAATTTATGAGCATGCAGTATAGTATTTTTAAATATGAATAGCTACTGTGTGTTCTGTAGATTTTTCTTTCAGCTGAATAAGGCCCAGATCATTGGAGACACTTTGGCATCTAATTTGTCAGCTTCCCCCATTGACTTCTGCTGGGGCATGGATGCATAAATATCTTGTAGTGTCTGTACTCAAATACTATATTCGTCTTCTTTTCTCTCTATATATTATTTACATACAATCAACAGATTTACAAATTATGAACAAATTAATCTGCCTAATTCATGCTTTCAAAGCTGCTGTGGATATTCTTCAATCGCTAAGTGTAAATTTTATTTTTTTCTTTCTCCTAGAAAAGTTACTGGTGATTTTACTGTTTTATTAAGGCAGAGATAAATATTAGGATATTTTAGAATATTTGGCACTTTATTCATTGTGCTGTCCTTGAAACCAATAATAAAATTTCCATTGACTTTAGCCTGGAACTATACTAGGTTAGCAGGAAGAGTGTTAAAAGCAGCACTGAAAAATTCTGCATTTTTACATTGTATCACCCAAATGGAGATTTTAAAATAAATTTTAACTTGCAGGATTTCAGATGTTAAGAAATAAATTAAGCTTTCACTGTTGCACTGGATGAACTAGATAGCTGCAAGCAACGTTAGATTTCTAACAGCTGAATATGGATGTAAGTAAGAAACCTGGAAACAAACACCTACCCCCTTTCCTCTCTCTGTAGAATTGGATTCGTGAACGGTTGGCTTATGAATAAATAGCTATACAGTTTATCTGAAAACATGGCAAATTAGCCAAAATATTTTTTTAAGGCTTAAACCCACTTTTAATAACTATTTATCTACTATTGTTAAAATAAAAGCTTTATCTTTTCTCATTTTCACTGAATTGCACTTTGCCTTCTGTTTGGTTTTATTTATTGGAGCTTTTTTTGAGATAATGTGTAATATTACCTCAGAATTCTAAAAACGCTATTGTATTTGCATCAATTTTTAAATCAGATTGTCATTCAAAGACATTTTATATATTTCCTGATGTTGATAAATTAAATAGTAAATTTTGTATTTGTTAAATGAAAGCATTGCACTGTATTTATGAAATAAGCCTCTGATAATTTTAAAACTTTTATTCAATGATGTTTTGTTGTTCCTGTGTCTTGCCCTGTAACCCAGCAAATCTTTTTTTATCTCCATCATTGTTTTGTACTGTACAAAAGAAATCTGGTTTGTAAAAACTTGTTCATTACTAAGTATCTATTTTTATGTATCAAAATTGTCCAGTCATTAAATCAAATATTTCAATTGCTGACCTCACTTGTATAATTTCAGATTTCCAAAATTGGTCATAATGGGTTTAAAATTATGATCAACCACTCTGCTTATGGTATATTTTTCTTTTGAAAAGTTTTCTTTACCGTAACTGTTCTGCTAAAACATTGCATGGCTCACTGAAAAGAAACTAAGTTTCAACAACCAGACATACCTCAAGACTAATATTTTGTATTTATAGTTAAAATTACAGATGTTCTGGTGCATCCCGTGGTGTGATAATGCTGTAAAATAACATGGGTCCTCCTTATGGATCCAACAACTGGGGTTGTTCCACGTGGAGAAGAGCAGGCTCTGGGGACACGTCATTGCAGCCTTCCAGTACCTTAAGGGGGCTCATAAGAAGGAGGGAGAGGGACTTTTTATATGGGCAGATAGTGACAGGACAAGGAGAGAAATGGTTTTAAACTGAAAGAGGGCAGGTTTAGATGAGATGTTAGGAAGAAGTTCTTTCTTCAGGGGATGGATGGTGGTGGAGCACTGGAACAGGTTGGCCAGAGAAGTTGTGGATGCCCCATCCCTGGAAGTGTTCAAGGCCAGGCTGGATGGAGCCCTGAGGAACCTGATCTAGTGAATGGCATCCCTGCCCGGGGCAGGGGGGTTGGAACTACAAGATATTTAAGGCCCCTTCCAACCCAAACCATTCTATGATTCTGTGATTCTAACTTAATTTTCCTTTTTTTTTTTTTTTACTACCTCAGTTGCAAGATTACTTGGAGGTGTGAGAAGAGACAAAGCCACAAGCTGTTATGTTTTATCTTTCTTTTTTTTCTGCCTACTTTTAACATTAAAAGCAGGAGGGACAGGTAGCAGGAACATTGTGCTTTCTCACAGACACAGGTCCTGATCACAGAACTGTTACCTTTGTACCACTCAAGTTACCTACAGATGGCAGCAAAGATGAAGATTGGAACAATTTAATTAGAGGTCAGACTTTCCTCTTAACTAACAGTAGATACTATAAATGCACGTTATGAAGGAAAAAAGCCATCTCTTATAAATGCATATCACAAATTATTGCAGATTTGCAAAGTCAGCGAATGTAAATTGGCTTTTGGCAAACAAATATGGAGAAAAGAGAAGCAGCTTCTTGGATCTAGTGCTGGATTTTGAAAGTGTCTTCTCTTTCCATTAAGAGTTCCCTAATGTGTTTTTGGGACCAATGAAAGACTCTGCCAAAACCTCAGAGAGGAAATTGATTATAACTGATCTCTGACCAATCAGTAGCCTCAAGGCTGATATTTGGAAAGAGGTTAGCAAGCCTGGCTTGCCTTGTCCTGTTTCAGCTAGGGATCAGATGGCTGGCGCTGGGGCTTAAAATTGAAATGCAGTATTTCCTTCTGATTTTTTGGCCAAAACTGGTGAGATTCCTTCTCTGTAGTTGTAGTTTGTGTTGGTACTGGTTGACTTGCTTCAGAAGCAAATGTTATACCCTTTGTTAATCTTCATAGCTGTGATATTTAATATTCTTTCAGAACCCTTTCTTGAAAAAATTCAAATATCTTAAAGGTCCCTCAGAGCCTCTGTTTTCATGTCCTGACTGTCAGACAATAATGTGTTTTTCCTTCTAGAGCACCTAGTTCTGTTCCAATAAATTTGTTTGGGTCAAGTGACTTTTCAGTCTATTTCTAATTTATTTTTTTTCTTCAGGGTCTGTACTGGTGTATGTATTATTGAAATTCCTTGCACTTTTAAATATTCATAGTGTATAAGAAAATAATAACGAGATGGCCTGGACTGACACAGCTGTTTCACTGGTGTTAGAAATGTTCTAATTAATAGTGAAGTAGGTTTTGTTGTTAAATTAATGAGCAAAAATGGCCCCCAGCGATCTGCACCTTTCAAATTGTTAATTAAATTCTTCCTGAATTCTTTAAACCCCAATGGCTTTATGTAAAATACAACAGGTGAAGGAAGATGGAGAGATTTTTTTCTGATGATCTGGTGAAGTAGTTGCTCATTAGACTACCATCCATCAGGAAGGATGGGAGAAGTTCACACAAGTTGGGCAAACTAAGTTCAGCTCTGGACTCTTCTGCAGTACTAGAATTAAGTAATACCTGTGTTTGTAATAATAGGATACATCAATGAATGTCTTGTGTGTTTAGTGTTCTACTACAGCAAGGCTTCATTTACCATTTTTCTTTTTGACATCAATTTAATGATTTGTAGTGAGTGATGAATAGACTTTTACTTTTTGATGCAGTATTTTCTTCCCATGAGAGTCGTCCTAGATTCTGTTGATACTTGATGTTCAGGTTTAATTTAAAAGCTTCTTGTTTATTTGCTGCTTTAACTCTATAACATGATTTCTTATTAACCAGGAGAGAGTAATCTGTTCTCACAGAGCTGTTAGTTATCTTCACACCAGGATCTCTGGCTGCTACCGTACTATGGATAATAACAATCCAGCTTCCACTGGCATTGCCAGAACAGAACTATTTGTAGCTATGTTATGCAATTCAAACCATCTTGTCAATGGGTGAGTTTACTCAATGTACATTCAATCTCTGCTCCGGCAGAGAACTAGAACATTAATTTCTTTTGCTATTTGTTTTGTGTCAGTAGCAATACTGTGGAAGTCAAGAACTGGGTTTTGCCCTTTGGAAAATCAATCCAGCAGGATATAAAGTAGCTAAAGCACAGTCATTTTTGAAAGCCATGGGGTTTAAACTCAAACATATGGGTCTTTGTTTTGGTTGTCTTCTGGTGAATTTATGTAACCTCACACTCTTGGTTTCCAAAGACTGTGGTGGCAGCATGTGCACTGCTTGGGGCTTTTAATTGTTGGCCTTGGTTAGTGGCAATGTGCCATGCTGAGCAAAGAAGGTACTTAATTTTGTCGTCTTGCTCATCTGCTTTAAAGAGGGATCTTCTCCCAAATATTTCTAAATTCCAAGATGGAGGAGTATCCTGCTCGAGTACTTGAACACTCTGACAAGACATGTTTTGTGATATTAAATGCATAATATTAATTCTTTAACATATTTTAATAGAAAAGTTATTTAAACGTAGTGGATAAATGTGTCTGTGTAAAATAGAGATGAGTGCAGTAGCAGAATAGAAGAAATTTACTTTCTTAAGAGAGCATTTTGATGGAATTGCTTTTTAGTTGGAGAAATCTAATTTTATTTCCTTAGATGATGAGGTTTAATTTTTCTAGGGTACAATGTTTTAGAGAGTTTAAGAACTGAAATTATTTTCTTTAATTCAATAACTATGTTAGATAAAGCTAAAAATTTGAGTAAACTGTAATGTTTTCCTACATGCACCACTGTGTAGTGCTTATTGCATTGTCTAATTGTACTGGTATCAATAAAGTGTTCTTCATCACTTTTCTTTTGAAATTCCAACTTTTCTGGTGATTTTTACCATGGAAGAAAAGCTCTCCCAAGCAGTGAAAGCAGTTGGTATTCATTCAAACTGAAAGTTTTAAAGTAATAACAGACATTTGTTCCTGTTGCATATAAACAAGCTCATTGTGTTTTGGTTTGGGTGGTTTTGCATTAGGATTCAGAATCTATTCAATATCATATTTCTGCATATTGGTTGAAATGCATTGAGCTGTTACATAAAATGGCACATTCTGGAAGGTGAAAACTCTCTTTCCAGCGGCTTGTGCTACTGAAAGTTAGTGTAAATATGTGAAAAGGATTCCAAGTTAATAATTGTTTACATTGCTTTGTTAGTTGCCAGATACGGGCTGAAATCTCCTGGGGTATTACAACCAAGTTGTGTTTGAATTACAAGGGGGATGTTTACTTTCATGCTATTGATCGTCTCCTAGCCCACGCTGGCCCAGTTTCTACTGGTGATGGGTTTCACATCCTTACAGGGGATATTTTAATGTATTTCTTACACTGACAAATTTAATACCCATTAATTCTTCCTTTCAAAACAGGAAGTCAGTTTTTTCAGCAGTCTATAATGTTGGCCAAGAACTCTCAGGTACAGAACTAAAATCTCAATGAAATTAGTTTAGAAGACTGTTTCATTTTCCTGTATGGGATTTTAAATGTTAAACACCATTCTATAATCAAAGGTGTTGAGGCAACATCGACAGCTGTGTCTTCTGTTCCTCATTCCGTGGTTGTTTTTACATAAACTGCTGTAGGCATGTAACAAAAACGTGGGAGATGTGTTAGGGCTAAGTTTTTACATGGAAATGATGGTGTTGGAATTCTTTTATCTCTTTGCTTACATCTCCATGTGGTAGCTGTAGTTGTAGTTGTGTGTGGTTTTCATTTGTAACTGTTGGCAGTGGGTACACTGCAGCTGGGAACCTGAAGGTGTAATTGCTTGCGTCATTTTTCACATCATTGCTCAAAAGAAAAAATGAGCTTTCTGTGTTTCTCTTCCCTGTCTTCAGGGCACCTTGATGCATCAAGGCTTTTCTATTTTATGGTGCAAAGGTATTCTCAGTTTATCTTTTTGCCCTTGAATTTCTTCTTTGTTTATTTGTTGCTGGCTTTATTAGTAGGGCTTATTAATTCTATATGACATAAGCATGGCTGCTATGCTTAATCATACATTCAATTAGCATTTTCATTCTTGTAGGTCTACTGGGAAGATGAAATTGCTACTTTCATGCAGCACAACCAATCCTTGATTAATTTCTCCTGTCATTACTTATAGCAACAATCTACATTCCTTGTATAGTTCTGCTGCCTTTCACCATGTTCAAGATCTATTGTCATTCATAACAGAGTAGATATGTAATTATAGAATGATAAAGAAATAGGAGCTTTCACTTTGAATTTCCCTAGATTATAAAATCATCTCTTTGGCTATTTGTGACCATTTTTTTAGGGTTTTTTGTTTTCTTCACTGGATATCAGGTTTTATTTTCTCAAGACACAGGATAACTTAGGGGAATTTAACAGACATTTTAGAAATGAGTTGTCACTTACATTCATGAATTATTTGGCTTGTCTGTCCTTATCCTAGCTACATGCAATTTCAATCCTCTATTTGTAGCCCATTTTCATAAATCAAAGTGATTCTAATATTAAGGAATAACACATAGATAGCTGCTGCAAAAGAATAATGACTTTTGTCTCTAGGGTGCAACTTTTAAATGTGTCTCTGCCTCTTAAGAGAAAAAAGGAAAGGTTGATTAAAAACAATGGTTCAAGGTGGTGGCAGGGGGAAGCAGAGAGAATTGCTGTGCTGCTTCTCTCATCTTTGAGGAGCTAGACGGAAGCTACAAATTGAAGAGATCCTAGGACAAAAATCCCTGAGGGATTTCAGATCAGTCAGTGTAACCCAATCTGCTCTTCCTTTTTGTTGCAGCTAGCTTATTATTTGAATTACCTTGGCCATGTTTGCTTTTTTCCCTACTGATCTTGTCATAGCCCATGCTTACCTGATTTCTACCAGTATTGGGTTTCTCTTGCTTTGATTGTCAGAATTGAGCAACTGAGCCCCACTTAGGAGGTGAGAAAGAAGCCAAGGCTTGTCCTGGACGTGGGATATGAAATCCACCCTTTTCAACCATATGTAGAAAGCTAAAGAGTTTAACGGCAGCTATCTCAAGTCTGTCCAGAGGGACCCGTTTTTAAGCCAGCCTGATCAGTGCTGGTGGGAGACCTCGTTTGCTGAGGCAGCATAGAGGCTGCAGCAGGGCTTGGCAGTGCAGCAAGCCAGCTGCAGCCCTTCCCTTCAGCTCTGAATGCTTCCCAGTTTTTCACTTTGAAGCCATTGCCACTTGTTTTTGTCACTCAGTCAATGAAGGCTAGGTCCCAGCTGAAGCTCACTGGGTATCTTGGCTCTGTATTCCGTTTTTGATTTCTCAATCTTTTTCTAATGGATTTGCTAGAAACTGATACGTGGAGGTGAACAAATAAATTTGAAATGTAGGCTTGTTACCAAATAGGTGGGATTAGTAGGTCAAATGCTAGTAATTTATTTTGAAGAAAATAATTATGAAAAAAACCCACAATCTCTCTGCCTCTTTTGGGTTTCACTTGCTCATGCTTTGTTGCATGTGGCAACAGACCTGTCCTGTAAAATACCCTAAATGCAAAACCCTGGAGTGCTAAACTCCTGCCATTAGCATTCTTCCCTGATTAGGTGCATATAGGTATCTCGGTGATTACTTCACTCAGTTTGAACCCCAGTTTCTTTTCAGGTTGAGGGTAAAAGGAGAAAACCAGGAAGCAGGAGATGCTTATGTTTTGGGTGGATCAACTACCAAGTTGTCAACCGGGTGATTGGTGACTTTTCTTAGGTTTTTTAAATCAAGACAGATTTGGAAATGTGCAACATTCATTGGTTCATCTGTCTCAATTATTGCAGATTAAAGACAAAACATCTGCACCAAACACCATCTTAGGGCTTTTTAATGGTAATAGCAAAGAATTTTTCACATAGCTTATCAAACCTAAAAGCAGTGATATAAAAAAATATGGAAATATATTGTTTAGATCAGAACTTTATCACAATTATTGAATATTACTAGACCAAAGCAGTTAAATAAAGTGGTCTCGTATTATCTTAACATATGGTACATGCTGGGCATTATATGTCCATTATAACTTGTAACACTGGGTAACAGCCTTTCCCGTCTCCCTCACTATTTTAGCATAGGCAGAATGTGAAGAGACAACCATAGAAAATACCACACCACATGTTGGCAACTTGCATATAAAGAAAACATATTTGTTCATTTTTATGTACGAAAGGGCAGGCTTTTTGGATTTGTTTTGTTTCAGTGGTTTTATTGGTGGGGTTCCCAGACTGCCCATAAGCAGAGCACGAGCTGGCTATGGCTGAAGGAAATTAAATACTGAGGTAACTCCAGGGCAATGTTCTACTTTGTAACTGCTCCTGACTTTCAGTATTACCTCTAGCCAGTAGTTTAAGTGCTTATTTCACTAATGACTTACTTTTGTAGCAAAGGTGTCTGATTTTTGCGGTGAGAGAAATACGGGTATATACAATATACATCAGAAATTACATTTTATAAATAGAGCATGCATAAAATACAGCTACAGGCTTTTGCATACTTGCAGCTATTCAAACCTATAATAATTGTCTCTTGTGCATTCAGACCCTACTGGAGGTTTTCATTTGATCTCCAATTGCTGATAAAATTGAATGGCTAATTTCAGCTGATGAGCTTTGTGGGGGGAAATACTTGATTTACAAAGTGAGGAAGGTGTCATGCTTTTCTGTCTGTCCTGTTCAACACTCAGGTGGACAGAGCATCTACCAGTGAGGGGGGGAATTGGCATTCCTGTCTTCTAAAGGCAGGACTTGAAGGTCTGCAGCCCTTGAGTTCCTAAACCTGTGGTTTGAATCAGGCAGAGGGAGGCTGGTCCTCTCCTCCTCCAGGTGATCACACTGAGTCACTCAGAGAGAGCAGGGTTCTCCCACCGCCATGAGTGCTGCACAAGCTTTTAACTTCTGCACTTGCTCTTAATTAAGCATCTCCAAGTGGAGTAAAAGCTTCATTTCTGCTTCAATGGGAACCATGGCCTTCTGCTTCCTCACCTCAGGAAAATAAAATAGCCCCCACTGCACTTTTGTTTTGATTTATCTTGGGACCCCACCTGGAGTACATTGCACAGGTCTGAGGCTCCCAGCACAAGAAGAATACTGACCTGTTGGAGCGAGTCCAGGGAAGGGCCACTAGGTTGATCTCAAGTCTGGAGCACCTCTACTATAAAGACAGGCTGAGAGAGTTGGGGCTGTTCAGCCTGGAGGAAGAGAAGGTGCCAGGAAGACCTTAGAGCACCTTCCAGAACCTGGAGGGGCTACAAGGGAGCTGGAGAGGGACCTTTGACAAAGGTGTGAACTGATAAGACAAGAGGAAATGGCCTTAAGCTGAAGGAGGGAAGGTTAGATCAGATACTGGGGAGAAATTCTTTACTGTGAAGGTGGTGAGACACTGGAACAGGATGCCCAGAGAGGTTGTGGACTCCCCACTCCTGGAGATGTCCAAGACTGGGCTAAATGGGGTTATGAGTAACCTGGTTTAGGTGGAAGGTGTCCCTGCCCATGGCAAGGGGTTGGGAACTAGATGATTTTTTAGGTCCTTTTCAACGCAAGCTGTTCTATGATTGTATGATTTGATAGCCATCTTTGTTTCCTGTAAATCTTACGGTTTGTTAGCTAAACCAAAATATTAATCATGCTCAGGAGTCATGCCTGAAACCCTCTCTCCTACTCACAAGGCAGGTGTGAACCATGGACAAAAGGGGCTGAGAATGGGAAAGCATTCTGGGAAGTGTGGTAAGTCTAACAACTAAATTACCATTCTTCTTCATGTCTCAGTGTGCAATTTTCCGGAGCAATGTGCAAAAATAACGAGCCAGAAACACCTTATTGGCTGAAAATACAGAGAGTACTTTGAAAGCCATCATGGAAAATTGTCCAGTTATTACATAGCACTAACTTCTTTTTTTATTATTGAACTCTGAAAATTACATATTTTATCCTAATATCAGCACTACAATCTTCGGGCTGCATTTAACCTTCAAACCTTCATAAACCTTTGAACAAGCCTGGACTCTGAAGCACTGAAAGGATTATTTTCTCTGGAGTAACTGCCTTCTACCTGGGGAGCACTGGTTTTGGGTCAGGCTTTGAGCTCAATAGCCACCAAGTGGAGCAGGCAGGGAACCTCTGGGTCCCACATTCATTTGCCCTTCACATCAGGTGTGGGATTGATTTCCTCATGCCAGTTTATTTTCTTGTGTGAGAGAAAGAGACCTTATCACCAATCCATACTGTTACTTTTTAATATTCAAGTCCACATCCCACACTGGATAGTAATTCTGTGTGAACAAGTGAGATTTAAGACATCCTAAAATTTCCAGTTCTATAACATATGGAGATATTTGCAAAGGTAATTTTTTAGTGGGTATTTGCAGGAGCCATAGCAGCCAGTGAAAAGTTATGAATGCTTTCTAAGCCATTTCTTCTGCAAAACTCTCTTCTGGATTGCAGATAATTGAAGAAAGAAGTTGTTTAATTGGTTTTTGCAGATTTTTTTAGTAGAAAAATCTTAGCATTTCAAGTGCTGGAGGAGAGCATGCCTATGGCACTTTGAAACTATTTCCATCACTGAAGAATAGACTATTTTGCACAAAATCATGCTTAGGTTTGAACCCAACCTGGATTTAATGACTTTTGGTTCTCTGTTCTACTCATTAGCTGGGTTTTTTTTCATATAGGTAAAAGAAATATAGAAAAATATTATATTGAAAAATATGCATTCAGTGCCTCAATGAGACTTTGAATTTTTAATATGCTGAAAAATTCTAAGCTGAAAATAATCCATTTTGATTATAAAGCTTCAAGCAGTTTTGCAGAGATAGGTGTTGAGAATACTGTGTCATTTGCATTATGGAGCATATCCTGTTAAAGCACTTATTCAAGCCCATGAAAATGTTCCCTGATTTCAGAAGGCTTTGGATGAATCCTATACTTGCCAACTTGTAAAAATGCTGTCATTACAAAACTCTAGTTTTGACTGTAGAAATTTCAGTTTGACAACTTGATTGGCAAAGACTTTAATACAACTATTTATATACTGAGTGGTTTACAAAATATGTTCCCCAAACCTACCAACTTCATCACTCTTTCCTTATTTATGGAAATCATAACTTTGTGCATAGAATTGCAATCTGCACAATGAAAAGGCATATTTCAATCTTTATTTTCTAATATTTCTCCCCTTTATCAAACTTGGATGTTTTGTGAATGTTTATATAAAGCATAGAGCACACCAAAACCACATAAAGCTATTATCCCCTCTGTATATTCCTGAATTGCCTTATTATTATTAAGTTACTTCTTATAATACCCTTGAAACACAAATACTTTCAGTTTTAATTTAGGACATCTTTGTTTTCACGTAAATAGCATTCCTGTAGGTTTTCCCCTCTGCCTTGAAGTACTATTGCACAGAATATTATACATATTTTTCAAGGAACCTCTCATTTTTTATTGAAGTGATTTTTGTCAAGATAAAGAAAATAGATTGAAATGGACTTATAACTCTCCAGTCTGAGGGAGGGACCATAATCAGCTACAGGAACACTGTGATTCTGAATATGCTATGAAGAAAAAAGAAAAACAGCATGAGCACTTCTGTGGCTGTTTCCCATGGGTATTTATGCAGCATATATTTAAACATTTTTACATGCATCCTATTCACTTAAGAATTAATAGTACCATAAATTAGCTGCTCCAATTCTGTGTTTGGGTTAACTGTGCCTACTCACATTCCAGTATAACTCCCCTGGCTCTAGCTGAAATTCCCTGAGGTGAGTTTGGCAATTCCATTCCCTGAGGATGCAGCTGCTGCAGCGGGGACAGAGCCGGCACTGATCTGCAGGCAGTGCCTTCCTCACAAACACTCTCTTCCAAAACTGTTGACCACCTTTGAATGTTTAGTTTGGAATGATGGGGCTGAGTGGATAAAGTAAATCGTTGTCCAGAATGTTTAACCTTTGCGGTTTCTGCAGGTACGTGCTTGTATTGGTGTCTCAGCATGGGCTTGTGTAACTCATCACCTTTAACTTCATCAAAGTCATATTCTGGGAATACTTCTAAGACAACAACAAAAAGAGACTGCTTTTCCAGTCTAACTGGTTTTTTAATTTATTCTGAAATAGTTGGATGATTGTCCACAGAATCACTTGATCTGTTGCTTTTTTCCCCTCTGTTTCAATAGGAGATGAGGTGTTTGCCAATTGTCCTCTAAACTTGCTGAACAATTTTTACTCAGTCCAAGGCAAGAAATACTGTTGATAGGTTGGCATGGAGCTTGTGTAGAGAGCTTGCTGGAGTCATGTTTATTGTCAGCACCAAGAGCTGTGATTCAAAGCATTAGCAGAGAGACATCTATTCAGACAACCAGAGCCATCCTCAATCCTAAAGGTGCAAGTTCACACTAGGCAAGAATCTGCCCCCTAAGGCTTTATCTCCACATAAATCCTCACTTCAGTGTGATGGAGTGTTTGCTCAAAAGAGTGTTGACAGTTTAAAATGTAAAAACAAAAAATCTGTTCTTAAAAACCCCTGAAAGTAATTCATCTGCAGAAACATACCCAATCTTGCATTATAAATTTTTTAACCATTATTAAATGTTTTCTTTATCTAATTCCAGTTCACCACCTAATATCCTCTACCTTTTAAATATAATAGTGCATTCTTGAAGCACAGTAGAGCTTCCACTTAATGCTGGGATTTATGCATGGGAGTTGTGCATTATGGACATCAAACTACTTACAGTAGAGTAACCTGGTGTCTGGCACTCACTCTCTAAAGCTGGGTTTGTGGGCTCTGACCCCGCTGGTGGTCTGGTTCATCAGCAGGAGCTTTCTCCTGGCAGAGGGCTGTGCCTTCAGTCCCAGTCTCACAGTTTCACAAAACTGTTCAAATGGAACAGTAATTTCATTTACCTTTATTTAATTTAGCTTTGTTAAAGGTGAACTTTCTCTCATTCAAGTGTGAAATTGCTGATTTTGAGAAGGAGATAATTTCCCTTGTTTGTGCTCTTTCAAGTCTTCTGGTAATAATGGGGGAGGGGACTGAGGTGGCCCAACATTGCTGCTCCAGGATGGAGCCTAAGCCTGTTTGTGAGCAGGACTGGATTTGCAGCTGAAGGAACAATTTCTTGTGCCAAGGCTATCAGCCTGCTCTCTCAGTAACAAGGCTCGGGGAGTAGGGTGCTAACGGGACTTGGCAACCGCAGGCACGCTTCCGGCAAGCAAAAGCGCTATTTCAGACGATTCTTGAAGCGCCTTTCCAATCCTCTCACTGTCATGTCTCATTGCAGACACTTCTCTTAAAGGTTAGCACAGCAGCTTGCAAGGAGATGGGGAATGAAGCAAAAGAAACCAGAGTTTGTTCTTTTTACCTGAAATTTCTGACTTTGTGGATTTAGGTTTGCATTAAGCTTTGTCTGTGACAGCAGCTGCCTCTGAGGCTCCACGAGCAAAGCGTATTTGGCTGAGCCCACTCCCCGAGGTTCACGCACTTCTTTCTGCTGTAGTCAGACTTCTGAGCAAGAACAGACAGATGAAAAGGGAAATGGCAGACAAGGTAAAGCACCCTTTTCTTCCCCTGTGCATTCCCAAGGCCAGTGTCACTGCCGGTTCAGTAAGACAGCGAGTGATCACAGGTTTCAGAAGATTACAAAAGGCAACATATTTATCAGGTGCCAGGAAAAAAAAAGAAAAACAAACCAAAAAAACCAGACTACCAAATGGGGATGGTCCATCTGCCACATGAGCCACAGCACATCGCAGCAGCCTGCTCAATCCTCTGGTGCCTGTTTACTGCTGAGGACAGAGCATCAGCATCTTGAGCAGCTGGTGGCAAGAGGCAGCATCTCATGCAGATTATAAGGTCATGGATAAAACAATAACTATGCAAGGATTTGTCCTGTTTCCCTAAGGCTGGTCATCTTGCTAAATCTGATCTGAAAGCTATGTATCTGTTGGTAAATTATCCTTTCCTAAGCCCTTTTCCAACCTCCACAAACTTTCTGCAAAACCAGATGGGGATTTAACCACTGTTCTGCTTTTTCAAGCTTGCCTCAGGATTAGTATTATAAAAATCAAATAGGAAAGTAATGAAAGTACATCTTCTGGGCAAGGTACCTCTCTGGGGAATAGTCAGCTAATGCCGAGATTAAATTCAAAGCTGATACATGCATGATAAGTCTGGATAATGCCATTTACAAAATTATATCATATTTTAAACTCAGGCTCTGATACATTTTGTGTGTCTGCCTTCTCTGGGAGATGAGTCTCTTGTGAATCACGGAGGTGCCAAAGTCCTTCTTTCCAGCGCTGGACACTGTACGTGGTTATGTCAGCCTAGCAGGCTATTGAATTCTCACCTAGGAATAGCAGGCTGTTACATCCACTGGTATACTGGGACTGACAATTGCTTGCTAATTTCTCTAATACTTTCATCACAGCTGGCAATCTATGAATAAAGATAAAAATCTAGCTCTAAATGTGAATAATTTCCTGCTATGAGACATAAATATGTTTGTGGGAACTTAGATGACAATGTGCATTCCCATTACAGGTGTGTTTAATGGGTAACCATCTAAAGATACAAAGGTAATTATCTTTCCTATCTTGCACTCCACTGAACTGCATTTGCAAGGTAGCAAAAGAATGTTTCGTAAAAATGTTCGGTTAGAACGATAATAATGATTGTTAAAGGTAAACTCTCATCCAAATATTAAATTGCTGATTTGCAGAAGGAATAATTTCTCTGGAAATCTTTATGTAAGGTGCAAATGATAATGTATTGCTTTGTAAGTGTACTTTTCAGGCTTGCTGCAGAAATCTCTAGCAGGAATACAGGTTTAGATGAAAAGAACAAGTAATAATTCTTCATAAAATTCTGCAGACTTCACATTATAATTTCTGTGGGACCCTTTCTATAAAACTGTCTTCATTTTTGTATTCTGTGAGATTTTTCCATGAAGTAATTACAGTTTTTACGTTTCTTTTGATGTTTTTCCTGTTCTTTTTTTCTTCTCACAGAGAGTCATACACCTTGGAGAGTAAGTGCAAGTGATTTGATGGAAAATGAAGGGGTTTTGTGATGAAGGAACTGGCGTGAAGCTCCAGAGATCTAGATTTTGTGCAGAGCACCTGGGTCTGTGTCAGGGCTTTTGTGTGACCCAGAGCAGGCAGCAGCTGGCACCCGGGGGCAGCCCTGCAGGGCGTGGGGAGCAGACAAGACATACTGGACATGGAGCCTGGCTCTGGGCAGAGTTGGTGGCTCCACACTGTCCCTCCCTGCCAGCCAGGAAGTGCAGGAGCAGTCCTGGTGAAGCCTGGGGGCACCAAGCAGTTCCTGGTGTGACCACAGCTGATGTTCACCTGGGTTTAGGCAGCCTCACCAGCATCCCAACCTGCCCAGCTCCTTTTTTTCTGGTGAGCAGACCCCTAACTCCTGGGGCAGGTGTCACCTCCACCATCCGCAGCCTTGCACGCAGCAGCACCCACCCACCTTTGGTGGAGCATGTCCCTTTCCCAGGAACTCAGCCCAGCCACACCAGTACTCCACTCACTCTCCATAGCGTTTTCCAAGGCTCCAGTGATGCTCTTCCCAGCTCAGCACAGCTCCCAGACAGCTCCTCCGGATAATGCCTGGGTAAATGGAAGCAGCCACAGACCTCTCCCTGATAAGGTAAATGTGATTATTTTGCTTTTGGGTTTAGTACAGCCAGCTTATTCCCTGAGCTGCATAGTTTGTGTGTGACATGACTTTTGCAAACATTAGTGTGCTTTGTTACTGCTCTGGTTTGAAAACAAATAGCCTTTACCTGGTAATTATGGTGTATTGTCAATTTTCTCAAATGAGGCTACAACAATATTGGTAAATATTGACCCTACAGTATAGATAATCTCTCTAGGCTTCAGTTTTTTCCCGATGAAAAAGTGAGAGCAATGCAGGGTTTTGTAAAAGCTCCTGATACTGAAGGACAGCAGACAGTGGCTGCCTTGTTGCTTGGTGACTGGTTGGGTAACCTCACCAGAGCTAACCTTCCCCAAAAACATTACCTCTGGATGGAGGTTATTATTTGTTTCAGGACTGTCTATATATCTGAAAGGAATAATGAAACACTGAGTAGAATTAAGGTAATGCTGAACTTAGAACAAACATGTCTGGGACTTCAGCTGGGGTGACATTGTCTTGGTGCCAGAATAAACACACTCTAGTTTTACTTCGGCCTTCCTTTGGGAAAACTAGCTGCACACACATAGCTGCCAGCTTCTGTTGGCTGAGTTGACACATATCTTACAAATACGGATTTAACTCAGCCAGTGATTATAACAGACTTTCTTTGCCTTTATATGGCTGCTTCATATTTCTCTGCATCTAGCTCAACCTACTCCCAATTATGTTGTCACAGCCTAAGAAACAAACTTTGTGTTTCTGGGCATCCTTAGCGATTTCTTGTGTGGCACTGATGCTTTTATGCTTAAAGAGTGCTAAACTCATGACTTCTAGTCAGTTGTTGAAAGCTGATAGCATCAATAAAAATTATGCTGGTAAGTATTAGAGCAGCCCACCTTCTCTCACAAGAAATATGTTGTTCTTGATCACTTTCCCCCAAGACTGATCTATATTGAAGTTCTTAAAAAGTATTCTTAAATAAGCATCAGACTCCATATATGCATGGAATAATTGTTTACCGAAATCTGTACTGTATTTAAGCAGAAGGGTGTTCATATTTCCCAAGATAGTTCTCCCCAGGACAATAGTCTCCCGGACTATTAGCATTGCATTGGCAGAGAAAGTCTGGAAGCTGGGACACACATTTTTGCACCCATGACTTCTAGTTTGTACAGTGAGAAAGTGCAGCATGTCTCTATATATGATGGCTTTTTTTTGCCAGCATTATCTCAGGACTGTTTTGTTTCTTCATGGAAAGCTTTGCAGAGGGCAAACAGGACAACGTCCTGAGTCGGTGAGAGACAGCATAATAATAACTCAAACTTGCAGCCAGTCTCAACTCTGTTATTCCTGGGTCAAAGCAAGGTGCTGGGGTGCCAGAGTGCCCCTCTTGTTCCTTTTCACCAAGCTGCCTTTTGTCTGCTACCCCTTCCTTACCACAACAGGCCTTCCTGCTCTTCAACAGCTGGTGAGATGCAGTCAGGTCCGCACTGTTCGGCATCCCACTTGCTGTGGCCCTGGCACAGCTGCTAGGAACATTGACACCATGGAATTCCCTCTTGGTAGCAACAAAATTCCCTAAGGAGGGTTTAACAGAACCAGAAAACAATGCTGGAAAAGGCAGCAAAGGGCAGGCAGAGTCAGCGATGTTTGGGGAAAAAAATCCAGAAGCTGCTTCAAAAAGAAAAAGTTGTGGCCAGGAGGGAGTCCATCCCTGCTTAGCCAGGAGCTCACCTAGACTTTCTGGACGGATAATTTGCACCAGATTTCTATGCTTTCCATACCCTTGGTGATGAGGGGAAAGAGAGAGAGACATTGTGAAGCAGAAATGATGTGCAAGCAGGTTGGCTCAGCCCCAAATCAGAGGGAGCTGCTGAAAGTGAGGGCATTTTGATACCAAAGGTATGGCATAGGTAATCCCAGCTGGCTTTTCTTTGCATGAAACAGCCAAACATTGGCCTTAGCTCTGTGCTTTCCTTTCTTTCAGCAATATACCTTTACATCACAATAAACACAAAAAACCAGTTTGTTTAGATAACATAAACCTTATCAACATTTTATCTTTTCAACACATTCAATTAATCCCAGTCAGGGTTACATTAATCCACTACTGGAATATGACACTGTCATTTCTAGCCATACTGATTACGCAGAATGAGGATTTTGGCCACTGAAACAAAACCACTTTGTACAACTTTCCTGTTCCTAACCCTTCAGGAAGAATTGAGTAAGGTACTTGCTTTCAGACGGCAAACACTTAACCAGGAGCGCTAACAGCTCCAACCAAATTCAGAGTCAACTGAGAGATTCTGACTGGAGCCCTTCAACATTCAGGGCTGCATGGAAGGCCTGCACTTAGAAGAGCAATATCACTCTTTGTGTCTGTGGTTTGTGCTCGTGGTGGTGTGGACCCTCTCTGTGTCTGAGTTTGTATCACAGCTGTGTAACTCTGGGATAGAAATGTTCATTGCTTAAATATAATTGAAAATTTACTATTCAGTGTAACTACCCAGAGCTGGCTTTGGTTCCAGTGTCGGTGGATGAGAGCTGTGTGGTTGCATCAGGTGAACAGGGTTGTCTGCAACACCAGGCAGCACTCTGGCTGTTCACCAGGGAGGTTTTGTACTCTGTATGCAGAAAGTGAATCTATTGGTCCACATAACCAACAATTTTAATATATCAGCTGGGAGGACTGTATATTTTCCTATGCTTGCTACGAATGTTTTAAGCAACATACAAATATTTTTCCTAAACAAAATCTGTTGTATTTTTTTTTTTCTTGCTGTTCTTAGATTGAAAAAAACTTAAAATATTCTTAGGGGACTGGAATGACAATAGGACTGCCTATCAGATAGTAAGTCCCAAGGCATTCCCATACTTAATAGCTAGTAGGTATGAAGATAGTGTGATAAAATTTTTTGGCAATATTGCTTTTAAAGAAGTTTAAAAACTTGCTTAGAGGCCAGTTGAAAAGCTTGCTTGGGAAGGCAGGAGAGGAAGGGAAGGCCTCTAGTTCATGACATGGTTTTAGTTCATTAAACTGTGGAGTATTTACATTTTTGTTTGCTAAATGCAGAAATAACGCATCTTTTTTAGCTGAGAGCTCAATCCAGAAAGAGTGTTGAAATCCAAAAAGCACAGAGCCAAAAAGTGGCTGCAGCAGAGTTGTCTTGTGTGTTTATGGAAGATATTAGTGGGAGAATGTGTTCTAAAGTATATTAAGAAAAAGAAGGTTCTCACATTTGAGAACCATTTAATGCAGTTCATATATGGCACAGGATTTTGTCAGGAGTTGTATTTCTCCCATAACCAGACAAGTCATCTCTGCTTTCTGCTGCAGAGGTCACAACAAAAGCTCACAGCTTTGTTACCACCTCCTTGCATGCCTGCATCACTTCTTTAAGTGTCATATCCCAAAATCCAAGTTAACACATGCTTCTGCCATCTCCAGGCAGATGGAATTGAAGCACTCTGTATGTGCTAACACCGTTTGCTGGTGGCTGTTAGCTCTACTGAAAGCAGAGGTTCTTCATTCTGCTGGAAGATTGCTCCATGGCATCTCCAGCACAGAGTCTGGAATTTGCTGCAGGGCTTCAGAGATCCCTGTAACACTTTGGTGACACCTTGGGACCCTGTGCCTGAGCTAGATGAGTTCATCCTCTCAGTCCTGGGAAGAGAGTCAGCACCTAATTATAAAAAATAAACAAACCTAAAGTTGAACCAGTGACACTTATCTCCAGCCTCTAAAACCACAGAACAGCTTTCACTGCTGACTTTCTTTTGAATTAATGATAATTGGATTTAAATGTGATAATGCTCTGCTAGTAGGATAGCAGGAGAGATCCGTGTCATACACGAGGTGCATAGATAGGGGAATACTGGCATTCACAGTGGCAACAAGCAACCTTAAAACACTGGCATTTAGGAGAAATTGTCAGGGGAGTTATTTTTTGAAAGGACAATCTGGGGTGGTGTTTTTGAAAAAACAAAGCCCAAGGCAATGGTGACGTGCCTCAGGGTTATCCAAAGTGGGTCAGGGTGGGGATGGGGAGGAACCACGCAGGGCACACAGGAAAACTGCCAAGTGCCAGGACCTTGCTCCTTTTCCTGAAGCAGGAGGATCAGCCTTCAGAAGTTTAGGAAATCATGCCACAAATGAAGATAAATGGTTATACTGAACTTCCAGACAAAACCTTCTCAAATCTGCATATTGGAAAAAACTACACTGAGAAAAATGGACCAAAAAGTTGTACCTTGTGTTTCCCTTCACCTTCCCAGATGCAGAGAAATGTATGTACAGTGCACATTCAGGCTCCCATTTGTCAAAGTACTACCTTAAAATGACTTTTGAAGCTCAATGTGGACTAAAATTCTCTATTGCACAGTTGTAGCTGTCCACATCTGAGCTCTGTGGTGCTTTCAGCATAAACTGCATCCTAAAAAATGGTACTACTGTATTGGGGAAAGGAAGGAGAAGGGGGAATGAGGATACCAGTGCCTTTACATCCCAGCTCCAGCAAGCAAATCTAACTGCTTTTGCAAACAACCTTCACTGCTTTAAATTCATCTTAGGAGAGCTGAGGCAGAGATCTGATTTCGGCAGCACATGCAAACTAAATGAGAAAAGATTTTGCTGTTGATTGTTTAGTCCCATAATGAAGTGCCCCAATCAGCCCATCAGATACTTATTAACTAGCTTCACTATAGAGTACATATCTTTAGTAAAACATAAAAAGTGGTTTGGCAATCCCATTTTAGGTCTAAGCCAGACTTATCATTAGAGTAAACTTTCACTGACATTTCATGGGGGTTTCGTTGATGGTTTTTGTGGGTTTTTTTTTTAACTTGAAAGGTGCTCAAAGAGAACAGAATTGTTCAGTGAATTGGATCCAAGAGCCATTTCGTCATGCTCAAGGCAGATGTTATCAGGAAGGATCATTTGTATTGGCAGTCCTTCAAAGGTTACCCTCTAACTGTGCTCAAATCAGGTGAGTCCCGCAGAGAACTCCTACGTGATTCCAGCCATTGTGGTTTCGGAGTCTGCAGCCACACAAGCTAGAAGATAACAGTTAAACTTTAACAGACATTACACTTTCTGTCTGATCTATTACATTTGGGTAACCTCTGATCGGTAAACACATATTTTTAGACGCCTGCACGTTAGTGAGCTCATGGAGGCTGATCAAAAACTTCATCTCCCCTGGGGCTTAAATGCAACTTTTTTAGTAAAAAATTTGAATGGTTTAATTTTTAATGGATTGTAAGATGCTGGAGCATTTTTAAAAATCAGCAAATGTTATAAGTTAGCAATTCTTTCATCTCCTCTCCGCTCCTATCCTCTCCTTGAAAGAATGAAAAATTTTAAAAAACACCAACAACAATTATTTTGTACAAGTTGTGAGGTACTCTTTTAACTCTGTGCTGGGCAGGTGACCCACTGTTCAGCAGCCCAGGAAACCGGTACAGACTCTGCCAGTCATCAGATTCAGATTAAAAAAGAAATGGCAGTGCTTATTTGCACTTCTTTTACAAAATGAACTCTGCAGGTGAATTACATAAACAAAGCACCAGTCCTAGCAAATAATGTTGGTATTTAATTTACTCACAGTGGGTATTTAGAAATTTGCTCATGTGAGAGAACGAGCTGTGCCCTTTCTGCACTCTTGTACCAGGGCTGCTGCAGCCTCTCCAGTTACTTTTGCCTGGGGGCTGGGGGGCATGGGGTGGGGAGGAGGGGATCTGGGACTCGATGCTATTGTAACCAAGAGAAATGTTCTTTATATTTCTCTTCGTCTGTGTGTGGTATCTTTGGTTTTCTGTCAAAGAAAGTTGAGTTGAAGGGCAGAGGGAAAAGCTAGTGAGATGCCTTGGGCATTTTTGAGCCCTGATTCTCACAGATTCAAAGGTCTGTTTCAGAGTGCTCCAAGGCATTGGCAATGCACAGCTTTGCTTCTGTGAGGGGTGGATCTGCCATGCAGTCCCATCTCATGGGCAGGTCTATGGCCACACTGACTGAGGTGAACAGCTGGAATCGCGTAGATTACAAACGACGTCTTCCCCGTCTCTAGAAAGGAATAATGTACCAGAGGGAGCAGGACCTTTTTTATTCTCTTCTCATGAGGGAGGCCTCAGCTCAACTCTAAGATTCTGCTTATGGGAAAGAAAGGTCAAACATTCTTGGTGGTTTTAGCCAACTTACTTTTACTTCTTTTCTTTTTGCAAAGATTAGCACATATTTAATATGGCTCTGTAAAGCTGAGAATTCCCTTTCCCTGATATCTTCAGTCTTCCTTCCTGAGCATCAATTTTCCAAAATACATCACTTTGGCTAGCGTGTCGCTGACTGAACATTAGTTATTCTGAAAATGCCCTCTTTGTGTCTTAAGGGATTTGGTCTGGCTGCCTGACAGAAGGCTGTGAAAAACAGCCCCCAGCTCTCTCTTGGTCTGTCTCACGCCAGCACGGAGCCCCGGCTGTCACTACGCAGCCATCCCACAGAAGATACTGACAAGCTGTACCACTTTCACTTCTGAAAACTGACACAGTCAAAGGGACAGATGGGAAGGATATTCTGCTTTTCACAGAAGCTGGACATGCAGCAAAATGGGTGCTGTAACCTGGACGTCTGCCCAGACCCAATTAGCGTGGTATCTGCAAGATGAATATTGGAACCAAAGCATGCTCTTAAGGCACTCTGTCCTTGTGCCACACACTGCATGCCCTGGCAGCTGTCCCAGTGACACAGTGAGCTAGAAATTGTGTTGCTCAGGTGCACCTGCTGGCCTGTTCCAAGCTAGCTTGGAATACAAAATATCTTTGTGAGCTCCAGTTCTGTGCCCATCACCTCTGATCATCCTCTGTACTCAAGGAAGTAGGCACGTTTTCCACCAGTTTACAAGTATTATTGAAGTTGGGCATCATGGTAACAGTTGTGCTTTAGGAGATTCCTTCCTAAAAACTTCTTAGAACCACAGCCTAAGAGATACACCAATACTTTCTCCCTGTGAAGACCAATCCTGCAGGGCAACCCAGGGAGAAATATCTCTTGTACAGGGCTCTCTTGTGCTGTATGTTCTTTTTCAAAGGTATTTTTATTTGTTTAAAAATATATTTATGATGTTCAAAAAGCATATCCACTGGTCTTCTCACTGTAGGATTTTTCCACATGGTGACAATGCTATGCAAAGAAAATGTATTTTGCATTTCTTCAATTTTCTGAGGCCAAAAGAATGTAATGAATATAATGAGCTGAAAGATGCACCAAGATACTTAAATTCACTGGAACATAGATCAGGAATGTGTTTTTATGAGGTATAAAAATATGCTTTATATAGAATAAACCATTAACTAAAAGACCCTCTTTGAGTTTAAATCCATTGCCACTTGCTCCATCATTATATTTAAAATAAAGTCTAATTTGATTTTAAAGTTGGTATTGATGGAATGTCCACAATAGTCCTCAGCAAATTGCTCCAGCAAATCAGATGGTGAAACCTTGGTAGATTATTGAAAGCATTTATTATCAGCTCCTGTTTCTTCAATCTTGTCCCATGGATAAGTTTCTGGCTCTTCTATTCTTGTGTTTCTGATCTCCATGTGGGTACTGAAGAATCTCAAGAGGTGGATGTTGGCAGGGACCTCTGGAAGTTGTCAAGTCCAAGTCCTCTGCTCAGAGCAGCTGCAGCCAGGGCTGTTGTCCAGGGCTCTGCCTGGTCCAGCTTTGAATATCTTTGAGGGTGGATAGTCCAAAATCTCTCTGGGTGACCTGTCCCAGTGTTTCACTACCCCCCAGTGAAAATGTGTTTTCTTATGTTTAAGGGGAATTTCCTGTTATTTTGGGTTTTGCCCATTGCCTCTGGTCCTGTCACTGTAGAGAAGAGTCTGGCTCATTCTTCTTTACTTCTCGTGGCAAATATCAGATGTTTGTCAGCAATAATACAATGTTCAGTTAATTATTCCCTGCGATCTCCAGTTCTTTTTAGAATCCATTTCTTTCCCTTTCAATGACTACTGTCTGGCTTCTTCCATTTTGGACAAATTCATCTCCATTTGCAAAAGTACATTAATCATTCATCTTGTCAGCTCATGCAGATTGAATTGTAGCAGTGGGTTGTCCTCTTTACAGTTTGCCTTTTTTCCATCTTCCTGGTAAATTGTCATAAATGTATTTAAATTTTTTCTGTGTTTGAGATTTGCTGAAGTGGTTCAAGTGGAGGACCACAGTAAATTTGCTTAACTCTTGCTCTGAAATCCGTGTTCCTAGCTGTGTAACAAGGGAGAAGAGTGAGAATGGAAAAAGGCAGAGGAAGAAGGGACAAGGATGTTTGGATGACTGAATTTGGTGAGGGACTTGGAAGTTCGTAATAATTTTCAGTCATTTATTGTTCTTATTTGGTGATTTTATACCAGGAGCAGAGTTTACTTGCAAGATCTGGCAATGAGATGGTTACAATTTATTAATACAGCTTTGTTATTCAAAAGAGAGATTAAGATAGAAATTAATTGACAGTCTACCCACAGTTGCACTTTACAATTCATAATGCGGTACACGAACAGGAACAGTCTATTCTGTAAACTTGCTCAGATTCCAAAGATCTATAGATCTATAATAGACAGGCCAGTGACTCAAGGAAATCCTGTTGAAAGATGCTGCAGTCATGGCTCAGAAAAGCCCACTGAAGTCACGACCAGTGAGTATGAGTCATGTCAGCGCGAGCACCATGCCTCTCATCATGCACCAAGCTTTTATCTGGTTGCTTTCCTCTCAGTGGGAACTTGAAAAATGCCTCGCCTCCCAGGAAGACTGGTAACTGCTAATATGCAACCTTAGATTGTTGAACTCAGCCTGAACCCAGTTTATTTTTATTTCTGCAGAGAGGACATGAATTATCCCTCTGACACCAGATCTGAGTAAGCAGACGCACTCCATGTGATCACACGTGTTCTATTGCAGGAGGCAGCAGCTCCAGCACTTCCTCCCAGTGCTCTGCTCCTATATATATATATTCCTGCATGGCATGGATAGATTTGAATGGGCACGTGGGGAAAGGACTGCATGTCCTGGGGAAAAGTGTGTAGGAGGGAATTCTCAGAGAGCAGAGAGTCCGCAGCTCACAGCTGAGAACGCCCCTCCATTGATTAGCCACCACTGCAGCACTATTTACAGAGGGCTTCTCTGCTGCCTCTGTTTCTCTCATAAGAAACAACATTGCATATTTACCATAGAAACTGTCGGGAGCTATATTAAACAAAGGCACACTTTAGAAAAAAACACTAATTTTAGAACAGTCATAAATATTTATACCAGACAGACCATAAACAGCACCTTAGAGACCATGCTCTGTTTATATAAATCCCTCCTAATTTAGAAAATGTTGAGTTGATAGACTGAGACAGCCATAGCCAACAAATGCATATTTGGGAAAACTGCTGTACAGTCTCCTGTGACCAAAATTTCCTCATTTGTACAGTATTAAGTTTTTGTTTCTGATTAAAACTACTTGTATGAGTTGCGTGCCATATTTTTTATAACACTCTATTCATCGTGAGTTTTCATATTAGAAAGTTTGCTCAGACCCAGCGGTTATAGCTGGCAGCAAACCGGCTGCTCCTTCAGCCCTGCTCCCAGTCGTGCAGAGGGTTTCTGCCCAAGGCTGGGAGTCCCTTGGTGGGTGCAGGGCTCCAGGCTGCAAGCTCTGGGCACCAGGGACCAGGCAGAGCTGGAGGCTGAGCACACTGCAGCTCCCATCCTCCCCAGCTGCTGCTGCTGCTGCTGCAGCACAAACCAGGTTATTCATTTACAGCAGTCAAGAAAGTACTGGGGTTGTACATGGTTCAAAAGCACTGCTGTAACCAAAACCATTGGTCTGCTGAAAACTGCACCCAGCTGAGGAAGAGCCTGGTTTGCAGCTCTGTTTTACAGTGTCCTGCTCCTGTCACTCTCTGGTCCCATAGGTCCAGCAGAAGGCAGGAAACATAAAGGTGGTGGAGGATGGCAGGGCAAATGTGCCTTACAGCTGGATTGATTTAGAGTTGTTGAGAAATCACCATGCTAGATATTATTTCTCTAAGTGTTTCCAAGCTTTAATCTTGGTCTCAGGCCATGTAAATCTCATTATCTGCCCAGAACAGATGATTATCTCTGGAAATATGTTCTGCCATCCACGGGTTATAATTGCAGTTGGAGGCTACTTTCAGATCTTCTTAGCACAAAAAGATATAATTAAATGTTAGTTCTGTACAGAGGCTGTGTATACAAGAAAACCATGCTCTTCATAATCTTTCCATTTCATTTTCAGATTGCAATGCGTTGTGCAGCAGGCTTGTCCACTTAAAAATCATCTTTTATTATCACAGAGTAAAGCCTGTGACTGTCTTTTTCTGATCAAAAGGAAGGGTTACCCATCTGTGAGCAGGTTCAAAACTCTTGGATATGGGAAATAAGGGAGTTGCTGAGTTTAAGCGTCTTCACCCAAGCCACTACTGGCAATGGCACTGGATTCCCCAGTGATAATGAAGCCATATTCCCCAATACAAAAGTATTATTAATCTTATATTTCCTATCCTGGTGTAGGAAACAGGAACCCAGTTGACCCAAAACCTTGTTAATGAGAAGTTATTTGCTAAATTTACATGTCCCATTAAGATGGCTCAGTATTTTATACACTTGCGTTATTGTACTTTTTTCCCTGATTTTGAGCCCAGTTTCCTGAAATAAAAGCAATTTCATACAATATGTGAAGGCATGATGTGAGGAACAGTCACTGAGGGCTCTGAGTACACAAATACCACCGCTGCATCTCATTTTAGTGACATGGATTGTGGGAAAGGGCAGCTCTTCTAGAAGGATTTATATGTCTGTGTGATGGGGGCAAAGTGCAACGGAGCGACAGTATGTTCTGCATTTTCTCTCTGATATCCTCATACTCCGATATCCAGATTATGTTCAGCTGTCCTTGGCCATGCTCTGTGCCTTAACATTATAACAGTGTAACAACATTCTTAGCAAATTTACTTAGTTAACCCAAATAAAGCCAAACTCACAAGAGTCTGCCGGTTTTGGTGGTTTGCTGTTTTTATCAGAATGTTTATTTTGGTGTTTTGCCCATCTGCTAGACCTCTCTTATTGCTTCTTAACTTTATTACTCATTGTTGCTGCTGTGCACATAAATCAGTGATGGTATCATATGGTTTTGACTGCAATTTTTCTAAATATGACTGCTTTATATGGAATAAATGGAAGTCACTGGGTGGAATAAGGAATTCTTCAGAGAACTACCCAGAAAGATGTTTCTCAAGAAGCAACAAGGCTAGCATAGGGTTGTAAAAAAGCACTTCTTGAATGCTACTGTCTCAGTGGGGCTTTCTTGATTTTCTGTAGAGAGAATGAATGTTTCTTATAGCGTAGGATGTTGCCTTCACATGAACTCTCTCCCTCATTAAAAGAACACAAAAGAAAACAAAAAAAAAGAATTCCAAAAACAGTGTATCTGACATCCAAAGGAGTGAAGGAGGAGCTTGGACTTGTGTGCACTGAGCTGAGGCATATGCAGGGGAATTTTTTAGAAGGGGAGGGGAGCATAAGGAACAACCAGGGCTCACTGTCTACAATGGATTTAAAGAGTAATCATAGAATCATTTATGTTGGAAATGACCATTAAAGTCACTGAGGCCAACCATAAACCTGACACTGTCTTACCCCACCACTAAACCGTGTCCCTTAGCAACACGTCTACACATTTTTAATACCTTTGGGGACAGTGACAACCACCCTTCTGTGGAACCTGATCCAGTGTTTCACCACTCTCATCGTAAAAATTTCTTCCTTGTGTCTAGTCTAAATACATCCTGTTTTAGTTTAAAACTGTCTGTGGTTTGCAGGTTGAAATCAAGTTGTTGTGTTGAGCCTAAGAGTACCTTCTGACAGTAGGAATGTGAGCTTGGGGCCAGCCTCTGGCAGGGGCATGTGGAATACTTCTCATGGAAATCAAGCCCAGGACAAAGGAGTTTTTAATGCAGCTCCAGCAAGGAAAACCTCCCACTGAGCATGGCTGGGGGTAGGAAAGGATGCCTACCACTGACACTTCTGGCATTTCTCCTCACCTATTAAACTGCTCTTCTATTTTTTTCTAAGGTTCATTTAGTTCCAGTTTGGTATCTAAGAGATATGATATGACTACTAGATTCCAAAAGTACACAGAGTCTAGAGGGCAGACTATAAGGTCTCATACCCTTCATTTCTCAAATATTTAAGCCTAGAAACACATCTGTCTTCTGACTCTGCAATAAGTTAAAATTGTGGGTCCTTCTCATACTCTTCGTATCTATGCCTTTAAACCCACAACCTGACCCTGCATATTTTGGGGATTTAGTAGTCTTTGTGCTATAAAGTGGCCTGGCAGAAGACACACACCCCTTTTTCCTCCTCTGTTTGTGAAGACTTAATGTGGCTGTGGTGCCCAAGAGTCTGCTGGTCACAACGAAGCTACTGGGGGTACAATCTTTTCCTGAGATATTTCTTCTTCGTTACCCAATTCTGCTGCATACTCACTGCTCAGTTATTCAGAAAAAGGGTGAGGTGGGATAACCTAGATAAAGAATCGTGATATAAAAAGTATGTAAATGAGGCTATAAGAACATACTGAGTGTGTTCACCTCTGCCATCAGCTCTCTAAAAAGAAGAGTTTTAACCAAAAGTAGGCGAAGCTGTGCTTGAGGTGGGCATAAAACACTTTCTGTTATGAGCTCCATAACAGTAGCATCAGCTAGAGGCAGGGCCTAATTAATCCACAGCTTGAGTAAGTGTATGTACATTTCAGATGATATCTCATTTTTAAATTAAAAAGAAAATCCTGTTCATTGAAAATGAAGCTGAAACATTGTTTAACTGCGATCTGTTGTGGGATCTCCTTGGAAATGTGGTAGTCATGTCCTGATGGCACTCTCTGATAAAGTGAATTTATGAATACATATTTTGCTACATCAGCATCACTGCAATTAGAACAGATGACTGTGTTTTATTTCCTGTTAGGGAAAATATTTTGTGGCATCTCAACTACATTTAAACAAGGTATTTATCAAGAGCTCAGACACATGCTTCGGTGTTGACTGTTTCTAGCCATTGTTCAATGCTCAATAAATCTATACATGCTTGGAAAAAATGTAAATTTTCACAGCTAAGAACTATAGAAAATCTGCAAAACCATATAAAGAAATTTGCTCTGGTTTTCTTCTGGAAAAGGCAAATGGCATATGTATTGGAAAGAGGGATTCTGTCGTTTTTCTCCTATTGAGGATAAGTGGAGGAACACATTTCCCCTAGAAGCTTCAGGAGCTGCTTGTGCATTTTATCCAATGGCAATTTAAAAATACTTAAGTGTTCATAGGGCAGGGCAAGCCAGGCTAATACTTTAAACAGTAGACTGTTAATATATATTCTTTTTTTTATTATATGCAAGGCAGCTTTTTGTCTATAATGCATAGTGCAATACCCTGAAAATGTTGTTTCCAAGCATTTTCACTTAGATCCAAAGGGAAATTAGCTCATGGGTAGGAGATGCTCCTATAAAATATTTATTAGTTTTCTCGGGTTTGAAAAGAAATCAAACTGGATGTCCTGTACTGGGGTTGAGGTAGCTAGGGACAATCTAAAAATGAGGGTGTAAGACACTAGTGGCTGCAGGAGCTCCCTCAGTCTGTGCTCCATGAGTCAAATTTGCCATCTGAATTATCCACCGTTCCGTGTGGTCTCAGTGAAGTGCCAACACCGAACTGGCATTGACTGGCTCCACGCCTACCGATGCTCCCTACTGCACTGGATGCCTGCAGTGCTGTCAGAGTCCTGGAGGAAGGAAAAGTGCTGAGCAGGAACTCAGTAACTGTGCTTCCAGAAGGACCCATTCGGGGTAAAGTCCCTGAGAGGCAAAGAGGGAGGAAATGATGGAGTTATCAGAGCCAAGCTACCAAAATCCCATTTCCATTTAATCTTAGTCTCTCTCTGCTATCTTTATATCTCTCTTTCTGTTTCTTTTATTTGACAGAAATGGGAAGCTTGAAAGGAGATGGGTAGGTTTTAATTCGGGCTTTTCGGAAAAAGAGGGAAAACCAAAAGCATCAAAGCATTCGGCAGCAGTGAATCAAGAGAAAACTTTGAAGTACAATTTAGTAAAATGCAAAATAAGTTATTGAGAGGAGCAAGACTTGACACACTTTCATATTGGCTAACTTGAATTGTTCCCATAACCATGTAGCTTTTACAGAATTATTCCTGAAATGCCTTGTTTCCCCTTAGGAAGAGCACAGGCAATCTCAGTTCTGAATTTAGGGAAAAGTTCTTGCATGTTTAAGGTCCAGTAATAGGCTTAGCAGCTTTCACATCTGCTCTCAGATGTGACCCTTCCCCCCACCCCCCACAGCCACAGCACTCTCATTCCACTCACATCTTTCCCTACTTGGCCTTCAGACAGTCTCTTCTGCTTACATTAAAACCCCAGTACTTCAGCTCTGACATGTGTTCAAAATAATGTCAGTCTTAAAGAGAATATCTGGAGAATATCTTTATACTAAACAAATAGTGAAATATGGTTTTGTAAAATTAGAACATCCATAAAATATACTGTCTTTATTAACATCTGCAAATGTTGTTCAGGGTATTACACATATTTAGGAGATAAGGAAAGATTATCTTGCCTTGACCTTATAAAGCACGGTGAGGACAGCATGTCATTGCTGTAAAATACTTACAGGAAAAATATGCTAAGCATTGCATTCCTTAAGCCACAAACTAGGAGTTACTTGTTCTTGTGTTGACCCTTTACTGATTCATTTTGTACAAAATATCATGCAATTCCTAGGCTTTGTTTGGAAGGGGAGACCAGAAGGGAAGATGCCAAACCCTGGCTCCACGCTAGCAGGGCTGGAGAGGAGCATGCAGACTTACATGTCCCACAGAACAGCCTACTCTGTGCAGCCCAGTCCAGTGAGGGTTCACCCTCAGCCTCGTAAAGAGCTATTCCAGCCATACAGTGTTAAAAAGAAATTAGAAATGGTTCCATTTTGGAAGGAATTACTCTGACTTTGGTTTACACTGCTAATTACTGTAATTTATAACAAACACTAACTAAGCCAATCACACAACTAACTGCTGGTTCCTTTTATGATATTGGTATGCAGTGCTGTTTTGCTCTTGTTTTAATGAATGTGGCAACATAACCCCATTCATTACATAAATCTAATAATTTTTGATCAGACAGTAGATTTTAACTCTGCGGTTAGACTGACATCGGTATGGCACATCTCTGTGACACCTGATCAGCTGTCTGCCTCCAGCTCCTTCAAAGCAACCAATAAGCCAGAAATGCATGAGAACTGGCAGTGAATAAAAAGGCAGAACAACCAGAGAATAAGGTTTAATTGCTAGTGCCTCAGTTGTGCCAGAATAATACTGTGTGCACTGACTCATCAGATTCAAATGATTTCTAACTACAGTGCTGTGTTTTGTGAGAATCGAGAGAACGTTTGACACGGAGAGTAAATGTGAAATTGCTCACAGCACTTAGGTGCTATCCCTGCCCTGCCACAGTGCTTCCATTTGCAGTCTAAGTATAATAGGATAGCAAATTTCAGGCTGCTGCAGAAAGCTTTTTGGATGGCTGCCTATTACACAATAGTCTGTGATTGTGAACCCCTTGACCTGAGGACTCAGGTGTGGTGATTTCCAGAGTGATATTGCCAATAAAGTGTTCTGCTGAATCACCTCCAACTCCTTCACCACTGTCTTTCCTACAGATGAAGTGTAATTACTGCTGACTCACAGTAGCACACACAGCCTGTGAATTTCAGGGAGGGCAGGAGGCGAGAATAGCTCCACTGTAAGTTTGGAAATCGAGGGTATATGACAGGAAAAATTGCAGGAAGCCCGAGAACAGGGGCAAGCACAATAGCAGAATTATTGTGTCACCTGACCGACAGAACTGAGAGCTATCCAAGAGAAATCTTAACTGCTTACTGCGTGCTCAGAATAGAGTTGGAAATTCAGCTGGAAATTGAAAAATAGCTCCTTCTACTTGAGAAGGAGTCTTTGCACCAAGAATATGTTTGTTAATTGTGTTTCAAATATTCAGGCCTGCAGAAACATGAAAACAGGTGAAATGGTTTAGATCAGCCACACCTCTATCTTCTACTCCACCCCTTGCTAAACAAAATCCAAGTTTGATTTGTAGCTCTGGCCTTGCTGAATGAAGGAGTAGAATGCCTGTGAAAGAAGTGAGGGATAAAAATAAATGTATTTCTCAGTTATGTTTCCAAATCAGTGAAATTAGCTGGAGGCTCTCAGCACTCATCTCCCCATCACTGGTCCATCTGTCAAATGTAGGAGTAAAATAGAAGTCTAAGAGGAAGCAGATGCTGGCAGTACAACTATTTCAGCATCTCCTTAGAGCAGAGGAATATTTCCTCTAGAAGCACTGAGCTGCAACCCAGCCCTGAGCTACTCAGCCTTCCCCTTTCCCCTGTGTGTGCAGCTGACTGGGCTCTGCTTGGCAGCCGGCGTGGGAAGCGGGGAGCAATGGCAAGCACTAAGGGCCGGATGGTGGAAAATATCCAGGGACTTCAGTCCACAGTCTGTCCTTTTTCACTTTTGTGCTTCTTGCCAGTTTGAGACGCAGTCACACATATCCCAATTTTATTGAAGGCCAGAGACACTTAATTTGCAGCATTATGGGAAGGAAAATACAAACTGTCCAAGAAATCATGTGGGCTCACGGTGTTGAAAAGGAATGCCCTTCTGAGAACAAAAGATGCTTGAACATAAGGAATCAAAGTCACTTCCAGCAGGACTGGCATGAACATAAGAGGAACTGCCCTACTGACACTTCTCCCTCACCAGTGTAGTCACAAACCCAGCAAGCTCACAGTAACATCAAAGGTTATTTGTGGGAGGCCAGAACTTCAACTGGAAAAGAATGCATCCCAAACCACTGTGCAGATTTGTCCCTAGAAAGGTGCAAAAATAAACCCTTACGTAAATTACTTCAGGAGCTGCTTTCTGTTCTCACAAACTTGTGACTCAGAGCAGGAAAGGCAAGAAATTGCTCTGACAAAAATTGAAAACCGTAGATGAAAAAAACCCACCACTGTCCCAAGATTATTTTAAACCTGTGGCAAATAAGCCTCTGGCACCTAAGCCTCAGGTTTTGTACCTGTGAATGACACTGCTCTATTTACCAAAAGAACAGTATAAAAATAAATCTAAAATACTAGGAATTTATTCTGGTTTCTAGTCACACAAGAGTGGTGTGGTAACCCTGCTGTCTGAGAAAATCCTTCCAAAATGTCATGAGATACTTTTTTGTAAGTGCTGCTTTAATAGTTACGCCTTGAGGGTTTAAAAGATACTCAGTAAACAAGACAAATTGGAAAATAGGTAAAATGATGTCTGGAAAATATCTGTAGGCCGCTGCAAAAAGCAAGCACTAGAGCTGTTAATCACGTTCCACTAAGGGTGGAAAAAACACTCTTCTTATACTCTTCATTGTTTTAATGAAAGATTTTTAGTTTTGTACACCAGAAACACCCAGTGAAAATCATGGGTTTTTACTCTTTCCTCAAACCACTGCATCGCTAACAACTGCAGAAATCAGTAAAGCTGTGACCCAGTCCTTTCCCTGGCCTATAGACAGAACCACTCTCCTCTTGTCTCCTGAAATAAAACTTCAACAGACCTCCATGCCAGCAATGAGCATTTGACAGGGCTTTTATCCACAGCTTCCCTCTCCTCCAGTCACTCCTGCAGCTCCAGAGGGACTTCTGCCTCCACCCCTCCCAGCTGCCCTGCAATGGGCTTTCTTCTCCCCACTCTGCTCACGCTGCAGCTGTGTCCCTTGGGCCCTTCTGGCTTTATGTGCAGGTCAAGGACTATTTTCTCTATTGCTAATCTAAAAACAGAAGGTAGCAAATACACTTTACATTTTTAATTCTGCACGTCAGCAATGCCAGGCATTAAATCTCAGAGCTGGGAAGTCTTTGAAAAGGCTCCCAAGAGGGATAAGCAAACACCAGAGGGGCTAATGTAATCTATAAGGAAAGGAAGGGGGGACAATATTTTGCACTTGGAATTCACTCTGCTCTTGCTTCCCTAACATGATAATTAACTATAAATGTATGTCTCTGCCTAATTATCCCTTGTAAAGGCATTGCAATACGTTCACCAGTGGCTGAAGAAGGCTTTAGTACATACTGCTGAACCATAGGTCCTGAACTGTAAAATTTTCCTTCTCTAAGGAGCTTTTAGTCCAGGAAAGGTGACTGATAATATAAAATGACTACACATGACTTCTCTTTGTGATTCTGTGATTCAGAATCACCTCTCTTTGATTCTGTGATTCTTCATCACTGCCATGCTGACAGAAAGTAATTCCTTCCCATACTGCCACAAGAGACAAGAAAGACTACAGGATGATCCACTTCACAGCCACCATGACCCTGCCCTGGGCATTCTCCTGGAGCTGGCAGGAGTAAGATGGGAGTTCTAATAATCAGCTAGCAAGATGTGATCTCAGAAACACTTTTCATGCCTCTTTTTTCCCTCTTCTGAGTAATGACTGAAGCATGAGGGGGAGAATTCCAGCACAACCTTCTCTGTCAGTCAGCTGCTTGAGGCTGTAACTACATGACACCTTAACTTGCACATGCCCAGAATGTACACTTGTAGCTTTTGTTTGACATTTTATATTTGAAGTAGCGTATTTTTCACTGTATAGAATAAAATGCAATGTTATTTAGGTAACTGGACTTGAGAATAATAACACAATAATTGACATTTGCAGTTCACTGAAAATAAAAAATACTGTGTTTTTTCTGATTAGCAGCTAGAACGAATTTCAGACTTGAGTCCTTCAATATTCAGCTGCTCACAGATTTTGCAATAGAGGAGCAGACTCTTATGATGGAGTATTGTATTGTATTGCCTGATTGCTCTCTTCCAGATGAGTAGAGATGCTCCGTACCATAGCTGTTACTCCAGCAGGGTCTGCACTGCATTCAGCACAGCCCCAGCTGCTTCTCCATTGGTGACTTGACCTCATGCTTTCACCATGATCCAATGCACAAATTTGGGCGACTGGTCCCAGTACACATAGGGTGCAGAGATAGGGGCCTGAGAAACATCCCTTTTGTTTTTCTTCAGCATGATAAAGGTTTGATTTGGAGGGGAAAGAATGTAATCCTGTTATTTAGCAAATAACCACCATGTGTGCCATACAAGCAGCACCTGCTATGCCCATTTTCTCAGGTGCTGCCAGCGCAGCACCCACCCACCACCCCCAGGATGGCATCAGGCTTGCAGGAGATTTGCTTCAGCAAAAATACCTATCATTAAAGCATTATTTCCACCTCCTGCTACAGGAAGTGGCTCTTAGTTCCTGTCCTTTGGAGCTATGATGGATCCTAACTCAACCCATCTTGGTTGCTGGGGTCGCCTTTGCACCAGCAGATGGTTCCTTTGTACTGGGATTATATCCTGCCTGGTGTCCTTTCTGAACAAGGATGATGACAGACCTCTGAATGTGATATTGTCCAGAAATTCAGATACCCATGGTGTTTCAGAAGATTATGGCAGGTAAGAAAAGGAGGCTTTTACAGCCAGATAGGAAAAAAAAGAAAAGAAACACTAGGGCTGGGGAGGGTGGTTTGGAGGTTAACTTTTCCTGACTCCCAATGCAGAGCAAAGGTAAATGCTTTTGGTGGTGCAGCTGCTGAGGTGATAGTTACAGACACAGAGACCACAGGGTGGTTTGGACTATGGAAGAGTGTGACTCTTCCAAGAAAACAATAAAGCAGAGTAGAAAATATTAGGAGGTCTTCCATTACTTGCCTTTGCTAGATGGAGAGTTTGAAGGGTATCAATATTTGACATGTGACTGTGTCACTCGAATACGAAAATCATCTTTAACTCTTCCCCATCCAACTCTGCAGCTCCCGTGTGTTTCTGTGCTGTATCAGTGTGTGACCTGAGTTTCTGATGGGTAGAGGAGAGGTGGCTGGTAATGGCTGTGGCTGAGCTCTGAGTTTATGGACAGATCTGTTTTCCTGGAGTCAGTAGATTTGCTATGGTGCTCAGAGCCAAGTCAAAGATGTCTGTGCTGTACCATAACATTCTTGACACCTCACCTGATAGACCTGCAGTGTGTAATTAGCTTTAAACTGAGAACAAGAACTGGGGGTTTTGCTTGCTTGGTTTTTTGCTTTGTTGGTATCTTTTGGTTTTGTGTTTGAGGGCTGGTGAGGTTTTTCGTATATCTCTATAAATTCTATTCACTTTTGGGCTAAAGTAAGGCAGCTCCATGCTTCGAGAATTTATCTGTCTCCTAGTTCAATATTGATTTAGCTCCAGGCACAGAAAACTGGAGGGAGATTTTGAGTGAGAAGGCAGGAGAAAAAGACAAAGCTTTGTGAAGAAAAGCACTTAAAAAAACACAGACAAACAAAACCAAGAGAACCCACACAAAAAACCACCTCACCCTGACCTTCCCCTGATTTCAGTTTATGATACTTGCTGCATACTCTGAATTTCTCTGTTAAAATGATGTTTTCTCAAAGAGATATCAGTAAGAGACACTTATTGAAAAAAAGAATTGAGATACTTGCTTTTGGTATAACAGTTTCACAGATTTGACTTTATATTTAACTACAATTGTGCGTGTGATTCACAGATGAGGGGACTATTTGGGGCGGGAGCTTTGCTGTGTGAAGGGGTTTCTTTTGTTTTACCGTTTCTGCAAGCGAGGGGAATTGTCCCAACACTCTCATTGCCAGCAAGTCTGTAGCAACAGCTCTTATGTTGTTCCTGAAAGTAAGGTTTGAGGTGCTGCAAGTCCAAAAGCATATAAAATGTAACTATGACCTGACATATGAAGAGATAGCAGACGTTCTTTCCCAATAACACCTTTGAGGCAAACGATTTTTATTTTATTCTTCCCCATTTATTTCTTTTACAGTACACTAAACTGTAGACTAATTTCTTTGTCTTGCACCCTTACAGTTTCTGCTACGCTATGTTTGATCGCTTGTTCAAAACTCACTCCTTTCCCCTGAATCTGGTTGTTAACTTACTGCAACCATAATCTTCCTGACAGTCCCTGCTGTCAGAGAGCCAAGCCTTTAGCTGTTGAGCAGCCTTGTTTTTCCCCTGTGCTCAAAGAACGCCTGGGCTATAACAAAGTGCACGACTGCTGTGTGTTGAGGTTGCAGTGCCTAAGGGCATCTTGCAGTTACCAGGGACTGAGCAGCCCCACCTGCCGTGTTCAGGCTTTGCCTTACCAGAATTAACCCTGGTATTTTCGACCTCGCTGTTTGAAAGGTGCACTTACCGAGATCAACGCTGGGCCACCCGCAGTGAACACTGCAAAAACAAATGTCAGTCGGCCTTCTCTGCGCCAGTCTTATCAAGCTCACAGGAATTTTGTCACTGGAGCAGAGAATGCTGCACTTCAGGCAGAAGAAAGGAAAGCTCACCAACTTAATGACTATTCCAGAAGAGAGGTAAATAAAGGCTGGAGTGTTAGAAGCAGTTTGCAGTATAGGGGGGAGGAACAGGAAAAAGACAAAATGTTTTTAATGGAGGAAATGCCATCGTTAGAATAAATGGTGGGTGAAGTGCATCAGTGATTCAATCTGCCCAGCTGTCGTAAGTTTCACAGACAGGCTCTCGAGCACTGAAATGAGCTGTACATTCCCCGGGCCTTGCTGGATGAGATGGATGAAGTCAGTTGAGCAATGAAAAATGGGTACTGAGCTGTGCTAAATTTTCACTGGTGAAGTTGAGGACCACACCATGAGGCTTTTCCCAGAGCTAGTAAAGAGTGACACTTCCGCATTAAGGAAAATCCAAAGCTCTAACAGGTTCTTTCCAAACAAGGATGGAAAGACAAAATACTCATTGTGATGAAATGAAGTGTTACATAGCCTAGAAAAGGGATGTGGGGAGACGAGAGAAAGTTGTTCTTTACTCTCAAGCTATTACAGGCTATTGCAAAAAGAAAGAAATAGATGTTTCTTCTTGCCTATGCAGAATAAAACAAGAAGCTAAGAGCCTAATTTTAATCAGGCCAAGACCTGAGGAGACTCTTAAAATGATGAAAGAATAATTGGAAGCCACCATCCCTGAAGGGCTGTAAGAATAGGTTACGTGAGTGCCAGCTAGGAAAGGCTGAAGTACAGGTGGTTCTTGAAACAGGAGCAGAGACCTCTCAAGAGGATTTAGAACATTCTTGCTTTCTTTTATTTCAGCCTCACTGAAATATTTTATTCTTGATTACATTTCATTTTAAATCTCAGAAGTGTCTGAGAGAGATGGGAGTTGTTGCATTATGCATATTTAATACCGCAACATCTACCACATTACCATTAATATACCAGATTTACCATATAAATTGTGGTAATTTGCTAAGCTATATTTAACTACAGAAAAAGATGTTTACTAATTGCCCATGAAAATTCTAATTATGTTCTCAGGAAATGTTCAGACACTGATCTTCCAGGGTGATAGATCTTTGTTAATAAAAAACACCAGCAAATTTTAATTTAATTTTACATGGCAAAATTAGCTAGCTTCTGAAAAATGAGCACAGCTATTGCGAACCCAACTTGAAACACTCATGTTTGAAGAATAAAGTCTGTAAGGGCTGTGCCACCCATGGGGTATAATGGAAAGTCAGACACTGCAGAGGTATAGGAGTGAATCCAGTTATTCACTGCTGTCACATTAGTGATGGAATTACGGACCTACAGTGCAGCTGAAAAAGTGACTTCCTAATAGAATGAGATTATGTCACAGGTTGCAAGCTTTTTTTTCAAGGACCACATCTGGTTTATACCTTCAGGTTTTGGAACAGATTTGTCTAAAAGGGCAGCATCTAAGATGCTAAGACAATTTTCCAATGGAGATGTTTTCTCAGTGTTTGATAAAAGATTTGTAAGACTAGTCTTTTTCTCAGTTAATATACCATAAGTGTTGCTAATACTTTTCTCCACGAGCCTGTTACCTTTTTGATGGATGTGAACTTTAGCGCTAAATATGAGCTGTTTTAAAAGAGGAAGGAGTGAAACCGTGTTGCTTTGGTAGGGAGTGGAGAAAGGAGAAATCCTTTGCCGTTTCAGCTGAGGGAGGGCTTTGAAGCTGCTGAGCGACACTGCAGCACCACATTGACTCTCTGCTGGGCAAGTAGGACCTTGCAAGGCTTCTTGGCAAAGCAGCTGGCTTAAAGCCAAGGCTTGCTCAAAGGAATCTGTCTTCTGGTACTTTAAAGTGTTTTATGTCTCAGTCAAGAGCAGGGCAGTTGGGCTGGCTGGTCACAAAGCCTGGCTGCAGGATAAGAAATGCTGCTTTTCCTCATGCCAGAGGGCTTCTGCTTTACCCAGTAGCCTTACATCTGGTTTGTTGGAGCCAAATTTCACACTGAGGCAGAGCAGCCTTCAAGCCATTTGAGTTACAAATCTCTCTTTTAGTTCACCTACTTTTTTTCTAGAGCAGGGACCTGGTGGTTCAGTATATAAGAGTTCCTGCCCACTAGGATCCAGTGTACTTAGTAACTGAGTCTGAGATTGGTAGATGGGCTCTGTGTCCAGCCATGTGGAAGCACTAAATTAATTCCTCAGGTCAGGAACTTGCTGTTAGCTTCATGTCTTCTGCCTTTTGGGAATGGCTTTTTCACAATTCAAGCTAGATTTCTTGCTGGAAACCGTTGACTTTGTGTGCAGCACACTGAATTAAACTGCATCTTGTCAGTAAGTTAATGTACTGAGAAATGCCCCTCTGTGCAGCTCTCCATGGCCATGGAGGAGAAGCAGGGGGGCACCAAAGCCCTCTGCCCACTCCCCAGGGGATGGAGGGCCCTTGGAAACCACTCCCACCCTTCTCTCCATTCTCAGTGCCTGTGAGGTTGCGGCCATGCTGCAGCATCAGAGGGGCATGGCTGGCTCAGAGCAGACACTTCATTTCACAGGGAGTCCTCTGGTACTGATGGCAGCTCCGTGCATTCCTGGGTACAACCTCTCGCTGCCCTAAATAGCAGCACAGCTGCAGGAGGCAGCACCACCAGCCAAGTAAAGGTGAAACCAAGCCAGAAAACATTTAGAGCTGCTGTCTGGATTCACCCATCCAGGCATCACATATGCTCTAGCTCAGCAGGTAAGTCTGGCCCCCAGATTAAGACAGACTCCTGCCAGACTTGCCCACATCACAGAAAGATCCTTGACAGAATCTGTCAAACCAAAATACTCCACGTAAATTTGGTGAGACATAGCGTTGTTTAAAATGATACAACTGGCAAGGTGAATAGTTTTGAGGATCTCTAATATAGTGAAGAGCTTGGATTTCATCTTCAGGGTAATGCCAGCTTCTGACCTGAGACGCTGTACCACAGCCAGCTTTAGCAGATCCCATCACACAGAACAAACTGGTTGGACCTTGTATCACAACTAAGTTTGTTTTACAGAAGTTGAGAAAATAGATAGATTGAGCTGACACAGTGAGAACCAGATGTATCAAAATAAAATTTATTCTTAAAATGGCTATTTATACATAACAGCAAAGGTTACACAAGGAAAAGTGCAATTAGTGGAGGAGGCTTATTTCACCTTAGTATTTAACATCTCGCTGCACTGTAGGTAGCTTCACGTTCAGGCTATTATACTTAGCTGTGGAGAAAAATGTGATTTATATTTTGATGTTAACACCATTTCTGTATAGCTAAAAGGTGTGCCAGTATTCACACCTGCTGAGCACATACTGGACAATTTCTCACAGAAGCCTTGCATGAAACCCAGATAACATTTGGAGTTTGACAGCTCAGAAAGCTAAATTATAAGGATACAGATACAAAATATATATTAGTTTACTGAAGTCTAAAAAAAAATAAACTTCAAAAAATGAGGTAAAATAAACCAGAACAGTTTTCTATGTGCAAGCCTATATTCAGTCTAGAAAAAAACTAGTAACAACCCTGCTCTTTTAAAGAAATTACCTCTCACAAAGTGCAGCTAATTCACTGTCTTCAATATGAAGGACCTTGCCTATGTTACTTGTGAAAAGTCATGGCTAACACTGCAGTTAGGAGCAGGATACTCAACCATCAGATGCTGTAAGATTAGATCAGGTGATGAGTAGAATCACCTAATGCTACTACAGACTAGAAAATTAACAAATTGCTTTGTTTTGTCGCCTAACCCTATTTTTGACATATTAGGGTGGTTTTAAAAATTTTTTAAAGGCACATTTTTCTTTTAAGGTTGAAAGGCAACCATCTGCCTGCTAAATAAGTAGGATGGTGAAGTCAAGGTTACATTTGTTATCAAATGCAAGGCTTCACAAAGACAGTAAAGACAGAGATGCCTTCTTAAAGCAGTGGTCACTTCTACTACTCACTTTGCATCATTTTCTTTAGCCTGCTTTTTATCCCATAGGTCTTTCTCTGAGATTTAGAAAAACAGCTTTGGAAAGAAGCAATTAGAACATTGCACATCTCCAAGTTATGTAGCACATTCTCTCTCTTCCCCTTTTCCCACTTTTCCATTATCCTCTCCAAGTCTGTTAACATGTATTGAAGCCACAAATCTTTGCCATGCATCCCTACCTGTCTTTTCTACAAGCTCATAGAGGATCACAGCAAGTCTCCTGACAGCATCTACTGCACTCCTGATGGGTGCAAAATGAGTTGTGACATTCTGCTACCATCCCTGCGCACACAGACGTGCTCTCACACACAGCTACTACAGCTTGCTGAGATACCATTGCCTTCCATACGACTTCGCAAGTCTCTCTCCTAGTGACCCAGGAGAGCTGACAGCAGGAAGAAAGTAGCATATACTTGAGGAAGAAAGTAGCATATACTTGAGATATGGGCAAGATATTCCTATAGTAGGTAGCATACACGTGAGCTTCACCTTGGTTTTCTTTCCTTCCAAGGATAAGGTTTGGCTAAGAACTTCAGGAGCATATGGTTTAACAAGTCCCACAGACTAATGAACTTAGATTTGTTCAGACAGCAAGCAAAACCTGCCAGGTGGTTTCACCATACAGTATGTGAGCCAGAAAACTAGCGCGGTTCTCTTGCCAAAGGGAAGGATGCTTCCTCGGTAGTGTGGATCACCAATATGGTGATGAATTTTCAATCTGACCCAAGCTCTGCCACTGGGGAAAGAGGCCCCTGGACAGCCTTGGACTGCCTAGCTGATCAGAGTCTCTCTCTTGTCCTCTCCTTGGAGTCTGAAGATTTACGTAGTCTTCCTTGGCAGATGGTATCTGAACACCATCGGGCTTCCACTCTGCGTGTACAATCTTGTAATTCTGACCCTCGTTATTGTCCCAGAAGGTATGTTCTCCACTTTGGTAAGAAACGCAAAACTCTATCTTCTCTTCTGAGGAAATGGCAGGAGGAAAATCGATGGTAAATGAGAAGGTATCGTTTTCAAAATCACTGTAAACATTGTTCATGTACACACACTCAACGTCTTTGTAGGTCTTCCATGTATCAAAAGTAATACGAACCTGAACCTTTTTTTCGAAGCTCACATTTTTTACTTTCACGGTGCCTGACAGCACCTTCTCTTTCAGGGTGCAGTTCTCCAGGCAGACCAGGTTCTTCTGCAGAAGGTTCCTGAAGTCCAGGTAGTCAGCTGAGGGCTGAGGGAAACCCAGAATCAAGTTTTTCTCCTCATGCAGTTTTAAGTCGGATGTTATGTCCTGAATGCCTAAGAGGTCAAACTGCAGATCCCACTCAGGGTGCTCCTGGAACTCGGAGAAGGTGTGGATCGCTGTCAGGGACAGCCCCTTGGAGTCTGCAAACACAACGCGCTTCTTGGCTCGGGCTGGCGAGTGGTTCCAGTCACTCTTCTGAGCTTCAGAGTCACGTTTCACATGAAGGCAGGGCCGGAGAGGTTTGAGTCTGTTCACAAAGTTGTTCCTTTGGCAGTCCTCGAGGGGGCTGAGAAGGCTCTTCAGCGGTGGAGAATGGGCTAGGCAAATTCGCACGGCCATATCCGCAGGCATGATGGAGCTGGGCAAGGGTCTTGGGTCCAAGACCTGTATCATTCTGAACTGAGAAGAAACACAGGATGCTATCATTTATTACATCAGATAAGAAGCTTCTCAAGAATGCATATTTGCTTCATCCATTGTCTTAATTATTCACAGCCTCACCTCTGCACAGCTTTAAACCATGCAGCCTAAATCAAAATTGACAGTTCTACCTAAGGAACCAGGGTGGGACTAGTCAGTCATTTCTTGCCAATCCTAAACTTCTTCAGTTCAAATCTACTCTTCTTTCTTAATCCAAACCTCTGAAAAACAGATTTTAGTGACAGCTAATTGAACATATTTTCTTGAAAATACAGAAAAGAACATTCTAGTACCAAGTAAAACAGATCCAGTTAAAGTGGAAGTGCTCATCCACTTGAACTTCCCTCTTAGAGGCCCTCAGTCAGGTGTTAAAATTCCAACAAGCTGGATCAGCTGCTTCATCTCTGAGCACAGACAGCGCTATATTAGGCAAGTTGCCTACCCCATCAGACCATCAACTAGGATTCTATGTATCTTGATGCCGAACCATCATTCTGCAGCTCTGAACAAACATTAGCTGATCTGTTTAGGACTTGTTTGGTTGAATAAAAATACCAAAGCACCTTTAGAAATATTTTTAGGAGCTACGAACCCAGGTCTAAATAATAGGGGTCTTTGCACTGTTAATGTTAACTGCTGAGTGAAGCAGGGGAAAAAATTGGGAGAAGAGAAGAACATACTATCTTTTCACCTCATTAGGCTTCAAGAACAGGCTTAAAACCAACTTTTTATAATCCCCAAAAACAATGCTGAAAGTCTATTGCAAGTATTCAATATTTTATTTGTGAAGAGTTACTCATAACCCTCCCTCTCAGATGATGGGTATCATAATTACTGTGCAAGGACACGGCCCACTCAAGGCCAGATAGCTTGAATATTTGTAAAAAGGGGCTTCAACTGCAGCACAGCCCTGCTGACACGGATGCAGTCCTCGCTGGAAATGCAGAGTTTTGTTGAGTCACGGAAAGGCATTTGCTTTGTCACTTAAATAAATGGCTTTCTGCTTCCCAGAGCTCTCACTGGTATTCTAGAGCCCTGCCAAAAATAAAGCAGAAGCTGTGCTGGCCTCATCTTCTTGCTTTTTTTTATTGTGGAGGTATTTACCATAATAAGCAGTAGGAGGAGAGTACCCGAATCCAATTAATCAACTTTTGCTTTGCTTTATTAGGAAAAGAACTAAGGCTTCAAAAATACTCTCTCTGCAACTTTGGTGACCCGAGCTTTTGCAGTGAAAGTGGGGG